>CM075851.1:46688101-47288101 GCA_037975125.1 Latrodectus hesperus
TAAATTAAGCAGTTCAAAGAAAAGCAACAAGTATACAAATAATTAACGATAAATACTTAAAACATTTCATTTACGATACATAAACCTTTTATATTTTTCTCAAGCATTAAGTCTGCCTTTTAATGATATCCTTAATATACTTAATAATTTTCCATAGTAATTGAAAACTGTTGGTATAAAAACATAAGCTCCTCTTATCACGTTTTAAAAGCACTTTTGTTATACATTTTTTTGAAATTCAAGAAGATATATTTCTTCAAATATTTACTTTATTTCCTGTAAAATATATAAAAAATTGTAACGTTATCAAATCTTCTATTTCGAATATTTGATAACATCATCCATTTTTTATATATTCTATTTGTTCTATTTAGAACATTTAATAACATGTTAAAAAATTTCCATCACGGAAATTTCTGTAAGAAATAGAAGAGCCAGTACTTTTTACAAGATTTGCTACCTAATCATGCCAATACCTCAAATTTCAGCATTGCCGGATAAAGCTTCAAAATGCATTCAATTATCCGGTCTCGTGACGTCCATCACAGCTTGAGGTGGGAGCTCAGGGGAAGGGTAGAGAAATTAGTGGCCCTCTTTAATTACTGCGGGAAACAATGATAGGCATGCCATTCTGGAGGCGAGTCTGAGCCGCCTCGCCCAGAATCCTCAGGAAGTAATAACGGACGACTGATGTCCGCACGACGTCTCCGCTTCATGAATTAAATCTCCAAGAATTGGTTTTCCTGGAACGAAATTAATGATTACCGTCTCTCCAAAAGCGGGAGAGGGGTGAACTAGGTAGATGCTTTAATTTTCAGTCAATGGGGGGGGTTACTGTGCTGAGATGCGTAATGGACAGGTTTCCTTCTTAAGCCCTTTTGTCCTAGAATAACTTGGTGTGCTGACGAAATATGGAAGATCTCGCTGTCATTCAAAGAGCAATCATTTGTCATCAGGTCTGATGAATATTCCCTTGTTTGAGTGCATTTTAAGGGCTTCTCAGATCAATCTGTGTTCTAAGTGAGTTTTCCTATTGCCTTCAAAAACAGTCATAATTTGGTATGAATGGAAAATGCCATAAAAGAATTCTAAGTTTAGACATTCATTTTTTGGTATTTTCACAGTGATATTTGGAGATCTTATACTTTTACAAAGATAACATCTAATTTATTTGTTTCCATTAGGAAAATAAGAAAAATATATGATGTAAATAATTTTTTATACTGAAGATAAATAGAAGATATCCTCAACTTATTAAATTTGAAACACATTACATCAATTGATTATGAAATTTTTTTATAACTTTTAAAACACTTTTCTTTAGGCATTTAGATAAAAATATGCACTGAAGTGTTGAGACATTATAATATCGTAAGTACTTTACATGGAATTCATTTACGTGACATGAAAGATAGATTCTTCAATAAGAAACGTATGCAACTTATCATGAAAAATGGGAAATAGACTATTCTTAGTGATTACCTTAGTATATTCATAAAATCAATTTTATTGATTGAAATAGTATCAGTAAACAATTTTGTAGCCTATCATTACTTTGATTCTCAAATCTTATAGTTTTGATCTTTAGATTTGTATAACTTATTTAATCAGAAAAGCAATGAAAATTCGAAACATTCATCAAATTTCAAAGACGCTTCTACATCATGTAATTTTTGAGGCTGGCAGACAAGACCAAACGGCTATCTCAAGACTTTTCAATGGGCACCTGAAATGCATGTCCTTTGAATCCGGCCGTTAAGTCTTTCCAACGTGTCCCAAGTGCTATCTGCTGCCGGCATCCCCGCAACATATTCTCGATTGCTTGGGGCTCACTTCAGAGGATGTTCACAACAGCCCTCTCCTTGTGCTTGACTTTGCTGGGGTGCATGGAATCATGGATTTGATCTAGCTGCCGCTAGATCCTGAACGATTGGACACAACAACAACATCATGTAATACATTTTGTTACGATTTGTAACAATCGTTACTAGAATAAATATTTAAAATAACATTGAAATTAAAATAGCTATTTTGTAATTGTAAATGTGGTAAATTTCTAAATGTATTTCAAAATTTAAAATTATATTGAAACAAAAAGTGTGTCATTGTTATAATAATATTAGTAAAAATTGTGTTGACTTTAATTGTTATAATAAATTATATACATCTAACTTACAATGACAATCCAGTGTTAGGTGCATTTATTATTATGCATTTTGCTGTAAGAAATTTGTATTTTATATTGAATTCTTTTGGAAATCTCAAACAACTCATTTTGTTTCTATGTAGCTACGTAATACTTAATTATTAACATTTTCTAAATGATATAAAAATAAAGGTATCCCTACAAATTAAGTTATTTAAGTTTGATCTAAAAGAAATTATATTATTAACAACAAAAATAAACTTTAAGATCTAATTATGCTTATTTGTATCTATGCAAATTTTAATTGGCTCTATATTTTCAGAAAAATCCTTTAATTGCTTACACAATTTACTTAGGCAATTGCTTAAATTATTTTGTACCCCAAATAAGATTTTAAAGTGTTTAATATGGTAAAATTGGTGCAAAATAGTAAATAAATCTAAATTTGTCGTGTAAATTTATAACCTCGAGTTTAGATTGTATTAGATCCAGAAAGAATTCTTCAAATAAAATTTTAAAATCAATCTTTTGGAGATGCCTTAAAAGCATCAATGTTTACAGCATACAGTTTATAAATATAAAAAACTTTCTAAATAGTATTTTTATTCATTATTTTTCATTAAAAAGTAATTACACTAGTATAACGTTAATATGTTTGATAATGTTTATAAGAAATAAATTATGTGAGCTAAGGATAACAATATAATTCTGTGAATTGTATATGAATGCCTTAATAAATAAATAAATACATATACATACATACATACATACATATATATATATATATATATATATATATATATATATATATATATATATATATATATATATATATATATATATATATATATATATATATATATATATATATATATATATATATATATATATATATATATATATATATATATATATATATATATATATATATATATATATATATATATATATATATATATATATATATATATATATATATATATATATATATATATATATATATATTGCTCAAATGTATAAAGAAACATAACACTCCTAATATGTGAAATGAATGCATCGCAAATAAAGTAATCACTGTACGCAAATCATTAAGAAGAATACTGAATGAGCAGTATCCCAATAATATTTTATAATACAGGGTATGTGATTTAAAAATAAACAAGATGTGTAGTCAATAATATATCTATCTGATTCAAATAAGATGAAAAACATTAATTGCTCTCATCTCCTACTTCAAGTGTATTTTCTGATATCTCAAGAAGCTATTCATATTTCTTTTACCTTACACGTTAACTTCTTAAATTATTGGAGGTCTCTTGGGGCACAAAGTCATTCTATGCTTCAAAAATCAACAAGCCTGGGAAAGCTATTTAGCTGTAATCAATCATATTTTCAGCATCCTTTTGCCTACATCTCCCTTGGAATGGTCATTGTTATATTTCACCTGTCATTTTTCTTTCTTCATTTGAAACAACCGTTTCTTTGAATTCATATATTATTAAAGGTAATGCTATTCCATTCAATCTGTATTGCTTCAAAATTTCTTCCGTAAGGAACTCAGTTTCTTGTTGCTTAGTGTTTTCATAATTTTTTGCCATTTTATTTTTCAGCAATGCGTATGAACGTAATCTAACAAAATATGAAAACGAATTAAATGTTTGAGAACTCTATTAGATAAAGTTTAATTTTCTGCAGAAGATAATTGTTTAATCAATGAGGATTAACCTGATAAAGAAATTTACAGTTCTGGTGATAGTGATAGTGGATTTGCGCGGAACAATGAAGGTAACGAAGAATCTGAATTAGGAGGAAATATATTTGTCAACAATATTGACTAGTTTGATATAAGAAAAATATAAATAAAAAAATGAAGAAAGACATCCTAGAATCTCATGTTAGTGAAACTGAAAAAAATAACAGAAATTATTCATAAAACAAAAAGAGGTGTTGTTGCAGTAATGAAATGTTTGTATTATATTCTACAGCTAATAAACTACCATATGACCGATGGTTGTTTTATTTCATATAGAATGTCAAAGGAATAAATACTGTTTTAGAAATGCCAACAAAAGATCCTTCAACGTAATATGCAAAAACAATTCCTTGAAACTAAGAGTTACTTTTTATAGAGCCAAATATGAAGACAAGACCTAAACAAATTCTTCCTAGTGAGATCTGCCAAAGGATATTAAAATCAACTGATCTAGAAGATATTCAGTGTTCAAATAAATAAACCAAATTCAAAAGTCAACATCTCCAAGATTACAATTTCTAGCACAAAATACGATAATTCTATTTGCAAAAATCATTCTTCGAGTGTTTGTTACAAATTACAAACAAATTACAAGTTTTTTCAGTATCAGAAACGAAGCTTTTGCAGGGTTAATTATTATTACATAATATTTCACAACTTATATTAGAAAGTTGTTTCATCAAATAGTGGAAATAAAATTAAATCAATATTAAGTTCTAACAAGATGGTTCATTTTATATTCATATTAATCCATTTGATGTCACTCATTGTTAGAAACTATAGTTAATCAAATCATTCAACATAAGATTATTATTTATAATTTCTCAACAACTCATATTCAGTAATTGTTGACCTATATTTGTTTGTATAACATAATTCTTACCCAATTAGATGTATATGCCGAGGAAAGCTTGCCACTCCATGTTATTTTGCATAGAGTGAATTAAGATTAAATGCAACATTCACTATGATCTATCATTCATTAAAATCATTTATTTAAGATAGTGTGTGTGGTTACTGTATAAACTTTATTCATTTAAATTGTGTTTCACGTGAAGTAAGAAAAACTGGAATTCATGAATAAAAATTAAAATTATTTTAAATTTTGTAATTGACATTTTGCCTAAATAAAATGAAAAATCATTATAAAAAATACTAACTTATTTAGAAAGAAAAGAAAAATGTATTGTCTCTTTCTTGACATTATGATTTAATGTACGTTTTCTATTCATCGTACAATCTTTTTAAAAATAGATCTTATTATATAAAATGAGAAACTTCCAATTAAATTAATCCATAAGGGTGAAACCTAACACTTAAGAAAAATTATCGGTGAAAGTCACTAATTGCTTTTCCTGGTAATTACACTTGAAAATAAAATATGAAGAGGGGACAGTGTAAAAAATTTAGAAAAAAGCTTCGATGAAGAAAAAAAAATATATTTACTAAGTCTCTTTGAAAAATTTTAAAGACACAACTTCTGAAAATAAAGCTGTCAAAAATTTTTAAAAATAATTTAGAGCAAGTAATAAATTTCATAATGGCACTGAAAGTTTAAAAATTAAGTTTTTTTTTGCTAAGCATAAAAATTAGAGAATTAAATGTTATTATTTCCTCTAATATAAAGTATTACTTATTCATTATATATATATATATATATATATATATATATATATATATATATATATATATATATATATATATATATATATATATATATATATATATATATATATATATATATATATATATATATATATATATATATATATATATATATATATATATATATATATATATATATATATATATATATATATACAATTTAATTAAGTGATTAGTAAACAATCAAATCAAAATATTAACAATTGTTACATGATTCTGATATATGAAGTTTAAATTGCTGTACAATTCTGTGTAAAGCACAGTTATTTTTTCTTTTTAATTATTTTTTTCTCATTTAGAAACATTATGTAAAATATTAAAATACAACATGAAAAACAATGCCTTAATTTCTTTTAGCAAAGTTCTAAACTAATTACTTTTAAGAATATCTCATTTGGGGAGAGAATTACATATAAATAATAAACCAAACTATATAAAAAAAAACTCACTATTTTCTTGGATTCCAGATTATTTGTTATATCTTAAGTAAAATGAAAGCTATTTAATTCAGAATTATTATTTTAAAATAAAATTTAATATTTGCAGTATATCCTAAATGTATTGCACTAAATTTGATAGATTTAAAGGAAATAATTTTGCAAATTTACTTTACTCTGAATTGCATATAAAATCTATGCTTAAACAGTTTACAATTAATTTAAGTGCTTCTTATTATCATTTGGTAAATTTAATTGATAAAGTGAAGATTTATACACAAAAGAGTTAGACAATTTCTACAATATAAAACGTTTTGAAATCTCATATAAGCTAAAGCAAGTAGATACTTATTCCTACATTTCTAATTTTTAAAAAGCTAAATAAAGTCATTAAAAGTTAAATAAAAGAAATTCAAAACAGAAATGAACATGATAGTCATATATAAAATGGTATCCTAAATTAACTTACTATGATATATTTCAGTAATTGAACAAAGAATGATGATTAAATATATTAGGGTTAACTAAGACAATTTTGTTTAAACTATAAAATAAAGATTGATGTGTTGTATTAGCTAACTGGAAGCATTGTTAAAAATAATTAAGGATCTAATATGAATGCAATTGGTAGACACATGAACTTGTGTAAGCTATATCTTTGATAATTTAGTTATCTTGGTTTCAAATGAAAAATCCCATTTGCTTATATTAATCATTTAATTATATGCTAAAAATATATTTTAATATTTTAATTGAAATAAATACATCTCTTTAATTAAAATTATACTTTCAATGTAATCAGTATCAGTTTCAAAATAAATAATTATTTTAAAAGAATTTCTTCGAGTAAACAATCTATTAGATTATATTTAATAATATTTCTTTAGAATAATACTAAAATTTATCTGTTTTGAATTAAAATATCAATCTTCTAAATAAAATAACCCAATGGCGCTTATATTTTGTTCTAAGTTTTCATAAAAATGTATTTCCACGCTGATAAATTCCGATTATCCCATAAAATTATCACAAGAATTAATTCTTGTTTAAATATAGAGAATTCCTTTTTGCTGATTTTTTTTTCTTCAGAAAAGTGGTTTAAAACAGATCATAAACAACGATTGCTTAAAAGATGATAGGAAAATATTTCAAGAGCATGAAAAACTAAATTGTCTTGTGATTCTTAAATGTCTGTGACGCATTCTTTTTTATTCAAAATAACAACTATACAGGGGTTATTCTTAAATGCCTGTTATACTTTCTTTTATATTTAATGAAACAAATTTAGACATGATATAATTATTTTTTAATAGACAAAAATATTTAAGTAGGAAATTACAGTCGATAAATGTTTATTGTTCTGGAAATAAACATACCATTTTTTTAAAAAAAGAACGTATCAATTCCTTATTTATACTATAAAATTCAGCGATATTTTAGACAGTCATTTATTTAAAAAATTCATGTTTACTTGACTGATGAATTTTGTTTTCTATTATTAATTGCTTTTAATTTGGAAAACCTTATTATATTTTATTAAATTAAGAAAAACCATTTGTTTATCGAAAATTTATAAAATTTCTTTTAATAAAATAGTTTTGATTAAAAAAGTAAACTTTTTTAAATTATTTTTCTAATTTTTGTGAATTATTTCAATGATTTTATAAAGAAATTTTGAATGGTATTGAATTCTATTGTTTTAATTTAAAACAGATAATGTTTCTGAAAAGCGTTAATTTAAAATAGTGATATTTAAAGTAAATTAACTTAGTTATAATTTATTTTCACTAAAACTCAAAATGTAAGTTTTAAATTATTCTTGAAGAAAAATATCCCCAAATACAAAAATAATTGAGTGTTTTTATAACCAAATATCACAGTAGATAAATAGTTTCCCACAAGTAAAAAAACTGTAAAATATTTTAAGTTAGATATCTTGCACTGAAGGGAAGAGAAAATGTGTTTCTCACTTATCTTTTTAAATAAAATATTTTGAAATTTTCTAGGAAACATTTGCTTAAAAGTAGGGTAAAATTTGGACGCAAGTTATACATTACATTTTAACGAATGCTTTAATTTTGCATACTGATTATAAACTATTTTAATATAATGTATAAAATACAGTTTTGGTATTGAGTTTTAATACATCAATACTTTCAGCACCAAAATTTTTCAAAATCATAAAAATTAATTTGAAATTTATAAGAAATTCTCTAGAATTGTTAATTTTATGGTACACATGTTTTTAATCGTATTTTTTTAAATAGTTCAAAAATTCTCTTAGAATATTTTATTTATTAAATAATTTCTTATCATATAATCCATTCATATATTAAAAAATCTACTTAAAAATATTATAATATTATTAAAAGTTCAATTAATACTTCTTTTTACTATTATAACATTGAAAAATAAATAAGTATTTAATTTTACTTTATAGTATTTTGCTCTCACTAATTTTCGTGGTATTTGAAAAGTCAAGAAAATAATTATAATTTTCTTAAAATATGTAATTATTTTTACTGAAGCATTAGTTCTCTAAAAAAATGGTTTGCTAAAAAATAACAAAGTAACAAGATGATTTGTCAAATTTAAATCCTATTCTAAAACAATATTAAATAACATCTAAAAATATTAACTTATAATAATGTATATTAAGCATTTTATGTTTGTGTTTGAAATATTTTTTTTAAAAAATCTCACTTTTAAACTTAAATACTAAAAAGGATATAACATATATTTATATTTTAAAATTAAAAGAAATACAAAACCTATTAAATGAACTATTTATTATGCTGTTGAAATTTTATTTTATATATTTACATGCATTAAATTTTTATGCATGTTTATAAATGATATAATTAATAAAAAATTATATCATTGAGAAAAGTTTTATTGAATGTGATAAATAAAATTATTGTATTATGAAAAACAATCTTATACTGTTATAAAGATAATAAAAAATATATAACTAGTTTTAATTTTTAATTAAAAATATAATATTATTTTTAATTTAAATAATAAAAAATATACTGTAATTATACCACTGTTGATAAGAATATAGGCAAATATATTTTTCTTTTGTATAAAATTTCCAACATTAAATGAATAGCATTGGATATTTTAGACGTTTCATGCAACTTAGAAATATTTGTCATTAGTAAATCCTTTCATCTATCCATTAAGAGATTTTAATAAAAAGTAGTTAGAGTATTTTAAAACAGCTTAAATTTCAATTCCTTTCTATCTCATTCAGAAAACTTTTTTCTCTTTCCTCTAGGGCTATATTTTAATGAGAGAGTTTGTGTAATTCTTGATGGGAAATGAATTTATACTAAAGATAGAAAGATATTTTCCTTAGCAAAAGGGAATATCCTAATATGTGGGGAAAGAAAGTCGAGTGAAAATTCGAAATGAAGTCATTTAGATCAAGGCATTGATTTCGTAGAAAAAAACAGTGATAATGATAATATCTAATGCAGGTTGAGTGTTTTAAACAAAGCTCGTCCACATAAAATTAAAAAAAGAGATGGGCATTAATCTTCTGACACATTAAATTTAACTGTAAAAATGGTTTTATTTTATTGCTTTTCAGATATTTTTCACAGCACTTAATTTTTAATTTTATTCCTCTTGAACATTTAGTGTTAAACTTTATTTTTGTTGTTTTTATAAGAAAGCAATGTTGCTTCAAATTTTAAAAATAAATATGCTAAAATTTAACGACACAATTAAAGCTAAGGGATATTTCTAATAATTAAAATATGAAAAAAGTGTATACTAGATTGTTGAATTTTTGATAATTTTATTCAAACATTTATAACTTGGTATTCTCAATTTATTCCATTCAAATACAGTCAGTACGAGTGAGTGTTAACATTTAAATAATGCATAATTTTAGAAGATAAAAATTCATTAAATTTTAATAATTTTTTATTGATATATTACTGTCAAAATTTAATAATGAGCGTTAACAGGCTTTTCTAAATTTTGAAGAAGTGTTTTTTTGCAAACATTTCTAAATAGTTGATGCAAATACTATTTTTAAAAATAGAGAAAATGTTTTAACTTAAGCACTGGTTAAAAATACCAGATAATGGTTTTATGTAATCCCTCTCCTTATTTACTATCATTAGAAAGTATTTTCAAATTAAATTAAAAAGTTTTTTATTTCATTAGATTTCATTAATTATTATTCATTATTATACCATATTAATTATCATATTAATAAAATTATTCATTAAATTTTGGAGTTACATCTATGGTTACGTTTTAATACTACCAACGCTTTTAAACAGTGTTATGGCTTATTCTGAGTCCATAAAACTGTATATAATTTAAATTATAAAATCCTGCCATTTCAAAGTATTGATATAAAAATAACTTTTTTTGAAGCATTCGTGTGCATTTCTCTTGATAATAAGTAAAAATGCGTCTATATAAAAAATAATTTATTCTATTAAATGTTACTTATTATATTCTATATTGATTGCAAAGTTATCTGTATTTTTAATTGAAACTATCACCCTAAATCATTTATTTTTAAACATACAAAATATTGTTAAAAATTTTATTGCATGCATGAATAAATATAAAAGATTAAATTTTAAAATACTATTTTAATAAAATTCTAAAAAAATTTTTAGTTTTTAAAATATGAATATAAATAATATTGATACTAAAATACATGCAAATAAGCTATTTAATTACGGAAGTAAAGCAATTATAGAATTTCTTGCTATACTTTTGATATGCTTGAAAATTGTATACTTTTTAAGTACATCAAAACTATATAAGAAGTATAAAAATTATAAAATAAAAATTTATAAATGATATATTTTTCATAATTTTTGTTTAATGCCCTGAAAAAAGAATTTTTTTTCATTGTGTTTTTTTGCATGACATGAACAAAGTAATTAAATTTAATCCTTTGCTGAAAATGCTTAAGATAATTTTAGTTGAAACATATAACTTGATTTATAATACTTATAATTTTTTAAACATCACTTTATAATTTAAATATGCTTGATTGATTAAATGGATTTCGAGTAATTAATAAAAGAATAAGTGAATTTTTAATGTTATTCCTTTATTTATTCATTTCTTTTGCTGCTTTTAACAAATGTTCTAAGACACTTTGCTTCTAAAATTTGCTTCATGAAGGCTCTCCTTTATAGAAAATAGCAAATATGATATTTTTATCTTATACAAAATATATTTGCTGAATTAATAGTTGTATAATGTCAAAAAGTTTTATATTGTTCATACACTTATATAGTGATTCAATAATTAAAATATATTTTAAATTACCAAGAAATTTAATTTTTTTATACTTTTTGAAAATGTTCATTTGAAAAATAAACTGCAAAGTTAATGAATAAATTATATTTATAATTTCAATAATCTAAGCCCATATTGAATCAAATATTTTCCTATACTTTTTAGTAAAATTTTTATTTGATTAAAATTCTTCTATTTACTATCTTTTCTATAAAAAATTTAGTCGCAGTCTTGTTAAAAGTAAATTAATAACTTCCATTATATTTTAAAAATGAACTTTTTTCAGCTGTTGTGAGAAATTAATCTTTTTAAAAAATGGTAGATTTCATTAAATCATGTTCCCATTTATAAATAAAACTGTGCATCATTTTAATAGTATAAGACTAAAACTGTATATACCAGACATTTATCATCATATTTAAAGCTAAATAAAATACCACTTTAAAAAAATGAATGAAAAATAATATTATATTATCGTATGTATTATTTTATTTTATGATCCACAAAAAATGTATCTCATAAATTTTATCGCATATTTATAAGAAGTAAATTTAAAGCGAAATGAATTTCTTAACATTTCCTAACTAAAAACATGCCGTTACAAGAAATTTTAACATAGACTCAATTCCAGGAACGGAAAAGAAAAATGTTTCACATATACCTGGCGAGTATAAATAAAAATGAGCGCAGAAATAAAATGCATTACATTTCATAAAGGACATGAAGAAAAACCGGTTACACGAGATAAAGGAAAAATATTACAAACAAGGTTCATACAATGGACACCTGGGCCACACACCTTTTCCGAATGTACCTTTCCGTGGTAAAATAAATCTTTCATGGGAATATTTAGAAAAAAAAGGAAATCTCCATTTTTTTGTACTCCAGGAAAAGTTATTGATAGAGAGGTTACACGGAAAGATAAATTGAATGGATGAGAAAAATAAATTCAGAAAAAAGAATAAAAGGTTAGAGAGGATCGAGAGAGATGTAGGTAACATCTGCGACCAGTCTCGTTTTGTTTTTGTGTTATTTTGATCAGGAGGTACTGAAACTAAAAGGGGTTCCAACTTATCGATTCGTCTCCTGATTCAAACTTATATCATAAAAGTAGTTACATCTCTACATTACATTTTTAATTTGAAAGAAAAAGTTATAACATATATAAGCAGTATTTGAGATCAGGCGTGGTTTATTTTTAAAAATTTATTTAAGATTAAAAATAAAAATCCCCTGTACATACCCTAAAAGTAAAATTGAGGAAACCTGTAACCATGACTGTAATTGTAATATATGCAAATTCTATTCAAATTTTACGCATCTTTATGTTCTAAATAAATTAATGAAAACTTATCTTTCTTTAGTTATAAATGAAATAAATATATTTCTGATTTTGTAAAATTAGCCTTATACAAAAATATTTATTTTTAATTTTTGTTTGAAAATAATTAAATTATTTAAAAAAAATACATATATTGAAGATCAAACATTAAATACGCGAATTGATTTCATTTCTTTTTTCATACATATTATATTAAAAGAGATAAAAAAGTATATTATTTTAAAAAAATAGCTTTTTTTTGACATGTTTTTAATAACATTTTGTAACAATTTCACACAAGTGTGATTTGACTACGTTAATTTTATTGATTCTTTTAGGGAGATTAATTAAAATGTTTTGTTTCACTTCTAAATGTTTGATACATTTAAAAAACACTCATGGCATTAATTATCTAGTAGTATGCCTTATAAATTTTTTTGACTCTCCATGAAAACTTAAAAACAAAAGTTTTTAAATTTTAAATAAAATTTGAGAGGTTTTTATACCTTTAACACAACCTTTATGCAATATTTTACTAAAACAATAAAGCCTAGATTTTTAAAATTATATTTACAGTTTTATTTAGGTTGAAAATATAAATATGTCCAAAAAGCTACATTAATATATGCTAAATAAATGGTATCTATTCATAACATTTTAAATAAAAATTTAAGTAATTTATAAATATAAATGTTTTAAAACATCCTGGCAACTGATGTCTCAAACTGTTAGCAAATTTTAAGGCTGTATAAGACGTCAAACAAATAAGTTAGAAATTGTATTTTATCTCCTTTAGAAATGTTATTTTACTTAAAAAAGAAAGTGTGAATAAATGTTAAGGAAATATTTAATGAATGAATGACAACTCAATAATTATTCATTCAAATGTAACTAATTGATTATACTTTAAAAGATTTATATGCAAATGCAACTAAATTCTTATATTTAGGCACACTAAATATCAGATAAAATATATTAACAACATATTAAATGAGAATAAATTTGAAGAATATGATAAGTAATATGTGTATACTTGTGTACACAAATATATAAATAATATGTGTAAGCAGTATATCTTATTCAATTCATCGAATGAATAAGGTAAATAAAATAAAAATAAAATAAAACAAAAACTAAAATGAGATAAATGTTAGACTTTTTGCAAATGAAGTATATCTATTTTATTCTAAATACTCTACACAGTAATTCTAATAATCAACACAAATTAAATTTTAAAATAAAGATGTAAATATTTGAGTTCAAATATAAGAGATAACATTATGTATTTGTATAAAAATCATTTTAATTAAAATACCTATATACATATATATACACACACACGCACACACAAACACACACATATGTATATATATATATATATATATATATATATATATATATATATATATATATATATATATATATATATATATATATATATATATATATATATATATATATATATATATATATATATTATAATTGTGGTTAAGTATTGGAAAAATCAAGTTGTATCAGTAGAATTTGTATTGTAGCAATCCTTAATTATCATAACTAGATTAACCTTTTAAAAGTTATTTTAAATTGTATTATTTAATCATAAGAGATAATTTTTCGAGACATGAAACTCTGTCACTATTAACTACTCACAGTCACTATTAGTCACATAATTTTATAGCAAACACAAAATCAAAGGAAGCAAAGTACAAAAAATCAAAATGATTTGAAATCATATGAACTCAAAATATATTTATTTTAACTTAAATTAATCTCCATTCAATACCCGTCTCTTTAGACGTCGAAATTTTCTATAGAAGATATTAATAGTTTGTAACAAATAAAAATCAATTACATCATCATTACTCAGGAAAAATGCAAAAAAGGATGTATTTTAGATAATTTACATAATATGGAATATCAAAAACAGATAAAGAACTGCTATGTAAGCGTTTAACTTCTCACCGTCGCTATTATCGAATGCAGAGAAAATTGTTAAGCTCACCACTCCATTTCCTGGATTTCTCCTTTTCCGAGAAATAAAATTGGAAAATGTGCAGGGATGGAATTTATTTCCCTTGCGTGATAATGTCGAAAGGTAAAAATTGTGTGAGTTGTTAACGCTCGGGTGGCGATAATTCGGAACAAAGAGATAAATCTCTCGCCACTGGGTTGCTTTTGATAATTATCGGAATTCATATAGATAATTGCACAGCAGGAAGAATAAAATGTACTTTGATTTTTTAAGAGTTCAAAAGGGAATTAACAAGCAGTGTTAACACATTTGTGTTGACTTAGAAATAATGAGTTCAGATCATTGTCAAATTATATATATATATATATTATATATATTATATATATATATATATATATATATATATATATATATATATATATATATATATATATATATATATATATATATATATATATATATATATATATATATATATATATATATATATATATATATATATATATATATATATATATATATATATATATATATATATATATATATATATATATATTATATATATATATATATATATATATATATTATGTATATATGTATATATATATATATAATATATTATGTATATATGTATATATATATATATATATATATATATATATATATATATATATATATATATATATATATATATATATATATATATATATATATATATATATGTATATATATATATATATATATATATATATTATGTATATATATATATATATATATATATATATATATATATATATATACATATATATAGATGTTTGAGGGATGACTTTGGAAATACCTGCTACCATAAATTTTCTTTTTAATTTATTATAAAAACTTGCTGAAAAAAAGGATTTTATATTTTTCACATGCAAAATTGATATAGGATTATATTTTATTTAGTTAGTAATAATTAAAGAGTATATGTTTTATTATATTTTTTAAGATAAATAATATTAATTAAATAATATGAAAAATAATTATTGCTTCTGTAAGAAATTCCAATGAACGTTTTTTAGATTATCACAATTTATAATAAAAAGTTTTATGATTTGCATAAATATACAAGTAAACAAGTGCTTAATTTAGTAGTTAACTAAGTATTAAATTAATATTAAATCTAATATAATTTTGATATAATTTAAAACTTAACAAAAATTAATTAAATATTTATAATTTTCCGTTAAATTATACAAAAATATAGTTTGTAAAAATATTCTATTTACTTTATCTCATATTTATCCACTGAAAAAATTAATAATTTTTATTTAACAAGATCATATAAAAATAAAAAAATCATCTCGAAGTCAAGCTTTTTTTAAAATGATAAGCATATAAGATTGAAACTCTTTCCCCATTTAATTTCTTCTATTTTATATTTTACATCTGTACAACAAATCTATGGATAATATTAAAAACTTCATTTTTTGAGTAAAATTATTCTTATTGAACGTTAACATTTTTTTATCCAATCATATAGATATATATGATTCTTAGTGCCATGAATATTCTATAAAATAAAATGTCAAATTTTTGGTTAATATTAATATTTCCATTACTTCTACCATTACTTCATCAGATATGAAATAGTAGGAATATGTAATAGCAATAAGAAACTAGAATACTTGCATTGATAATCACACAATTTGCTGGATTAAAAAAACAGTAAAAATGAAGCCACTGTTTTCATTTTGGAAATATGATTTATTTATTGCTTTATACTTAATTTTTTCCAGATAATAAATTTGTTTGTCTAATAGATTATTAATAATTTATTATTTTAACTTTCAATTTGAAAAATTTACTAATTTAAAATTGAGTAAATATAAAATGAAGAGATATGCTATGTAATATATGTATCAGTTCCCAGTGTTTTTTTATAAAATTTAAACAGTTTTTGAGCATATCATTTAGCCTAAAAAATTTAAATATTGTAAAATTATCAATTATTTGTCGTTTTCGTGTTCTATTAGTAAGATATATATAAATAAACAATTATGGGTTTTTTAACTTTTTAAATATAATTTGCTTTTGCAGAGAAATTCCCCTTATGTATTTATATTTATTAATCCTTAAAGGCATCTATTGCTATAGTTTTAACATACATTGCAATTAATATTCATTTAAATATATATAAAACCAGATTTACTTTTCATTTAGATACAGCAAAGACACTTCCACAAACAAAAGCTTGTCAGTAGTAATTAATGTCATCAGGATGAAAGCATTACTTTTTTATGTGTCAAAAAAAACAGAAAAAATGCTAAAAATGAAATACCAAAGAATAGACTGTTCATCTCATGAGATATAGTAATTGAATTTTGCAGAAGCACTTAAGAAATGAAAAGACTTTTCTAACATACTTTCTTCTTGGAATGTTACACTTTCTCCTTTGAAATAGACTTTTTTATTTAAGATCTGCCATCGTTCTCAAATTCCTTTCTTCAATCTGGTGTAGATCTACAATCTGTTGATGGAATTTTTTTTAAATTTCTTTTTTTGTATTTTATTGAAGTCTGAAAAATCACTATTTTATAAACTTTCAATATTCTCAACTTTTTGTTGCTTATATAACAAGTTAAAATATTTCAATATTCTCTTCAGTTTCAAAAATTTAGATGAAGGTGTTTAAAAAACCATATCTCCTTCCATCTATCCATAGTTTCAGGGATAGTGCATATATATATATATATATATATATATATATATATATATATATATATATATATATATATATATATATATATATATATATATATATATATATATATATATATATATATATATATATATATATATATATATATATATATATATATATATATATATATATATATATATATATATATAATATATATATATATATATATATATATATATATATATATATATATATATATATATATATATATATATATATATATATATATATATATGCATGTATGTATATATAAAACAAGCCAAAATCTGTTGTATTATGAAACGTAATTTTTTTCAGTTAATCGAAGTGCGTTATTTTTAAGGTATATTCCTTGATAAGTGAAGTGTACTATTCATGTTGTAATTTTTTTTATCAGAATATTGAGTGTACATTGTATGAAATTATATAAGCTACTTGAATTACATGTAAACTCTTTTAAGAGTTAGCTTTTCCTACAGTACTTGATGAATAATTCTTAACAGATCAGCTTTATGCCTACTAAAAAACTTTGAATATACTTAATATTAAATATCTATGTTATTTTGTAAAGGAATTATTAAATTCCCTATTAAATCACACAACACATGTTTTTTGTTTTCATGCCCATTTGCAAATTAGTTCATCTAATAGTATCTCACCGAGATATCAATAACATGTTAATTCATCAACTCTTAGAAATTAGAGTACAAAAATATCAAATAAAAATTCGAATACTCATAAAAAATAATTAACCAAACTTAGTTTACTACTTCAATAACAAATCTAAT
Source organism: Latrodectus hesperus (assembly GCA_037975125.1). Classification (NCBI taxonomy): domain Eukaryota; kingdom Metazoa; phylum Arthropoda; class Arachnida; order Araneae; family Theridiidae; genus Latrodectus; species Latrodectus hesperus. Next base: position 46,706,183 of record CM075851.1, read on the forward strand.
ATAACAATGCCCTAATTAGTTTTTAATTAGGGTTGAAACAGTTTAATAATTTGTTTCAACCTTAATTTTGATACCTTAAAGTTGGAACTGATTTCGGTCTTCTAAAATAAGTATTATAATGTTTGGAAAACTAAATATGAATGCACTTAAGAAAATCGTACTTCATAATATTAACTGAATTTTATATCAACGTATTTCATTAAATGTGTTTAAGCATAAGAGAAATATTTGTGTCAACATATAACAAAGAATTCATATTTTATTTTTAATATATTAAGTTTATGATTGTAAGGAATTGTTTAGTCGGGATTTTAAATATATATATGTAAAGAATAAATTTCCAAATTTACTTCGTAAAAAAATTAAAAATTTGATTCTTTATTGAATAATAATAATTGAAGAAACAATATCATTATGATAAAACAAGATTAGTTGCTTTAAAATACTAGCGTTTTAATTACATTTTATATATAATCCAATGTTTTTAAAATTCCATTTTATAGAAATATAAACATATGTCTTATGTTCTTTTTATAGATTTTAAATATTCATAATGTTTTATTTTTTCTTTTCTAAAGTTTTTAATCTGTTATTAAGATATTTTTAAAAATTTATATAAATTTAATCATTTATAGGTTATTTAGCAAGAACACTATACAGCTATTCATTTTTAAAAATAATTAGTAATTAATTATTATATTACACATATATTAAAATATATATTTAAAAAAATAGTTTAAACTATGCAGAGGTTTGATATTTTACAATATTATATAATGTAAAATATTTTAACAAGACAATATTATATATTATACCAGTTGGGATAGATTCTAGTTATTTTACTATGCCCGAGCTACTTGAGAATATTGAATTCTATAATGTAAAAGACCATCTGTGATGAAAATAAGCTGTAAATGCCGAAATATTTTCCCATGAGTTTTCAGTTTCAATACTTTCCTTAGGTTTAACTAGAATTATCAATATTGTATTTTTATTTTCTTAATCATGATAATTTATTCATAAAACATGGTTAGGTTATAAAGCATTGATAAAAATTATCAGCGAATTCGCAACTATTTGAATGTCATTATACCACACTGCTTAAATAACTTGGAATCAGAAATGGTTTCTATAAATGTTCTATAAAATATTGAAAACCAAATTGTTAAGTACCACATGGCTGAGAAATGTTGAAGTATTGAATATAGCATTTTTTGGGAGGAAATTAATGTATAGTGGATTATGTGATGCTACCAAAAGGGATTAATACTTAGAATTAATATTAAAAATTAATAACAGCTATTAATGGATTTAATTAGAATTTATAAATATCATCTAATTATTATATGATACAAATATATATAATATCATACCATAATTAATGATTTATGTGAATAATGTTAATAAAAACTTTAAGTTTGTAATCTAGTACAATATACAGGTTTATAAGTTGGAATTTCTTTTAACATATCAAATATATAATTAAGAAAATGTTAAAGATATCCATATTTAATTTTAAAAAAGTAAGTTTTCAGATATATGAAACCTAAATACTTGTATTCATTTGTATTGAGATGAAAAAAGATAGATAACATTCACGACGATATATACGACACTTACTCAACTGTTTCAACTTCTAAACATTTATTCACTTCCATTTTAACAAAAAAATATAGCTTCATTGCAACACGGATAACGTTACGAAATATTTTTTTAGAAAAAAGTGACAGTGTATAGCTAAGCCAACGAAATTCATTTTAAATCCGAAAAAATATTTTTAACAGTAAATTTACACAGCACCACAAATTGCACACAAATTAAAGAAAACGGCGCAAATCACAGCAGCCGCAAACTAATTAAAGATGAAATGCTACTTTAATAACGTTTCAATATAATTAATTATTTTAATCAAAGCTTCTCCCACGTTGCAACAAGATTTATTTCTTAATTAAATTTAGGGAGCACTTTTAATAATGAACACAAATTCCAGCAGGGATGACGTTAGGAATTTCAAAGTTTCATTCTGAGCTGTCACGTGACCGACCTGAAAACATAATTTGAAATTAGTAAAAATGTTTTTTTAACAAGCCAAAGCAATGCTTTGCCTCAGGCGGTCAGGACTGATATCCAACGAAAAGGCTTTGTATTTCAATATTATTTTATGTCTTTTTTATTACACGTATTTTTTAAGGTTACTAATGAATTTTCTTTCCGCTCTTTCCAGTTAGCTACGGGATATTTACTTTATGTTAACAACAAGACATTTGTATGCATTGCCATTTTACGTTGATGGAAAGCAAATGGAAAAAATGTGAAAATTCCTCACTTAGTTTAATTACTCTGTCATCATTATTTATCTACTTAAATGCTTGTTTTCTTTGAGCAACTTATGCATAAAAAAATCTTTTGTAATATTTCATTTTTTATATCATTATTTATCTGTCAAAAAATTCGCCTAATTACTTTAATGATTTGAAAGCTAAGAAAATGAGCAATATTTAGTACTTATTTTGGGAAATATTATTTCGATTAAAATTTTATTGTAATTAATTAACCGTTTACTTTCAATTATGTGTATAAAATAAAACATTAATTTCAATTTTTGTATAAAAAACATTTATTTCAATTTTTTACATATATGCAAATAATTCCTAAAAATATATCACTCTAAATATACATACCGAACAAAACAAAGCAAATTATTACAAATAAATGTCAGAATAAAAAATATATTTTCTTATCTATAGCTATTTTCTTACCTTATTTTATAGCAATTCATTTGAATCATAAGTTTACGAGTTAATCAGTTTATTGCCAAAAATGTATAATTCTTTCTACTAAAATATTTTTAAATTATATCAATCATTTATAATCGAATTTCCTTCTGTGTTAGTTTATGAAAAAAATTATTAAAATTATATTTCACGAAATGTTAATAAGTTATATAGAAAAATAAAATATATATGGTTATAATAAAAATAAAAAATATGTTAATTGAACCAATAACGCAATTTCTGTTTTGGAATGGGCATACATTTTAACATAGCATTAATTTTCTTTCATATTGTAATTTTATTTATTATAGAATATTTACATAATATTCCTTTCATTTTTATTGATATTAATGCTTATATTTCCATCAAAATTCATACATATGAATTATGAATAAATTTCGAATTCATAATACCTAATGTGTCAAGAACAATTTTAATATGCATTTGAAAAAACTACAAAAGAAAAAGATTAAATAATCATAAGTGTAAAACATTTAAATAATAAAATAATAATCATAGTTGAGTAAAATATTTACAAAATTAGTTTTGAAATTTAGATTTATAAAATTTCTCAATAATCAGTATAAAATAAATGTAAATTAAGAATTTTCGCAATTTAGAATTAGGCTATTTTTGAATAAAAATATGTCTAACCTTATTTGTATGCAATTGAATACAATGTGTCACTTTATGAAAAACATAAATACTGTTCCGATGTGTATGATTCACTTTAAAATAATAGATTAAGTTTAGGATCTAATAATATAAAAAAGCAGTTTTAGAAATAATTAATTTCAATTTCCATTTTGTTTTATTTTTACAAATGCTGTAAAAACACAATATGTAACTCAAATTGATAAATTACATCATATAAACTTAATTTGATAAATTATGTCTTATTAAAATAATTTTAAATTGAATTTACTATGAGAATTTAAAATATTCTAACTTACCTCATCTCAATTACCAACCTCATTAATCATATGTTACGGTGTTTACTAAAAGGTATCGTCATTAATTTGAATTGCAAATGTATGTTTAGTCACAATTTAAATTGTCCAGCAAATAAGAAAATTTACCGAAATGAGGCAAGATAATTAATTCTAAATCTGAGGAAAGATATAATAAGAATTTTCGCCTTAACTTGTGGAGTTCCTTTTTTTAGTTATTCTTTTCTACCCTTATACTATCGTCTGGAAATCATTTCCATTTTGCGGTTATTTGGTGGCATCAGTCAGGTACAGCCACAGCATTGGCATATTGTATGCCCTTCGTATAATGAGAATTTAATGGGGAACGATATGGGCTAAGTACAAATGGGAATTTGATGGTGAATAGTTTTTCCTCACTCCTGTTTTTTCCCTCAAAATTCCTCATCTGAGGTCGCTCTATCTCATACCACTATCATAACTGAAGAATTTTATTATCATTCGTTATTTTTTAACGAATTTCGAAGACTGAAATGCTGATGAAATTTTAATGAGAAATATTATTTTTATTTTCCACCTACTTTAAGATCACGATAACTGACGTCCTAAATGCAATAGAAGGAAAATATTTAAGGGGCAATCTTTTAGGATTAAAATTTTTTTAAATCAATCATTCATTTCTAAAATGTTACATTTTAAGTCATGTTAACTTATTTACTTAAAAAGTGTTGATAATGTTTTTCTTAAATACTAAGGTTACAAGTATGCATGAAATAAATTAAATATGAAATAAATTTTATCCTTTCTCTAAGATTTTAAAGGCTTCTAGTTTAAATCCAGGGCAAAATAATCTCGATTAAAATTTATATTAAATAATGGTTTTTAAGTTATTTGTACAAATATTTCCCATAAATGTAATTAATTATGCATATGAATTGGTGAAGGAAATCAATGATTACTTGAATCCCCAATTTAATCCTTATAAATGATTTTTAAAACCTACTTTTTCACAAAAGCGGAACGTATTAATTATAGTTCTTTGCAAATTTTATTTAAATAACATAAATATCTTTTTATAGTATGCATTATAAAAATTAAGACCAAATTATTTACTGTAAAAATCCATTTATTTGCATTCGTATTTTTCTTAAAAATGACTAGCAAAATAAAGAAAGTAAAAATTTTTTAAACTAAATAAAATTAATTGTTAAGTTTTTTTTTTCAATTTTGCCCAACATTTAAAATATATTTTTCTCACATAGAATATGACATTTGAATAACTTGAAATCATATTCAAATTAATATATGAAATGTGCTAATGAATGCAGAGGTACTTTTTCTACACTTTAGAACTTCTACTTGTATATCGTTACAAAAATATCTTACAATAGCTTACACTGGTGCGCAAAAATTAAGGACGAAATGGAAAAATTATCATAACAGCGGAACAAACAGGTAGATTGGACCAAAAGATCGACTACGGTCAGGTACGCAAGAGTATACTTAAATTACACAACATTACGTAAAGGGGGAATGTAGGAGGGGTATAAAACAGGCTGGCGGTGTACGCTCAACGTTTCTGTGAAAGCTATTGCACGGGGTATATCAGTTTAAACGACGTAGAGCTGCTTAATCAGTGTAAAATAATGAACAGGCAACCTCGTAAACGACATCTAGATGACCTTACGCGAGGTCGAATCATTGGGAAGATTGAGGAAGGTCGAAGTTTGACAAGTGTGGCTGCGGAGTTTGAAATCGCTCACAGCATCGTTTCACGAATCTGGAGAGCATTTCAAACTACAGGAACAGCTGTCCGAAGATTCAGTAGTGGTCGTCCACGAGCAACCACGGCAGTCGACGACCGGTATATGGTCCTAAAGACAAGAAGGAACAGGCAACAGACGACTGGAGAAATCGCGAGACACCTCCAACAAACGACTGGACGACCGATATCACGATTTACAGTCGCCAGAAGGCTGCACAATGGTGGCCTATTCGCACGACGACCTGTACGTTGTGTACCATTAACGTCTGTCCGCCGGTGAAGGCGCTTTGTTTGATACCGGGAACACCAGAACTGGACGGATCAGCAATGGGGTCGTGTACTCTTTACGGACGAAAGCAGATTTAGTCTGACTACCGATTCTGGACTCATACACATCTGGAGAGAGCGGGGAACACGCAATAATCCCTCCAACATCGTTGAAAGGCACCAGGTCGTGGTGTTCTCGTTTGGGGAGGCATGCTTGGTACTCGTACTGACCTTCATGTCGTCAAAGGAGTTTCAGTAACCGGGTCCCGTTATTGTATTGATATTCTCCTTCCTTATGTGCGTCATTTTAGAGGTGCTAAGGGTCCTCAATTTCTCTTCATAGACGGCAGTTCCTCACCTTAATCGTACAGAGGCTGTCGAAGAGCTGTTGGAAAGTGAGGATATTGAACGCTTGGATTGGCCGGCAAGGTCCCCGGATCTAAATCCAATCGAACACGTGTGGGACTTTCTAGGATGACACTTGGCGGAACGTCACCAACCGCCAGTAACGATTCCGGAGCTGCAGTTGGTACTACAAGAAGAATGGGCAGCAGTATCTCAACAACTTATTGAAAACCTCATACTTAGTAAGGACAGACGATGTCAATCCTGCACAGTAGTCAGTGGAGATCATATCACCTACAAAAATCTGGATGTTTTTGCAAGAGAGCTGTCACATGGATGTTTCAGCAGTCTCTGTCATTCTGCACCATGCTCATTTTTCAACAAAGTTCCTTTTTAATCATTTTGAATATTTTCTTTTTTACTTTTTCCATATTCTTACATCTGGAGGATGTTCTGGTACGTCTTTTATCGATTTGGAACACTACTGAGTGACGCTGCACTAGAAAAACCGTTCCGTTCTTAATTTTTGCACACCAGTGTAGGTAGGAAATAAACAGTGTTTGAAAATATCCCCAATAATATCAGATTTCAAAGAAGCTAAAATAATATGCTCACAAAAATAGATTAAGCATACAAAAAGTGTACGTTACAAATTGGCTTATCGCATTATTTATATTTTAATTCTGTTCAATTTTTCTAAATATTTTCCACTCGGATAGTAAAGAATCAGTCCATGAAATTTTAACATGCAGTACAGTTTATTTCATATTTTGCTTTACAAAAATAAAAGTAAAGTTTTCTATTTTTATATAATTTAGTACATTGACGTTGGGATATTCTTCATAATAATTGTATAATTATTATACATATTGTCTCCTTTCTTTGAATAAATATAAATATATTCTAGGAGGCAAATATGTTTTCACAGTATTTAGCATGCATAATTTATTGTTATTGAATGCCGATTATTTTATGTCCTTACATAAATTCGCTGATCACTGATTAGAATTTTCTGACAATGAAATTCATACGGCATTCCATATATATATATATATATATATATATATATATATATATATATATACAGAGAGAGAGAGAAAGAAAGGGAAAATATAAATATTATATCTGTGTGAAGTAAAGTCTTATTTCAAGAAGTATATTACCATTCCACAATGTTTCATAAATTCTAACTTTTACATATTCAAATGCAATCTGTTAACAAATTTACGATGTAAGCAATAATAAAGTAGAGACATAAGCAGCAAGACATAACTATAAACAAAGCAAAAGCAATCCAGTTAATATTCCTAAGCACTTTCATTGCAGTCTAATTCACATAAAGCATCATTTGTTTCATTACAGGGAATTCTGGTATTTATTCTATCCTCGTATTGTGATCTAAAAATGCATTTAAACGTAATAGCTGAATTTATTTTTTCCCACATCACAAGGGGAGCATTTTAACAGAGGCAGCATTTTGATGTTTTAAAACTTAAAAGAATTGAGAAGATTTATAAAGCAAATGGCTTTTAACGGAAGGAGGTACATGTCGGCCATTAAATAATAAATAATTAAATTCTCCAGCAAACCCATTGCTTTCGAAACTAAATATAAAAATAGAAATATTTATACGCTTTGAATATAAAACAAAAAGACAATCTATGATGGAGTTTTATCATTTTCTATGTATTTTATATTTAAATTTTTTTAAATTAACAACAATGAATACCTTTATACATAAGCTAAATATTCTTAGAATTTTACATCGTATTCTTAGAATTAGATCAAGAAAAATAGAAAAAACAGGTATTTTCTTTATTTTGTATTTTTTAATTCATTATACTACTTAATGCTTTATACTATCTATTTTAAATTACTCAAATATTATAATTAAATAGTTATGAAATGAATTTTACAAGAAATTACTACATTTTTATAAAATATTTCAATCTTTTCTATATAATTAAATAGGTAATCTTAATTAGCTATTTTATAAATAGTCTTAAAGATTTATATTTCTTGTTTAATGAATTTTTCGACATTTCACATGTTAAATGTAAAATACTGCATTTCGGAAATCCTATACATTCTGATAATTATTTTACAACTTTTCTGTCAAGAATTATTATTTAGAATTATTTTAAAATTAGATAACCAATTTTAAAATTATTAAATATAATAATTGTGTATTAAAAATGCTTTGCCCAAATTTTTGTATATTTTATTAAAATCCCAAATTACTTTTTAAATATTTTAAAATATTATAGTTCATTATACAATAGAGATTAGAACAGTAAAATTTTAAATAAAGAATATGACATAGTGTATTAATACTATACACTTATATTTGGTATCAGTAACATTGTTTCAATTACACCAAACACAAAGATAATAATGAAAAATCGGTGATGATAATAAGTAAACCATAGAAATACAATTAATCATATTTACTATAGTAAAATGTAAATGTGTTTTATGAGTTTATTTTATGCGAAAAATATTAATACTATGTATTTTTAAATGAACATAGAAAATATGGTCTGTATTTAAAATTCTGAAATATTGCTTATTTACATTGTTAATGTAAATCAGCTATTTTTTATAAGCAATATTTTTTAGAAAATAGAAGAAAATTCTAATATTAATTGATACTAATATTTTATTTCATTATTCAAATAATTAATTACGATTGATAAAAAAGTGCTTAAGAATGATTCATGTTTTAATTCAAAGTAGATTATATTCTTCAGCATATGTTATTACATATTTAATAAAAATTTGATATACGTATAAAATAAGTTATTTTATAAGTACAGTATATTTATACGCAGAGTAAAGAAGTATTTAGTTACATACTTCACCGTATTATTTGTTTTTTATGATTAAAGCAACGTGTTAATATTGTCTTTAAATAAGAAATTAATAATTGAATTAAAATACATAATACCCAAATTATGTTAAATTCCCATCTTTTTTAAACATCAACTCTTTACACAGTGCAATAATTTTTTAACAAATAATTATTTTTGTAATTTGTATTTGTATAGCTAATTGTATAACTAAAGTAATTTGAAAAAAGAAGAATGATTTTCATTATTATTACTCATGAGAGGCAACCCAGCTAATGCCTCTGAGTTGGACATTTTTAGCGATTTCGATTAGCAATAATTTCTACATTTTGACAGCTAAGCAATGTTTCTAAATTATCCTCTGATGTTTTGGTCTTTTTCTATTTGCAATGTGGTGTTATTTAACTGGATTTATTTTGTTTCCTTGTTCCTATTTCTGATGGTTTTTATTTTGCATCGCCGCTATTGACGTAATAATCCAGAGAATAGAATTTAAAATGGATTCTGAATGATTTAAACATCCAATTCCAAAGTTAAAATCTAAACCATGAACTGTTGGATATAAGATGAGTAAACTTATCATTTGGTCTAAGTTGAGAAAAAATTATTTTAGTATACAGTTACCATTCATATGAATAACATACCCAAGCTATTGAGGCGATATTTTTTAGTGTAATGAACTGAACTCTTCAGTTTTGATTCTTCTACGCCAAGTACTATTTTTCTGAATTCCATCAATATCATTTCTCACGGTGTCATATTCATATCCACCCCATTCTTCTTCACGATCAAAGTCTAAGTCTGAAAAACATAAGTCAGGACTGGACTAATGATATACCTAAAAAGGAATTATTTTCATTTTATTTTTTTTCTTTCAGATCGAGAGTTTGGTTTTAATGATTGTTTATATCCAAAAACAACTTTAATATCCGTAATTATACATATCTTTAGTTTCGATAAAAAATCAATAAACTTGCTGAATTTTGATCCCAAATAAAAAAATTAAATTACTGTTTCGAATTTATTTTTTTCAATTAAATCTAGATTTGAAGTACAGGTATTTTTAATAGTGCTTGGATAAAAGTGATTGGCATTTATTTTTAGGGAAAAAAATATGAGTGAACTTTTCATTTACAATACATTATATTTTATGAAACATTATATAATTGCATCGTATAGACAATTAAAAGACATTTTTAAATAAATAAACACATAAATTCTTTTCCTTGATTATCATAAGAAAATAGAAACTTACTATACAAAACTGTAAATAAGTCACCTTTAATATGTTTGTTAATTTAAGATTATAATTAATTATATGTTTGTTTAAATTAAGAATGCATATTTTAACATTTTTTCAGCTGTCCTTACAAATGAAGAGATAATAATTGCATGCATCAAACTTTCTTGCATCTGGATATAATATTAGAAAATTTACTCGTAAAAAATGATTTGAAAGAATCAATTTCTATCAAAATTCTTTAGAAAAGTTTAATAGTATTATACTTAATAATCATAAATAAATATTTTTTACATTTATTAATAATGACATCAATACATTAATATAAGCAATTAATAATTTTATATTTATAAATAATTTATTTAAGAATATGGGGAAATATTATGTCAAATAAATTTATTTTGAAACTAATAAATGCATTTGCAGTTTTTAAAAATGTTATCGTTAAACAAGTTTTACTGCTTCTTTATTTTTAAAGGCAATATAAATAATATTTCTTATACTTTTAAAACCAACAACTGTAACATTACTTTCAATGTGCATTTTTTAATAGATACGTCATACAGATGTTATTTTTATTTCTTTAATCAGAACTTTATTTTATGCGAAGTATTTTTGTCAATTTTTAAATTAATAGTAGACAAATTTTAGTAGAATATTATGAAATTTATTACTTGTTAACTTCAATATTAAATGTAAAAACTGAATTGTATGGTCTCGATATATTTTATTGTTTGAAAGTAAAATAATATAAGTAAAAGAAACAATTCTTCTTCAATATATATTTTCAAGAATATTCTTTTTAAAAACTATTTCACAAAAAAATTCTTCAAATTTCTATTTTTATTTTTTGACATTTTATCAAGGTCACATAGATCCATTGCTGATAGATTAATTTTAGTTTAACACTTTTATTGTTGGTCCAAAATTTCAGCTATATATTTTTAAATTTAATAAAATGATTCGAAAATTCTCCTTGAATCTTGAAGTGACAGCATACAAATTGGGAATTTTCAAATGAGGTGCATTCATACCCCTTCAGATCCGATAGTTCCATTCTTTTTGCAAAGAATACAAAGTTCCAATTTTCAGTTAAAAGTTCTTGAATCGACTGGAATCGAATATTTCGCAATGAAAGAGAAGAATTCCACAGATGTATTCTTCTCTTCCGATCCCATGGGGATAAATTTCATTTAAAGATCCCTCTTCGGACAGGGAATAAGAAGGATTCGAGTAATGACTTAATCTTTAAGTACCGTGAAGGATTTGTAAAGGGACTCGAATTTTGCACAACAAAGCCAAGAAACGTCGTATAAATGGATTTCTGCGTAACTGTATTTATGTGATGAAAAGTAGCTGCAAATGGAGATTCTTTTATTACGTAAACATTTTCTTTCTGATTTAACTCCAGCATCATAATCACTAGGATTTATACTTTCAAATTAAAACTGAAATGTAAATAATCTTGATTTCTGAGGTAGATTTGCATACCTAATTCCCTAAGTTATTTTGTCAGCAGCGAAAAGCTTTCTAATATAAATTTTCTATTCAAAATGTAGCTTTCAATTTACTATCTTATAAAATAAGGTAATTCCGTTTTAATTTATCAAAAGGAAATAAAGGAAATGAAATGTGTATGTTCATTATCTTAAATTTAGAATATATTTTCTTGTACTCATAGAAGTGTATTCTGTTTACTTTTATTTCATATTCTAATTGAATTTCAGCTTTAAATTTATGATATTATAAAATAGAACAACTGCATTTTAATCTTTCAAATTGCAATGTAAAAAGTGTAAAAAATATTAATTAATTACCTAAAATTTTATATTGAAAACAGATAATTTTTGTTACTGTACTATTCGATATATTTTTACTTGGTTTTAACATTTTTGTCTAAATATTTTAAGGCTTTATAAATGTTAAAATTAAATATTTACATTTTTTCCGAATGAAAAATTGATCAATATAATGTATAATAATTATTGAAAATATTAATTTTTGAATTGCCAGATAATATATAAAATTTCTTAAAGACGCTTTCAGAGATATCAAGTAAATTCTATCAATAATAAATAGTTAGTTCAGAATATCGAATATACAGTAATAAACTTGTATTTCAAATACATGTAGCATATCCATTCATGGAGATCAAAAAAATTGTTGTTTTTTTTTTCAAAAATAGTTAAAATTTTAAATTTTGAAAATTTATTTTTATTATAAATACATTAATCATAGAAAAAATTTGTAATTTAAAAATTATTAGTATAAAACTTGATACAGAAATTTGGGAAAAGATAACCCTTAATTAATTACACCCTAAACTCTTTTCTTGCAGTGGAGATAAGTACAAATTATTGAATATTTTTATAATTTGTGTATACATATCTTATTTGCCTAATTTTAAAATATTCTGGTGTGATATATAAATCCTTTATTCGTATTAAAAATATATTAGTAGTTTTTAATATAAAAACAGAAACATATTTCCAAGATATATATGAATTTTTTATTTAACTAAAATTTAATATTTTAATTAAATTTCAATTTTCAAATCCATTTATTCATTTTCTTGGAAAAATATAATTTAATTTATAATATTGCTTAAGAGATAACCAGTTGACTGATGAAGATAATCTTCTGTAAGCAATGTATAATGCAGTACAAGTCTGAAGAAAATAAAATCACTTAAAATAAAAGCACTAAAAATTTGTAATGCTTTCGGGAAGCCCAGATGTAAAACAAAGCCACAACACAACCATATTCCGAATAAAAAGAATAGACGATGTAAACGAAGAAAGAACTACTTTCCTCCACAAGATCACCACCTTGACACCCAATTCATCACCCGTTTAATAGAAGAAAAATGTTCGAAAACACAATCTTTTCGCATCGAGTTTCGGAAAGAAGAAAAGAAAAAGAAAAAAATTGCTAAGAAGAAAGTCGGGCAACAGAAATAAAAAAAAATATTCCAACAATCACTGCCTTATCAGATGCACTGACAAACTTTTCCCGACGGAGAGACCCTTCCCAACTCAATGTCTTAAAACGGAGTTTTCCTGAAGAAGCTTGATTTCCCAAAGCGACTCTCTGACTAAGATTAATTTTCCACCTGCAGAGAGGATATTTGTTGATCGTTTTCGCAAACCGTCCCACGATAGCTACTCTGGTGACAGCGATTGTTGGGCTTGTGGCGTGCTTGGGACTAATTAACACGTGCTAAAGATTCCCTGGAATACCGCCCAAGAGTGTAATACGGTAAAGTAGCTGCATATGGGGTGGGGGTTGGCAATCGTTTCCATTATCGCTCAGGTAAAGATGGAGCTTAGCCATCCATTTCAAAGGTTTAAAGTTCTCGGAGGGGATATTTGTCTAATGCCGAAATTTCTTGCGTCTTTGGAAATGATGCATTAAATCAAAGTAATACCGACATAATATGGTCATAAATACCACGCCGAAGGACTTAATAAATATATTTTTGAATGCCAAAATATTTTTATAATTTTGTTTAAAGTTATTGTGAGTTCTATTCTCTGCTTATCAATGTTAAACTATTTTATTGCACTTGACATAGTCATTATGAAATTGAGTGAATTAACGGATTTTCAAATTGTATTTCGTTTATTATTACAAAGTTGAGTAGTGTCTCTTTATTTTGAAATTTATGGAATTTTAACAACATTGAAAAATATATTTAGGAATTATAGAATGATATAAATTATTAGATAAATAGATGTATTCAAATAAGAAACTTTATGCATGTAGCAAAACATTTACGAATCATTCGTATAGTTGGACTTCACTTATTTAGTATATAATATTCGTATCACATATGAAATTATATATTTTGCTTTATGCGCCATACAATACGTAAAATCAAAAATAAATCAAAATATAATTTTGACTTATTTCTATCTTCGATTCATCTAAATAATAATGAATAAACAAAGAAATTTGATGAAATTATATTCTAATTATATTTTCCCGTATGCACGAACATTTGCTTTCTTATTACCAATTCCAAGTAGACAGAGATTTACTATGTGGTTGGAAAAAATATGACATTTTAAGGAATTTACAATCATTAAATACATATGTTTTAATTTAACAAAAGTTCAATACAATTTTAGTGAGTAATAAAAAATTCTAAATTATAAATTTTTTAAAACAATGATTACATTGTAAACCTATAACTCTACTTTGCATATCCGTTCCTTTTTTGGATAGTTATGTAATTTGCAAAATAATAAACATGCTATTATTGTACAATAAAAGAAATTTTACATTAAAGGAATCAGCCTTTCACAATATTAATGATTTTTTGAAAAATGCATAACTCATTTAAAGAATTAAATAAACAATAAAAATAAACAAAAATCGCCAATATTTCAAATTTTATTCACTTTTTATGGCAAATCTGTGTAAAATCAGATAATACCCTAATAAGTCATAGTTAGCTAATTTATAATTACTAAATCTTTATGCTAGGATTTTAACATAACTTTCCAATTTCTGGGCAAAAACTTGCCATAAGTTCATTTCATGACGGTTACGCGTTTCAGAGTAAGATTAATATATTATTTTAAATTTTAAGTAAATGAGTTTATTTACTTAAACATATAACAATTTAACATTTTTCTTAATGAAAACGTAATATTACAATTAAAAAAAATTTTATTTGGTTTTCCACTTGATTTAAGTGTTTTTTCTATAAATTTATTCTCCATAATAATTCTCTGTTTGAGCCCCAAATTAATATTATTTTGCATACATTTGTTTAATTTGTTCTTAAACTTTTAAATTTGTTTTTTGTAAGAGACTAAACTTTCTGTTAATGGAAGTGATTACGTAATTTAGCATTTTTAGAATATAAATAAATATTCCATGACATTTTTAGTTACCTCTAATAAGAGTTATCCATTTTTGTACTATATTTATATTTAAAATATTACATACATCCTTATAATTCACTGAGAATTTCTTAAGTTCTTAAATTTATATAAATCAAACTGAATTTTAACACAGAAATACTCTGTAATACAATAATTGCACTAAGTCTTCAATGGGTAAATTTTTGAATGATTTAGAAATAACATAAAAATAATATATTTGCTTTTTTCTAGAACTATATTTAAAAATTAATTTAAATATTATAAGTTAAAAAGTGGCTAAAATTTATCAATCAATTTAATTTCTTGCATATTTTCTTTATTTATAATCTAAATTAGCAATTCATACGTTAAATGTTGATTCAATTTCATAATAGTGTCTCTTTTATTCTTCTAAAATGTTAGCACCATATACTCTAATTTTTTTATATATTCAAGTCTATTTGTAGCTGAATCTCAGAAATAGTTTTTTTTTTTTAATTATAAAATTCAAAAAGAATTTTGTTCCATTTTAATTGGTTTCGATTAATCACTTTTCCTCCGTCATTGTTATTCTTTTCAACTTGTTAGCAGTTTTGACAGTGATTGATGAGAAGGTTCTGAACCACTGCAAACGTTCATGCTTCAATCCCACGAACTATGAATGTACATGTTCATGTATGTGTGTGAACTCTAAAAGTTATTCTTACCTAAAAGTTCTCTCGGTTTAAAAATATCTAAACGAAACAAAATTGTACAATCTTTCTATCCTTTTTAATTGTTTTTAACAAACAACTTTAGATTAAATTCATAAGTTTTAAATTTTCTAAAGCATAAATGAATTACTATTATTCAATATAGCTTTAGTTTTGAAAATTGGAGAAATCTATTCATCATAACTGAATTAAGTAAATTTAAAGTTTTTCATAGATCTCGTTTACAATTTTGCATTTCTTTTTGGATAGATTCCTGGTATGAAAATTTGTAGCTGTTTGCAATCAGTTTTTTTTTAAATTAAGGGCTCCATTCAAATTAATCTTAACATCTTCATATGCAAAAACAAGAGTAGATCAATAACTGTAACCTGAACTATATCATAAAACTTTATAAAAAACAGATCATAGTGTCTTCGTACTTCTTTGAAAATATTCTATTTAAAAATAATTTGGAAAAAAAATTTAAAAGGTAATTTCACATTTAACTTTTAAAAACAGAAGAACCGTAACCGTTAAACTCTTTGGTTTTATTTCATAAGATATTTTTTAATAATTAATAATTTTCTAAACATGTTTTAATTTTTATTTTGTCCTTTAATAGCATCAAATCCCTAATCCACAAAGTAATCAACAACTAATTATGACGACTAAATTCTTTACACCAAGATTGCAGCATAGTCATTTGATGAATTGAGTTCAATAAACCACATCATAAAACTTTGTTGAAATTTCCAGTAAGATATAGAATTTCTAATAACTCATTCCCCGAACATGCACTCAACGATTTCAACACCCTTCCTTCCTCTGAGCATCCTAAATTGAACATCGATGATCAATAATATCTTCAACCTTCCACCCACGATGATATCTCATAATCATAAGCAACCTCCCCCTCACTCCCTTAGCACAGCTTAGCCTCCCTACTGGTAAATGCATAGTAATAAGCAGCAGGAGATATCGTCGGAACATGGAAAGAAACTTTTGTTGAACGAGATATAAAAGCACTATTCTTATTAACGTTGAATCCGAAAACCTTCATATAATTCTTTGACCCTAAGGCTTCGAATGTACCGGATATTGCATTAATGGACCGGCGTCCTGTAGAGAACTAACGTCAAATCCCGTGTTGTCAGTACTTTTAGAAAACGGTAGGTGTCGCTTTTATCGCGATGAGATTGCATCAAATAGTTAGGTCATGAAACGCTCCTATGAAGTACACGCTTACCTTAATGTAAACCATAAAAAATAAAAACTTTGAGATTTATGCTAAATAATGATTTATTACATGAATGTAGTGCTTTGTAAAATACATTTTTCCCCAATGACTTTTGGGTTAATAAATATAAAAATGAACATTACATGAGCATATAACCATTATTGTTTCTTATGTGTATGATATTAAAGAGTCTGTAAAAGATTTTAACAATGAAATAGATTGTAGAAAACTGAACGGCAAACCTACTAAATTAACTAAAATGTATTAAACTAAAAATCTACAAAACATTTCTAGCCGAACTTTTTAAAAAGATGGAGGATACATAAATGTCACAACATAAAATAAATCTATCTCTTCAATTCCTTGTACATATAATATCATAAATCCTAACTATTTTAAAACTGTATTAACTAAAAATATATTATCTTAATTCTACAATACAAAACTTAAATATATGAATCTATCATATTTAAATTCTAACAAATGAAAAATTAATTTTTTTTCTTTTCACTATTTTGAAATATAAAATGCTTGGCTTTAAATATTTCTCCTTTGTATGTTGACAACAGAAATTTTAACCGCATGAATCTTATGTATGCGTTATAAATCTCTAAAAAAATGTAAGTCACATGGATGGATCCAATGTCTATCTATCTTGTTTTTATAATTAGCACTAGTGCAACATAAGGTCATTTTAAGATATTTGGTTATGTATATCCTATAATTGAAAATTGAATGCTTATTTTTAACCTTTATCGAATAATTGTAAGTAGTTTTAAAGTTTTTTGCCTGAGATTTCAGCATAAAACACATGATAAGTATAATCTTTTTAATTAACAAAATACAAATTTCAACTTTTTTATATATTTTAATTTCATTGTTAGTACTTTCACGGAAATCCTAAAACTTCAATTAATTTAACTATTATATATAAACATGTACATACATACATACACACACACATATATATATTTATATGTGTGCGTGTGTGTATACACATATATATATATATATATATATATATATGTATATATATATATATATATATATATATTGTAGCAAATTCAAAACTTTTTTCAAAAAAAATTCTGAACGTAATATCTATATCTTTGGTTCATAAATTCCAATTTAGAGATGAATTAGTAGCATCCTGATGAAAAAGGAACTAGATGATATAAAATCTTGCATTTAAAAATATTTACGATTTAAAAATAACACACACACATACAATCTCTTGAGATCCAATTTAAAATTTTGAATATTTTATGCCTTATTATATAATCGGACATTATTTTTCATATCAAAGACTTCAATATCATCACTTTATATAGTAAACATTTTAATTTTATGATTTCATTTGAAATGATTTTTTGCAATTGACCTACTCTGAATATATAAAGATATATACGACAATTCTTTTTATTATTTGCTCAATTGTTATCACTTGTTTTAAAATACAGTAGCAATGCTGAAAATGTAACATTTGAACTTTTACAAAATGCCTTAGTTCAATCTTCTTACATCATATATGTCTATCTATCTATCTAACTGTATATATATATACATATATATACATATATATATATATATATATATATATATATATATATATATATATATATATATATATATATATATATATATATATATATATATATATATATATATATATATATATATATATATATATATATATATATATATATATATATATATATATATATATATATATATATATATATATATATATATATATATATATATATATATATATATATATATATATATATATATATATAAGTATATACATATGTGTGTGCACAAATATAGTTAAATAAATAGATAATATGAAGACAAATATCCAAGGCATGAATGCACATTTGTACTCTTACATTGTGCTTATATACTTTATCTATTTGGTCAGACAAAAAATATTATAACTATAATGGCAAGAAAAAAACTGTAGAAAATGAATGCAATATATTCCCCGAAATTGACTCATACTGATCTATACTTCAAGAATAAATACCCTAAATTTTAAAAGGAAAATATAAGGTAGTTTTTATTTTGCTCTTTTAAGAAACACATAGAACTGTGTTATACATATGTTATTATTTAGAGCATGATATGAATAACAATCAGGTGAAATCATTCAGTGGTAAAAATGATGATTAATTGCTCCCTTTTTACAACATTTATTTCACTGACAATTTCATATTGAATTGCTTCAAATATTTACTATAGTACTGTTCTTTAAGAACGGAATTGTTTTATTTTTCTGCATAAAATATCTATAAGTTTTTAGAGAAAACATTTTTTCTACATACTGCTCATCGTAAGTTGTATGATATCCACATATATTTTTCTGAAATCAAAAAATGTTTGGTTCTAATAAAAATTCATGCAGAAATGCTAAATTTAACTTTCATATATTTTCTTTAAAACTATCCAACATTTCATCTTTTAATCTAATCTCAGATAAAAAATTATCTAAATATGAAGAATTTTTAAAATATATGAAAACGTTTTGCAAAATATAAGCGTATTAAGCTTAGATAAATATTAATTTTATAAGTCAATCTTTGAATTTTATCTTTGATCAATCTTTGAATTCAATACTACTATATTGGTGCTTATAATATTTTTATAACTCATTCTTTCAGAAACT
The DNA here is from genome assembly GCA_037975125.1 of Latrodectus hesperus. Taxonomy (NCBI): domain Eukaryota; kingdom Metazoa; phylum Arthropoda; class Arachnida; order Araneae; family Theridiidae; genus Latrodectus; species Latrodectus hesperus. Next base: position 46,725,820 of record CM075851.1, read on the forward strand.
TAAAATTATTTCAAAGTACTTTGAGATATAAAATATGATTAGAGAATAAAAAAGTATATGATCCATAATTTTGAGGTTATTTTTCATGTTATATAAGTGTTTAAAAATGATAAATATATCTATATATATATTTATATAATATTTAGAAATTTATAATGAATGTTATCAAAGTTTATGAAATGAAACTATTGTTGTTATATATGTCCGGTTATTAAGATTGCCATATTTAACTCTACCAGGTGCAGAAAAAGTTGATTCCTTTTCTGGTGAGGCACCCAATGGATGAACCCTTATAGCCATGTGATTCGGTGAGTAGTTTTGAAGCAGAAGACTCTCAGACTCTGCCTAGCAGTCCCAGACATATAATTTCACATGGAGGACAAAGTGACTACGATATTTTACATATGTCCCAATCATCAATGATATAAACGCCGGATCTTCGATTGAGTCTAGATTCGAATTCACTATCTTTAATTCTTAATCATAATACTATAACCATAATTCGTAACCATAACTAAAGTATATATAAAATACTTTAAAATTAAAAAGATATTATTTGAATTCTTCACTATTACGAAATATAATTTCAGGTAATTACTTTAAGAAAACACAGTTATCTATCTTTGATTCAAATGAACAACCACTTCAAATAAAATAAAATGGAAAAAGACATATTTAATTAGTATTTTTTCACAATTTAAAATGTAAATTATTTACAATTTTTATTAATGCAATGGTTATATTAGGAGTGTTTCGACTTAGATTTGCCAGTGGTTGTGATATTTCTCAATATTTAAAAATACAGTTTCCTCCTGAATTGATTTATCTAACATGTATAAAGTGTATAAAAGTATCCCCATTTATATAGCTGTATATTTTGTTCATTATATATTTTGCACATTTAGCTACATATTTTGCTTAGTTGTTATTAATGTATTTATTCGTGACAATATATAAAGATTAGTTTTGGTAGAAGCTAAGAGTTTCGTAAATGGTTATTTAAATGTTTTTAATATTATTAATCATAACTATTTTTATAATTATATTCTACAGACAAAGTTAACAGTAAAATTATTAAAAATGCACTTGTTTCATGGAGAAATAAAAAAGGCATAATAATAGTTTTAGGAATCTTTCTATCATAATTTTACGAATGGAATTTCTGAAATTCATTGTTTATTAAAACTTACACATTTGAATTCATTGTTTTAAAATTTTATTTTATATATGAATTAAATCGATAATTTTAAGTTATTTGAAAGCGATTAATGTTTATAAAAACAATTTTAAAAATATGGTCTGTAACAATGAAAAATGAAGATACTTTATTAATATTTTATAGTTTGAATTTACTTTTATGACTTACAAAATAAGATAAAACTAATTCTAAAAATTTACTTATTACAAAATCCTAAATATTATATAATTTCTTGAACTATTATATTGAACACACACGTTTATATCCCATAACAGTACAACGTTGCATTATTGCGAATTATAGCATTTTATATCGTTCCTTTCTTTTTAAATGCGATTATGTTTTAATTAACAAGGGAAGGGGGCTATCATTCAGGCAACATGGTTAATACTTAAATCATACTTAATTATTATATAGTTACTTTACATTCGCAGTACGTATATCGGATGATAGACATTTTACCAAACCAACATTTGTAACGACTATACGCAAAATGTATGAAAAAATTTATGAATAATTATTGAAGGTAACATTTAACTCTTTTGAATATGATATCATTAAAAAAATGAGGCAGAAGGTTAAAATTTTAAAAACGTGATGGTAAAGAGTTGCAGTTAGAGGTACTATGTTTGGGTATGTTACTACCATTTGAAAGACTTAAGTGTTTTCACTTATTAAATAGAATAATAAACATATTTATGTATAATATTTAGTAATTCATTAACAAAGTCATAATCGACAATTAACTTTAATAGATTCAAATAGCATTATATGCATACTTAAGAAGATAGTTCTTTCAAATATATTTTGGTCATGAACTGTCTGGAACATTCCTTATAAATATTTTTCTTCTTAATGACCGTCAATAAGAATTTCCACTCTTTGTCACAATAAGAGGAGGAACTCTTGGTACCTTATAGATTGAGACATTCAATTAAGAAGAATGATTTTTTTCTTATTTCGAAGCAGAGACCAAGAAGATCTCTAAATTTGTCCTACAAACTCGAAATGTGTTATTTCAAATGAACATAGCTATCATAACCTACTTTAAGTATCCATGCTGAAATTTACTTAAAAATGTGATAGCCATCAAAAAATTTATATCATTAAAGCTAAATTATTTTCATTTTGATAAATCGAAAGAATATCCTTACTTTTGTGTTCCCAATAATTCATTTTATACTTCCAAGTTTTAAGGACAATATTTTATACAAATAATATAATTCATAACTCTCCTTAAAGATTGCTACTATATTTAAGAAAGAGCAATACTCACACTATTCTTATAAATATACATTGCGTATTGCTGAATTATGTTAATAATACAACTTTTCAGAAGAAAGTTAGTTAAGATATGTTCGCTTTAAATATCATAACTTTCTAAATGAAGAAAATAAGGTATTGCAATCTCAAAAGCAGATCTCTGATATCCCATTAATACACTGTCTTCCACCACTTTAGACCCTCCACTTCCCCTTCTTATTTGATGTCCCTATCCCACTACCTCACGTGCCATTCTCCAATCCATAGCTCTCCGTGTTCCATAATCCAATCACATACATTCTTAACCCCGGTCCTCCTCCTCGAATTCCGAAAAGACAGTTCGTGTTATTTCGAACGTAATAGCCGCTTGGTACTCCAGAGACTAAAGTGAACCAAGCTCCATTCCTTTCGGTCACAGCGCATTATGTCCAGCTTGGCATTAGTGGGGTCGCAGGAATCAAAGGGGAGAAGGCAATCCCAGATGAATCTAGGATTCTGAAATTTTACATGGAGAAATCTGAAAGTTAATTTAAGCATTTTAAGTATACATTTCTGTGAATCACCCATTTATTATATTTTAAAAGAAATTTTGGTTATTCTCGACTTGTTTTAAATTCAACAATCGTCCGTATTCTCTGCTATTGATTTAATGTTTTAAATAAAAAATTAGTGTATTTTCAGCATAATGTAGACGATTAAATCTCTATTTTTATTAACATAAATATCTTTTATATTTTAATTCGGAATAAACCATGATTCTAACTTAATGTTTGATAAATTTCTTTTTTAAAACATTGGTTATATTTTACTCCCATTTGAATGAAAATTCCTCTAGCATTTTGCTGGATTAGAAACCAAATGGATAGTTTCCCTGCCTTCAACTTAACAGTAAGTGAATTCGAATAACATTTTAAAGTCATAGACTTTTGTAATATAGCAACATCTCCTTTTGATGGCATGTTTTAGTCTAATTACCACATGCGTGCTATAAATAACTGAGTGACAAACATTCCTCACGTTTACTGACTTAAGTTCACAATAAATTACTAATAATAAAAAAGTATATTTTATTATATTTTTTAAAAATAAAATATTTTAGCTATTAAAGTGGCTTTCTACAAGTTATTCATTATCGTAAAATATTCAGGCAATTTCCTAATACTCTGTTAGAAATTTTCTTTACTTTGTAATGTTAAGGCTTCACTGTCTGTCAATATTATGGTTTGCGAAAAAAAAACTAAAAATATAAAGAAATTGAAAAAAATTATAAGTGAGGTTATTTCTAAGGAAAGAGAAACATACGTGTAATAGTTATCTTATTTATACAAATATTTAATATTGGGGATGTATATTTTACTCCATTATTGCACAGAAATAAGATAATTTCCTATTAAAAACTTTACACACACACAAAAACAACATAAGATCGACAGTAAAAAAAAGATATTTTTTTTCAATTTCAAAATATCCTTAGCTGCTACTTGATGAAAAAAAATGGATAAGAGTTATGTTCATAAAATATGAATATATTTTAGAATGCATCATTACTCATTATTATAATTTTTATATTTAGTTATATCCTGATGAGAAAATAGAAATGTTATTATACGTACAGTGACTCAAAGTTGCCATGTGGTCACTAAAGTACGAGAATAGCTTTTAACTTGAAGGGAATGATTTATGATAGAACAAAGGATACCAAATCAAATTCATCTAATGAATGTCAGACGCCTTTTCGAATTTAAAAGGCAATAGTACTCAAAGTCGTAAGAAAAACTAAAAATGCATAAATGGAACTTAGAAACCTCTGTCCTCAGCTAAAGTTATCTTCTCTTTGTTAGCCATTGCAATAAAAAATTTTAAAAAAATGAAAGAATAAGACTCCTTTTACAAAATAATTAGAGCATTAAATATGTAAAATTAAAGATTTTTAAGCCTTTAGCTTCATTAAGAATAAAGTAATTTTTGTATGTAGAAAAGTATGTTGGTATATATAACTGTACCTTAGAGAATATTACTGTATTTTATAGAATTTATCAAAACACACAATAGATTTTTTATCAGTTCTCGATTTATCGAAGATTTTAATAAGGCTCTTTTAAATATTTATTTTTTAATTTTGTATGATAAAATATGTATTAAAAAGCTTAAACTCTAAGTTTTATAAAAGAAATTTCTAGAAAATGTTTTTTTTAAATACTGGTATCTAAAACTATTTTTATAAACTTTATGAGTAGTAGCAAAGTACAATGAATACAATGAAATGGGTTTTTAATGATAACAATTTTTTATATGCTAGATTTCGAACAGTTTATAGAGGAACATTACATTTTTCAGCATTCGTTATTTGCAACACTCTCCATAATTAAATGTCTTTCGTCCATGGATTCTGTAAACACAATTAGTGAGTAGTTTGGAAGTTTCTTATGGAAGACTGAAAACCTTTTCCCACAGTAATAAACTTATCCCCAACTCATTTTCGGCCAGTGTCTCCTACGTCCCTGGAGTTTAACTGGAACAATCTACAAGATAAGAAAGGCTAAGTCTTTTAGTCACCGCCTAATCACTATGTCTATTCATCTCCACGCATCGGATTCTACAGACTTAGTGAGGAACGTAGCCAACAATCGCATCCTGACCCCTTGGGAAGCCTATCACTTCCTACCAATTCTGTTCGTATCCATCACCAAGGAGAAGAATTTACCAGCATGCCCATCACGTCACTAGATATGCTATGTCTTTCACGTCTTTTCTGGTTCGACTTGATGGAGCAGCACATTCGATACACCCCCTGGGAGTGGCGCCACGTGGAACTACTTGGCCTGCCGAAACCCCTTTTTTCTTGATTAGCTACACTTGTAGTTTGAGGAATGATACACCCCTCTCAGAGGGATCCAACTACATTGATTGGATCCGATTAGGAACGGACGCTGACAGAGAATTGTGTCCAATGTCCAGCGGTGCGAGGACGGGAAGGTTCGTCGAAGTTGGAGGTCCCTTGGTGGAAATCGATACAAGTGAGACTCTGCTTGTCGTTCCGTTTCACTTCGGCTTCTGATGCTTTGCCAAAGATTCTTTGTAGTTTTGAGAATTAGGTTTGGCGTTAATTTCATTTCCTGAAGATTGTTTTCTTCGGCATTCTATACCTATCTTTAGATATAATCATTTTGTATGACTCTCTTATTAATTTTTTTTGACAGAAATGAATTATTTTCTAAATGTATAATATTAGTTTGGAAATTATGAAATTAATGTGTTGTTTTAGTCTTTTCATTACTCACAACAAAATGTAGATTCCAGACGGAAAATTGATTAATGTTTCATTTTTTGTAAACATTTATAATAATTGTTAAATATTTTCAAGGAGCTTCAATCTCCCAAACATTTTGACATATTTTAGAATTTTTTACTTTTTAAATAAATAAAGGAAACTATTTTTAAGCTTCTTGTAATTGAAAGAAATCAATAAGTTATGTTAATTTTAATATATAACTGATATTAATGCAAAGTTTATCTCCAAATTTATATCTAAAAAATACATATTTAAAAAAAAATTGCAATATATATAAAAAATATATTTTTTGATTCAAATTTACATAAACTTTAAAAATTCTTACAAAATTGCTTTGATTTCTACAATTATTATTTCATTACTAATTCATGGTTTACATTTTTGTTTGCATTTTATAGTCCTAAAGTTTAAAAACTTACTTTAAACTAACAGATAAAATTTTTACAAGGTCTATAACTTTCAATTAAGTTACAACTTATCTTTAGCAATTAAGATGCTTTTGAAAACCAAAAATAATTGTTTAATTATGCATTTGTTTACTTAGGTATTAAGTAATTAAATGTAAAATTAAGTAATTATTGTAAGTATAAAATCATTTATCCTATTTCAGATGAAACATAATTAACAGTGTATTTTATTATTATTAAAATGATTATTTCATAATAAACACATTTTAAAAATATTATAAATTTATATATATATATATATATATATATATATATATATATATATATATATATATATATATATATATATATATATATATATATATATATATATATATATATATATATATATGTGAACCATACCCCGAAAACATACACTTCCGTTTACTTTATAATATATATATATATATATATATATATATATATATATATATATATATATATTATAAAGTAAACGGAAGTGTATGTTTTCGGGGTATGGTTCACACATGTTTAAGGATATAAAAAATACTTTTATCAAAAATATATTTTATAAATCCTTTCGTTTAAGTCTTAAATATTTAAAACATTTGTAGTAGCTTAATTCTTACTTTTCAAAGAAATATAATTGTCTTCAAAATTCTAAATATATTTTTCTACTACTATCTTAATAGCTTCATTTGATTTTCAAGAATTGTAATTTCCGCCTAATGAAATGATTGAAATAGGGATATAAATACAGGAATGAATCAGCTGTAGTTAAGACTGTATCAGTGCTTTCTACCAACAAAGAAATGAGGAACAAACAGTACCAATTTTAAACAAAATATGAAACATAAATTATAATTAAATTAAATATTTACTTCTTCAGATATTAATACTGAATGTTATATCAACTAAAATAATCATTATAAACTATTTAATAGAAACACAGTTATTAAATGAAAAAGTCATTATTTACTTGAATAAGTATCTAAATACTCATTCTAGTTTTACCAAAAAAATTATATTTATCAATGTTTTTTTGTAGAAGTAAATCTGAGCTGCACTTTAATTTATCATTTTTAGTAATTATTTCTCAATCACACACATAAATAAGTAAATGAGTTCTTAATTAACTGATATATGTCAAAGAATTAAAGGAAGAGCAATAAAATGTTCATATAATATTTCATCTGGCATAAATTACTTTTTAGTTGCATAGTGTACAGAAGATATATTTTTTAAAATGTGTATATTTATCCAAAGCATTTTGAAATAACTACATTTTTATTCATATTGAATTTGTGATTAATAGTAACCTAAGCTACACAAATAATTGCATAACTATAGGTAAGCTCTTTTTTTCCAAAATCCATTCGATAGCAAACATTATTTAGATTACTTAATAATGTTTCTAATATAATATATAAGGAAAGCTAATTACGTACATTTCCGGTATTTAATCAAGTTTATCTCACAAAAATAAAATTAATTATATACATTTCTCTGTTACTAGTGATAACTGTTACTATGTAATGATAATAACTGTTACCATATATTTTTCCTGCTACAAGTAATATTTTTTATAAAGTAAATATTTTAACTCAAATAAATTAGCTGTATTTTTAGTAATAGGTTACAATTTAAGTTAATATATTTAACTAAAAATTAACATTTAAATAAAAATTAAATAGTCTTAATTACAGCTTTTTTAAATCATTGTTTGAAAGCATTCAAAAATATCTCCTGCATCCACTATCACAAAATATAAAAAACAATAGTTTTCTATAAATAACATTCTTCTTCTCTTTTTATTCGATAAATGATACTTTGAAATGCATTTAGTGATTAAAATGTTTTTACTGTATCATGTGTTATATTTTTCTTTGATAAATATGCAAAAATAATAACAAAATAAAAAGATGTTTTCAATTAACTTCTATATTTTTATGATATCAAGAAATTTTTCTTGCATGTTAAAAATATCAGTATAGTAAATATTCAACTATTTAAAGATAGATTTAATGAAATTGTAAGTAAAAGCATAAACATTCTCTTTTTGTGAATCTCTTTAATGAAAATAATTTATATATCTAATTAATTATATGCATGACCATTTGCATCACTTAACTTGCTTCACTGCTTTCTCTCGCTTCTCATATTGCCATCTTTATGCATCTAAATTTAAAAAAAAAATCTTTTTTTTCAAATAACATTTCGTGATTTAAGCAATAGTATCATTAAAAATGTTTTTCTGAAAGTAATTTCTAAGTAAAAATAAAATAAATATCATTTTACTTTTTTCAGCCTTGAATTTCCAAGTTTTTTTTTTTTTAAATAGTACACAAATATGTAAATTTTATGTATATAAGATTATCGTACGTGAATTTTTATAAAAATAATTTGTGTGGAAAAGATATTCATTGTTTCAATATACGGAGAAGTTTTTAAATTATATTTACATTTTATTTATCTGAATCCTATCAAGTACATTCGTTTGTTTCCTGATTCTGACTATACGAAAAAAAAATAAATCTATGCACACGATTTTCTTGCATAAGTTTAAAATAACATTTATGTAATTTGAAACTTGTCAAATTAATTCTGCCACTTTAATTTTTTATTTTTTTTTTTTACAAAACAAGATATATTTTCACTTATAATCAAATACTTGCATAGAAAATGAGCTAAAATAAATTTACTCAAATTATTAGTAGTAAAAAATAATTTGATATTAATTTTTACACGATTTTATAAATTTCAGTACAAAAATAGCTCTATTTTTACATATATCCGGTAATGTATTTAATCTTATTTCATTCAAAAGTCTTTAATCGTACACCTTAGCAATAATAATAGAAACGGAATATTTTTTGTACTTTTAATTTAGATACATTTGAGAATAAATTCTTGAATACAGATTTTAATTATAATTTTAAATCTAAAAATGTTAGTGTTACATTCAAATTGTTTCAGTTTTAAATTTTTTTAAAACACTTTTATTTATCAGATATTGAGAAATAGCAAGAATTCTGTTCAATTCAGAATTCTGCTTCTATTAATTCAAATTAGGTATTTTGCAGAAGTTATCTGTGCACCATATCTATCTATCTATCTATCTATCTATCTATCTATATATATATATATATATATATATATATATATATATATATATATATATATATATATATATATATATATATATATATATATATATATATATATATATATATATATATATATATATATATATATATATATATATATATATATATATATATATATATATATATATATATATATATATATATATATATATTCATTTCATCAATTTATGTTCAATATTTTCACAACCTTATTTGTTAATGTCTTTCTTTTATTTATATTTCTAACAAATTCCTGAAACTTTAGATTAAAAATTAGCTGATCAACATTTCATTATTAACAGTTAAGTTTTTGAAAAAAGCTCCGTACCATTAAGACCTAATTTCAAACTTTGAGCTTATTTCTATATTTATTTCTACTTAATATGTAGAAAACTATTGCTCGTACCATTAGGTATTTTTATTTTTTGTTATTTTTACTATAAATGATGATTTTATTTGGTTATACTGTAATTTAGATATTAATGTTAATAAGCAGATTTCTAATATCATTATATGCTCAATATTTGAGAAATGAACATATTTTTTAAATCGAAATCACTAATAATTTATTTACTGTTTGCTCTTTTTTTTTTCACCAGAAATTGAATAAAAAGAAATTCTTACTAAATCAACAAATGATGTAACATCAAAACACATTACTTGATCAAAAACAACAAATCTAGTTCATGAAATCTTTCCAAATATTATATGAAATCGTCCTTAGAATTATGAAATCGTGACATTTTTCTTAAGGACCTAACTTCATGACCTCCTGATAGACAATCATGTACTAAAAATACCATTCGAGGTTAAAGAATGCTGGACATTGAATGGCTCTTTTCTCTGTTAGTCGGGCTATCCAATCAGATGGCGCCTGACAGCTGCTGTTTCTCTACTACCGGATTAAGGCTATCACTGTCAACGCCAGTTGCTCACAACCGGATAATCCAGGATGTCAGAGGCTTTTCTTCTTCTACGAAAATGAGAGGGATCTTTGACGCACAAGAGCCCCGCCGACTCTGTCCTAGAATTTTGCTTTTGTCTGCAATATTTGGCGTCCCTTTACTCAGACAAATATAATTTCCCATGTTAAATTAATGACTTTGATTTTGGACATGAAATATTGTTTTTTTTTCTTCTTTTCCAACCATCATATGTTTCATAAACGACAATGAAAAAATTCCTCATCCATTTTCATCTTGCATAATTGCCTGTATATGTCTTCTATAATTCAGATTTTTTTTAATTATAGAGTAATATGTAAGATAAATTCTTCATATTTTTTTCTCTTTCCTTTCTCTAATAATTTCGAAGATTGTTTTAGAAACAGTGTCACATTTATGAAAAAAATATAGCTTACAGTATTCATAAAAATTATTTTTTTAATAAAATATGCATTTGACGTACACAAATAAATACATCCATAAACAAACAAAAATAATATTGCATTAAAGTTGCACCTTAAAATTACAAAGATAAACTTATAATAGAAATGTGGATGCATTTGGTTGCGTAATTATAAACCTTTTTCTCTAAACGAGCAGATAAAACACATCTTTAAGCAAACACTAGATATTTTATTTACGTAATATTTCTTTTATTGCAAGTTTTAAAATATTTGCTTTATTATTCATGAAAAGATTGTTTTTGATAATAACAATCAAATAAGATATTAATTTCATTTATTGCATTATTCGTTCACCATATTAATGACAATCAGTTACATAAAACTGTTCTTTAACGATTTTAGTTTAAATATTCAACCAATTTTACTAAAGAAGTCTTATAAAAACAAACTCAGATAGATATTGAAAAAACGTCACTAATATTACTAAAATAATAGCCTTATGAGTCACTAATGTATTAAAAACTATGACAAGCAATGATAAATTTTATTTATTAATAAATATTTAATTTGATAAACATACAAAGTAATTTCAAATAATAAAAGTGTTTCCTTATACATCATTATTCTTGCCTATATTTTTAAATGAAAAATAAATAATTTATTTAGCAAAATGCGTTTTTTTAATTTTATAAATAAACATTCATTGAACAAACTTTTACTAAAAATTTATTTTTAATTCAGTTGATATTAATTTTTTTTATTTGATTAATAGTTTACTGGCATTGCTTTCAAATGAAAAATGAATAATAAGGAAATTTTCAAATTATGAATCTAATAATTAAAATGAAATTTGCTTGATATATATATATATATATATATATATATATATATATATATATATATATATATATATATATGAATCGCTCATTGTGTACTTTAGTTTACTTAACAGAATCGCCCTTAGTATACACCAAAAATATATTATTATTTAATGGGATAGTTTAGTTAAAAAGTTTATCAGTAAAAAATACAGATTTAACTCGTTTTTAACAAATATTATTTATGTAAATGTTTATGATGCGATAATTTTACGAATAAAAAATTTAAATTTGAACAAAATAAAATGTATTAATAGTTGTATCAGTCAAAAATAAGTTTTTCTAGTTTTTTTTATATACTTCTCGTGATATTGTAGATTTTATTCCTTATATATACCAGTACCCATACATTTCTTATATTTATTAGTTTAGTTTATATGAAATGAAATTATTGAAATTATTTTTATTTAAGAATATATATTTAATTAAATATTTATAGTGATAGCATAAGTAGTTTTCAAAATATTTATTATTTAAATAAACTCATGTCATATATTTGTCTATTATATCATCTATAAAATTTTATAGCTGCTAATTTTGTTGACTATTCATTGTATAAAAGTAATCAACAAATTTAATAGAATTAGCGTAAGCAAATCACGCATATACTTCCTTACAATAATAATTATTTACTTAAATGCATACACACACAAATATATTATATTCTTTAATAAATAAAATTTTATTAATTTCACAAAATCAACAGGATATCAACAAAATCAGAAGTTTTCTTTAAGTGAATGATTCAAGTGGATGAATGATTTCTATTATTATAATTTCACTTAATTCATACTAACATTCAAGTATTTTATTTAGTCTCCGTTTATCTTATGATAAAAAATTCTGTACATACATTGAATTAAATTACAAAAAACTAAAAGTTGCCTTTTGTACACCACCCCTTTTTCCATCTTGTCCTTATAAGCTTCCATATCATATCGATACAATATTATAGGCAAGAAGAGTTATTCTAAGAAAGTTTTACACCCAGAACTTGTTTCTTTCATGAAGCCTCTTCTATAAACTCCAATTTCTTTCATCTTCTCCGCTCAATGCACCCAATAAAACACCCCCGCTCTAAAGTATGCACGTATCACATAGAAAAATATTTTATATAGCACATTTCGTCAAAGAGGTACTTTTTGCAGATGAAAAAAGCTTAGTGCCGCAGCAATAAACTAATATTTAAGTTAGTACAATATATTACTCTCTCTTCATACAAATTTACTGGTTATATTTTTCTTCAGAATCATGAAACTGTTTTCAAATTCTAGAAGTTTTTTAATATTTCGTAAATATTATTTTAATATATTGTTTTCTAAATCACATATCGCTTTCTAAATATGATACTGAATAAATTCATATAAAAATAAATTCAGAGTGTAGAATAAGTTGCTTCAAAACAAAAATTTTCATACATTTATTAATGGATTTAATAGTTATTTCCAATAATGGTAATGTATATTTTTAAACATATTAATAGAATATTGGAATAATAGAAGAAACTTAATATTTTAATATATTAATTTTTGTCGTCTATATATATTTGATTGTATATTGATAAAGGAAGATACATTTAAACCTGAATTTCCTTTTAAGTGCAAGCAAATTTTTCTCTTTTACTCCTAGAATATGTTTTTCTTAAAATCTTATGTAAAACTTCATGGTCAATTAAACATTAGAAAAAATTTATCATTTTATTCTAATTGGTTTCATTAGAGAAGAAGTACAGATATTTTTGTGTATTTAAAAACAATAAAATTTTTCATAGCTTGATTATACATTATCCATGTTTCATCAAGAATTCGTCAGTAAGCAACCAAAACATATGTTAGTATTATATAGAAATAATGTTTACTTTATTCATCAGATATGACTTAAAACTAAAGATAAGAATTCACAATAAAACTAAGAGATGTCTTAATTTAAAACTTTAAGCAGTCTGTCCGTAGGAAAATAAATTTATTAAAGTTTCAAAAACTTAAATCAAAGTTAAATGATTTTTAACTTACAAAATGATTTATTTTGGAAACATTGCAAATTTAATCTTTAAAATTTTACTAGTTTAATTGGTAGTTTCAACGATATAAATTCAGAAAACAAATCCCAGAGATTTAAATCTCTTATTTCTAGTCATTTATTTTTTAAACATTCCATTAAAGAATTCAATTTTAAACCAAATGGAAAATATTTTGAAAAAATAAAAAAAACATTTCCCTTATAAATTTTAACTTTTTTTTTTAATAAAATGTTTCCAAACATATATCATAATTTAATTGGATGAAAATCTAGTCAAAGAAACTACTGTACAAATATAATAAATTTCCCCTAAAGGAATCAGAAATAAAGTCATTAAATTTCGCTTGTTGCAGGAAGAACAATTTCATATAATTTTATTTTTTTATAAAAAGAAAAAAATTACTTATTCGAAAGTACATATATTTTATTCCTGTTGAAGTATGTTCGTAGCTTAATATACATTACGATACTTGTTTTTTTAAAACTTATTACTCCGAAAAATAAATTTAAATTTGTTATAGTTAAGATAATAATTAAAGAGCCTGAAGTTCTTATATATAACAATAGAGATGAATTATTATAATATGTTTAATTTTAAATAAATGAAACCCCAAAGTTAAATATTATACATTTTATTATGTTAATTTTTACATATGAAGAAATAAACGTAATTTTTATTTCATAAAATATTTACAGAACAAATTTAGATGAACATACATATAAATAATTTATAATATTTGTTGACAAAAATTTATTGTTACAAACACTCTAGTTTAATCATAAATATATTCAATTTTTTGGATCAAAATAATATATTATTTATCCTAGTATTGGGTGTTTTGACTGAAATAACTAAAATATCTCATTTGAACATTTTAAAAATCAAATAACAAGTTTTTATATTCACATTTTATTTCTGAAGTACGTGTAAACTTCATATATTTTGTAGTATATTAAAATATATAATTAAAAAATATCTTGATAAAATATGAAAATCCCCTGATTAGCATAAACCTTTATTTATGAACAACAATTCGTGTTATTTTTTACTGTTTCACATAAAACTGTGCAACCAATTTTTCCAAAACATGAAATATTTAGATTATAATTAAATTACATAAAGCTGTGTTATATTGATTACAAAAACACAAAAATTTAATTTATCACTATATTGAGGAGATTTTAAGCAAAAAGGAATTTTTACAACATTAAATCTATACTATTGTTCAAAGTAAATAACACTGTCATTCTGTTACCAGTTTACCAAGTTCTTATGCCATTAAAAAATTAATTCTTTGTCAAATGAATATTTTATACCTTGAAAATAAAATATAAATGTTTCCCCTATATAATATAAAAATAATGACTCAATGAAATAACAAATACTTCTCATAATTATCGAAGTATAATGTTAGTAGAATAAAAAAGAAATTTGTTATTACTTAAATATTTTTATAAGCATGATTAAGTGTTTTAGTTGAATTAGGAATAAAAAAAACGAAACAATCATTTCAAAAATTTATAGATTTTTAAGCAATTTTGAATAAAAAATAGACTTTTTTGGAGGTATTTGGATCTGCATATAATACAAAATGATTTTCCTTCAAATTGTATAATCAATAAAAGGAGGGAAATTTATCTCAAAAATCAAAATACAATAGTGAAAAACTCATTCTGCCGAATCAGAATTATAATTAGGAGTATAAGAAATAATGAAGGTTGTTGTATAAATTCACATAATAAAGGCTTTATTTATACTTTCGTTTCATAGAATACAGGTTTCCATAGAAATATAGGACTTCTATTTGAATATTTGACGTTGTTTTACAATCTAATATGTAAAATTCTCACTCTAAAGAGCTTTCAAAAGTCAATAAATGAAAGTCCGTTGACAAATCCTTATTAAACCATTTGAAATAGTTTCAGTATTTTTAATAAATAAAATGTGTTTCAATTGATAAATCTTAGAAATGACTCTTAAAGTTCATCTCTAAATTTTTAAAATCAGAATAGACAGCAATTCATATTTAAATATTAATGAACAAATGCTTGCTCTAAATACAACTGTCAGTATTATATAGGTCAATGCTGTAGTCATTAGTATATTAATAACAAAAACTTATTTTGAACAAGGAAAATTATTTTTTTACGTTTATTTTAGCTTAGCTTACCACATTCAGGAAAAGTATTCCATGAATGTTTGGAATGCGTGTCGAAAGAGCAAACCTTCACAACCAGCTAATTACTTTTTAAATTTAATTGAAGATTGTCGTAATATATTCTTAATGCAATTTACTATTTATAAATGAATATCTTTGCATCACAAAAATTTATTTGCTTACAACTCTTTAGAAGTTAAATTCTAAGTAAATTATTTCAATGAAAATTACTTGATTCTGCATTCAATATTTAAACAAAAATAAGAGTAAAGTTCATTATTTAAAAATATACTTTTATTATTTAAAAATATATTTGTAAAATTTTTTCCAAATAATTAGGGGGAATTCATCTATCATGAAAGCATTAATAATGTTTAAGAAGATGTGTAAAAATGTGTAAGAATTTATTTTTGTTCGTAAGTAATTAATAACCATCATATTTAATAATTTAATTTAACTCTAAATAGTTGTTTCACAAGTTTCATTAAGAGAAATGATATTTTTAAATCTATATGCCCATATTATAAACTGTGTCTATTATATCGTAAAAAATATGTACATGGTGTATTTATAAATCCAATGGTTATATACTGTATAATTTTCATTTGAAAAGCATAATGCATATCAAATTTGGAATTAAAAATGAAATTAACAGATTTTTGTGTTTTTATAAACATAATATTTTCGAAATTTTTCTTTGATTTGGAATCGGGATAACATAGTTAATAAAATTAAAATGAGTATTCTTTATTTAGTTATAGCTTTGAAGGAAAATAAAATCTAAGTAATAGTCTAACAAGAATTTTATACTCATAAATGACTATTAAATTTATTTAATTCCTATATTTTATTACTTGCAAATTGTTTTTTTAATAATAAATCGTTCACTATATGTGTTGAAATCCGCGAAAATAGTTGCCTAAATGAGGCAAAAATTATAAAAACTATTTTATGTTAAGATTTTCTATCTTAAAATGCATGTCAAAATAACATTATTAGTAAAATAAGAATAATTTATATAATGTAGATTTTCAATTATCTCTAAGCCAAATTAAAATGCATAAATTTCCCAATTCTTTAGTAACGTAAACTATGCATGGGAAAAAAATAGATAGGAGTCTTTAAAAAATGATTTTTTTCTTTTATTATTTTTCCTGTTTAGTATTGACATTCTAATATTTTTTCAAATCGTTTCTTTAAAAGAAATAAAACTTCCACCAATAAAAAATAAAGCTATTTCACCTTATCCTGTAGGGAAAAAACCTTTGTGTTTTTCTCTACCGATTGGATAGGGAAAGAATTTAATAACACAATAGGGAGAATAAAAGGGAAAAAATTATTCCCGCGAAATGAATTTCTCCAAAAGGCTCGAGGTGAAGTTACGTTTACGGGAGACAAAACTGACTAAGAGTAATAATAGAGAGAGTGTGGAAGAGAAAAGAAGTAATCAATAACTGGTTCGAACCGGTTTACTTTTAGTATGTCAAATGAGGTATTGATTGGCTCAACGCTTGTCCCATTCTTCAGAGGGAACCCAAAAATTACAAGCACCTCAAGGCTTATTTCACATCAAGCATTTTTCCTTCTTCTCTCCTTTCTGAGACTTTCGAACAATAAGAACACAGAGACTTCTCCAAAAAGCTCGTGTTTATCTAAGACGAGGAAGACATCTTCTCATAAGCAGACACATGGACTTGTTATTATTGTAGTCAGTAATTTAGTTCATGGGATTTCCCTTTACGGGACCAGGTAAAAACTGCTCTTCCATAAATTATTTTGATACCTTCCTCGTGTCGTCTAAATAAACTGCAAAAATTCCATTCTAATTACTATGTAATGATAAAAGTATTACTTTATAATATGAAAGTCTTTATCATAAAATAGTTTATTAAATACGTGAATTAGATGTATTTTATTATTTGAACTATCGAAACTTATTTAGATTTAATCAACTATGTTCCACTTATTCAATAATATGATTATTTTAATTACTTTGATTTTAATTTTCTTTCATTAAATATTTGCTTACATAAATATTTATGGTTTATTTAAATTGTATTACGTAAAAAAGATTTTTAAATGATATTCCAAATTATGATTACATAAATTAATAAACTTTAACTTCGTAAATGCATTGAATGTGAATTGATGAAGCAAAATTTAATCTTTAAATTTTCTGAACGTAATGAAAGCAATCTATTTTACATGAAAAATTAAGAAAAAAATTTATTAATATATAATAGTCAAAAATGAATGTATGCAATACAGATAAAAATAAGTTTTATTTTATTAAATTTATCGAGGAATTAATTATAATTATTTGCTATATTAATCAAAATATTTATTTTTAATAACATATTAATTTTTAAAACAAATTAGATCTATAATTATAAATTTAAAAATATGTTGATGTATTCTTTTAGAGAATAAAATTAGAAAAGTATTGTTTTTCTTATTCTGATTGCATAGAATTTAGATCCGAAATCCTTCTGTGATAAGTGATATAAAATTATTATGCATGAATAAGCATAAGCAATAAAAGATTTATGCTAATATTATGCTCAGACTTATAATAATTTTTATCCGATTGAAATTATTTTAATATTTAATGTTCAGTTTACATTTTGTAAAACAGGAATATCATTATATAAGTACTTTTTATGTAAGTATTTTAACAAAACGAATTATTATTTTGTTATAAAATAAGCACCTTAATAAACATACATATGATTTATATATCTTTAAATTAAAATGATATTTTAATTTAATTTATAAGAAATATGCTGAAAATTCGAAGTTATCCAGAATGTTATATATTAAATTTATAATGTTAAAAAATATTTCATTTGTGTGAATTGCAAAAGTTAAAATTTTATACTAGTTGAAATAAACAATTTTCACGTCACAGCATTAAAACTGAATTTTTAATATTATATCGTAAATATAAATTAGTTTTATGAAGTTAGAAACTAATAAATTGTATTTCAACTAAATTGTCCACATAGACACATGTGGTCTTAGAAATTAATCTTAAATAATTTATGTAATGACATATACAAAAAATACATTTTTCGAAATTGTTTTTTTCTTTCTACTACTTACATATTTTAGTGATGTAAACAATCGAATTTATTGCATTATTTAAACGTCGATAATTTCTTGCACAGAGTGTAATTTTACTTTAGTTAAATATTAGTATAATAAGTTAAATTATTTTTATATATAAGAAGTTTTTTTAATGAGTGTTTTTATCTTAAATTACGATGCGTCACAACTTTATAAAATATAAAAACAAGCGACTTAGATTCTATTATGAGAGCATAACATATTTTAAAAATTCAAATAATTTATTACGCCGCTAAAATGTTCACACCTTACAGTTAATATTTATTGAAATTTCATTTAGCAAGACTTTTAATAACACTTTCCATATTTAATTTTATAGTGAACCAGCACTTTTTAACATCAGTTTTACGTCATCAGACTAGAAAAACAGAAGATAATTACAATTAAATGATATGCTTCAAAATATCATCCAGAACTTCTATAAAAATGAAAGTTAAAGGATATGTGTTCTAGTATAAAGATGGACCTCCTAACTGAATTTGATTGACACGTGAAAGATTTGATGGAAAACGGAACAAAAGGAAGAAACAGTCATCCCAATCACTTGATTTAGCTGTCAGCAATTTTTTTTTAAAAAGTGTTTTTGTTGATTC
The DNA here is from genome assembly GCA_037975125.1 of Latrodectus hesperus. Lineage (NCBI taxonomy): Eukaryota > Metazoa > Arthropoda > Arachnida > Araneae > Theridiidae > Latrodectus > Latrodectus hesperus. The sequence goes on from CM075851.1 coordinate 46,745,249, forward strand.
CGTTTTCATTCCAAAGTGGGTATAACGGATATTTTCATCAAATCAAAGAAATAGAACATTTAGGAAAATTACTTATTCTGCTGAGAATGTGTGAAAATTTCATTTACAGGAACTAGTTAATATTTGAATATCTATCAATCAATCTATCTATCTATCTATCTATCTATCTATCTATCTATCTATATATATATATATATATATATATATATATATATATATATATATATATATATATACATATATATATATATATATATATATGTATATATATATATATATATATATATATATATATATATATATATATATATATATATATATATATATATATATATATATATATATATATATATATATATATATATATATATATATATGTATGTGTGTGTGTGTGTGTGTGTGTGTATGTATATATATATTATTGTTTTTGTTGCTAACGAAACTTATCCATATAGTATTTACATGCATCATTAGCTATTTAAAGGCATTAAACTTATGCATTATTTTAACACAGAACACATTTATTTGTCACAGTAATTGTGAAAAAATTACTTATAAGTAAAATCAATAAATAAATTAATTTTTATAAATAGACATCATAACTTCTTAAAGAGTTATTTCCTTAAGAAGTTATGTAATTTTTTTTTCAATATGGAGATGGTCCATCTTTTCCCCATGTTTTCATCCATGCCAAATATAGCAACGAACTTCAATTCACAACTTCGATTGCCTTAGCAAAATAGCTTTCTCTCAGGCATATTTTTGGCTCTTGAGAAAAACTCAGAGAATACTAAATATTTTTTTCCAATTTAAAAAAATTGCACCCTATTTCTCTTGAATAAATGGGTATATGTTGCACATTTTGTCCAAAACTATAATCTCTTATTAAATATTATTTATTTAATAGTTATCAAATATGTCATATCTACTTCAGATACTCCGATGTTACTAATTAAGTAATACATTCGGTAAATCCATATATAATTACATAAAGGAGAAACAGTTTACATCAACATAATAAATATTTTACATCTTTAACTATGTTAATGATGTTAATAAACACGTAATATAAATCTTAGCAAAAATAAAATAATAATATTTTCGATTTACTAATTAAATAATAGCTTTTTGAAATTGATAAAAATTAAGTTTTTATTCAACAAGTTTTCGCAATTCTAAGATGGTATGTCAATTACGCAATCTCTCTCTCTCTGTATATATATATATATATATATATATATATATATATATATATATATATATATATATATATATATATATATATATATATATATATATATATATATATATATATATATATATATATATATATATATATATATATATATATATATATATATATATATATATATATATATATATATATACGTTTAAGATAAATATTAAAAAATTCAAAAAGTTGCCTATGCACTACAAAAATTGCCTACACACTACAGCATTAAATTTAAGATTTAAGGACATTCTCTCCTCTTATCAAAACATTACAGTCAATTCCTGGTCATGAAAACGGAAATGACAGCAGTTTCTTAAGACATTTCCTGAGCTTTAAAAAAGACTTAGCATCTTTCATAAAAAACCGTTCAATAAGTAATGGAAATATAGCAGGAATGGCGAACCAATGGCACGCGTGCCAAAAGTGGCACGTTTGAAAATTTTGATGGCACGCTCATAAGCAAAATTATTTTTTATAAGTTATCTGTTTTGACAGAAATGAATTAAAAATTATTAATCTACGCTTAATATATAATTTATGATATAAACTTGTACGGTAATGAGATAACCTGTCTTAGTATTTTAACTAGAACCGTCAAATTATACATTCTATTAATAAAATATCTCATAAATTCCCTCGAAGAAGATGCGCATTAGATAAAATCTTTTGCGTATCTTGTTTCGCCTTCTAATGTTATTGCATGTTGTTGCCGTCAAAGAGCTCGAATCAGACGACAGACTGCATTAGTCAATCTTAGTAAACCGTCGTCTTTGAAACTTCAGTGACTTGTTAAAAAATATAACCATTTATTGTAAATAGATTTAGTGTTAGCTTTAGCTAAATATTTTGATATTCTGCATTCGTTTGCAAGATCATATTACGTCACGACTGAAGTTTTAACCATTAACTACCTTAAGGTATTAAAAGTTACTAAACTTATAATTTATTTTACTTATTTTTGAACAATAAACTAGTTTAATATTATGAGAAATTATTTTATCATTAAATCAGCGTAAATATAGAAATAATTATCAAAATTTCTTTTATTATTTTTTATTTTCTTGTGTTGGTAATATCTTTAGTACTTAAATATGTGACGAAATATGTTCTTATAAACGAATGCCGCATAAATTATTTATTTTATAACAACATTATTGAAAAATATATTTTTTAGAATTTCTAATTATGGCTAATTCAATGAAAAAATCGAAATTATCCGAAACATGTTGTAGCAGAGAATTTCAAGCTTGGTGGACCGATAGATACGGTATAATTGAAAAGGACAGTAAGGCAATTTGTATTTTATGTTCTAAGACTATAGTCTGTAGAACATCTTCAGTAAAGCGTCATTATGAAACCAACCATAAATTTCTTCTCGATATAAGTGTAGAAGAGCAAAAGGAGCATATATCACGTGCCTTAAAATAAAATTTTATAATTCTAATAAATTTATAATTAATAAAATTTATAAACCTGTTATGTGCCAAAACAGGTTTAAAAATTTTTGATGATATATTGAGTAACAAAATTAATCAATTTTATAACAGTACGAGCCTAATTAAAAGAAAATTTCAAGAATTATTAACCAAACTAAACTCGTCGTACAATAGCTTACTTTTATATAATAATGAACTTTGGTTAAGCCGCGAAATTGCTTTGTAAAGATATGTAGATTGTTTGTAGGAAATAAGATTATTTCTAAATGATGAGAAAATTATTGACCAATGCAATTAATTATTGGATGTAGAATGTCTACCAAAGTTACATTTTTTCACTGATTTATGCTCTCACTTAAATGAATTAAATATAAAACTGCAAAGTGTTAATAAAACAGTCATTAAAATGTTTGATTTTATTAAAGCGCTCGAAGTCAAATTACAGATTTTTAATCATGATGTTCTTTCAAATTCATATAAATAATTTTTTTCTAAAAGTGAATGTCACGAAAATCTAAATAAAGAGACATTAACGAAAGAATTTTCAATGGTAATTTATTTTCTGGTTCAAGTATTTGCACAAGATTTACGCAGTTTAAAGAATTTGGAGAAACTTTAAAATGTATTTTATGTATTGATAAAATACCATTTGAAAAATTAAAATTAAAAGTCCTTAAGTGGTTAAATTTTAAGGAATTCGAAGTATTCCTTAAAACTTCATGTATCAGGATTAGTTAAATTTCAGTCAAGTACCATATGGAACAAAACGTTTGTTGATTTAAGAAATGATTTAGAAATTATTAAAAGTAATCAATTATTAGATACAATAAATAAAATTGCAGAAGATGAAATTCTAACTTCATGGAATTCAATTCCTGACACCTTTAATTGCTTAAAAATATTAGCAAAAGCAATTTTATAAATATTTTCATTGCGTTGGCATGCGAATCTTTATTTTCAGAATTGATTTTTATAAAAATTCAATATAGAAATAGAATGACGGATGAGTCGAGCTCTGAATACGTACTGTTGAAATTAACTAAATATGAACCAGATATTAAATCCTTATCATCTCATGCACAGCAGCAAAAATCGCATGAAAACAATTGTTTTCATGTGATTTAAGCTAACATTTCGAATGAAATTTTATTGTGGCACGTTACCTATTTAAAAAAGAATTCTTATGACTTTGTGATACGGACATCAAAAAAGGTTCGCCATACCTGAACTATAGCATCTAATTACGATGAAGATTTCATCAAGGCTAAAGATCTCTGCAGTTTCATTTAATTAAATAATATATTTAATGAAAATTTTTTGCGAAACATATTGACTTATCACTTAATATGCAAATTTAAATTAAGCTGAATTCATTAATTTAATTAAATATATAAATTTAGTTAATTAAATATATGAAATTAAATAAAATGGAAATATTCAAACAAGTTATTTGCTAAATATTATATGTTTACAACAATACAAAATTTACGAATACTCTTTCATTTTCAGCCATACGTTGTGGTCAATTGCTCACCTGAAAACTCAAGTTTAAAATAATACCTTTTTTTATACTTTTAACAAGCTGTTGGCTACTTCTATATAAAGCAGATTCAATTCAAAACATTAAAACAGACTTCTATAACAAGAACAGTATTAACATGCTTTTTGTAAATTATATTAGTTTAATATATTAAGGCTTACAGTGAGAGCCAATGATTGAACCTTGAACTTCAGGTAGTAGGCTCATTAGTTGGACCCTAACAATCATTGTACAACAGAAGATGGTTCAAATTCTGTTGATGAACCTGTAAAGGATGAGAGAGTTTTCTAAACTCTTTTCCTGTTAATCATATATGTGAAAAAAGCCCTTTTTTAAGAAAAGGATTCGACTTGATGAATATTCATTTACTATATATATATATATATATATATATATATATATATATATATATATATATATATATATATATATATATATATATATATATATATATATATATATATATATATATATATATATATATATATATATATATATATATATTATATATATATATATATATACTCATACATGTGTCTTTTATTAATTGAAAAAAACTTGTAAAAGCAATTATATTTATTAAGTACATAAAAAACTGCAATGTGTTGATATGTAAATATTAATGTTATAGGACTGACAATTTTCTGTATAAGTTTTAATTTATTACCATGTAAAGAACTGCTTAAACCTTCAAACTCAAGCAATTTAACATGTTGCTTGGTGTAGGTTTTTTAATTTCATTTGAAAAAAAGTAATACGTTTGACATATGGAGTCAACAAAAGTGAACATATAATAGATTTTTTAGAAAGTTTATAGATTTCATAAATCTATTATTATGAAATCACAGTCAAAACGTCGAAATGAGACAGTTGGATAAATTTACTTTTCCCTATAGTTTTCTCTTTCTGTATACAGATAATATAATCGTTGGATTAAATCCCTTCTCCTCTTTCTTTGTACACACATTAGATTCAGCAAAGCTCTGCAACTTTAGGTAAAAGAGAAAAAAATTCTAGATCAGAGGATATAGCTTTTCTTCTTTTTTTTTCGATCTTCAGTTTGAATCTTCTTTACTTCAGTGGTGGATATATGGGCGAAAAAATCAGGTTGCCACTCTCAAGGAAAGAAAAATTACGAAAACGAGAGGAAAAATGGCAGAAAATCGCTTCTCAAAATCCATTATTGATTTAGAACGTTTGCGTTCTTTTTTTGTTCCATCTCTTTTCAACCAACTCGGTTCTTTGTTTTCAAAATAAGAAGGAAGAGTTTAGAAAAAAGCAGAGACATTTTTTTCTCTTTCTGCTCACTTTCGAGTATTGAGCTTCGAAAATGAAATTGCATTCTGCGTTTTGAAAAAGAACAGGGGCATCTCTAAATGAAAATAATAATAATACTAGGAAAAAACAATATAAGGAACGCTAAAGTTAGACGAAGGAAAAGCTGCCAAAAATTTCAAGATAAGGAAAGTGTTGCAATGCAGTGATTAAGGACTGAAATTTGAACTTATTCCCTTTGTCGTAATCCAATCTTCTCTTGCTTATTTGTTTTGGCCTTAACTTTACAATATTGAAAACGAAATAGTAAAACATTTATTTTTCTGTAAATAGTTGATAATTTCCTCCAAATCCGGTTTCGTGTTTGATCGTTTTACTATTAAATAATAAGTAATTAAGTTATTTTTAAACTTCAATATTACATGAATTTATTGATTGTTATTTTCATAAAAAATGAAGTATTTTAAAAATTAATTCTTTATTATACCTTTTTCTTAAACTTGACAATTAAAAAATATTTACTATGCGAATTTTTAACTAGGAATCCAAATGTTTTGATATTTATTTTTTACATTTAAGGTAATTTTGAAATAACAGTCAATGATTGCTTTCTAATAGAATTTAAACTGATTTGATAGCTGAACATTTAAAACTCTAGAGGCTAAAATAGTTTTCGTCAACTAATTTCTTGCAATTATTATTATAATATTAGTACATTATTGGAATTCACTTAAAACCCTAATCCACTTTGAATTAGGTTTCTCATTCAGATAATGATTAAAGCACATTAACTGACGCAAATAATTATCTTTCACTTATGTTAATAAGTTTATTTTCCTTAGGTCTGCCATCACACTAAAAACAAATATTAATGTACTAAATAGAATATAAAACATTTTTTTACTCGCATGTAAGCAGTAAAATTCTAACAAGTCATTTTATAATTATTTGTTTACTGAAATATACCTGATGTTCAAGATAACTAACATACACTAAAAAATTACCAATTAAAATATTTTTATTCAAAATAAATTTTACACAAAATCACACGTTTTCTTAAAAACTAAATATCCAACAGCTACTTACTAATTAGAAATAACTTTGTTGTTTCTAATACTTTTATTCTTTCAAAATTGCTTTTTTATAAATAGTAATATGTAATTTTGTGAAGAAGATATTACTCTAATATTTCAATAAATTGATTTTATTTACATATATTTTGCATTATTAAAATCAGCTTTTAACATTTTTTTTAAGAATTTCATTAAATATAAATTTAAAATGTTGCAATATTTTCATTATGAAATGAGTTAATTGTTAATCTCTTTATCTGTGATAGGTTTTTTAATTGAATCAAGATACATTATACTTGCTTATATTAGAATGAATATGACTTAATATTTAATTGCATTTATATTTCATAAAAAAGTGTAAAAATTAAAATTATTTTTCGTGTGTTTATCTATGCTATTCATTTTCTTTGAGTCTGAACATTTTAAGATTTATCAATGCTAATATTGATTTTTTATTTCAAACTTTTATAAATTTCTCAATGCAATTCTGTATATGTATATAAAATATTAATATTCTTTTTAACTGATTGCATATTTATTTTAACAGAAAATATTCTGCCTTATGAAACTGAAGTGATTTGATAAATTTAAAACAATTTCTAAATAGTTTTAAATTTTCAAAGTACTTCAGCACTTTATATATATGTTTATTTATTTTATATTTTTCAAAACAGTTTCTTAATGTTATTCTTCAATATTATGTTTATTTTAAAGAAATCTTTATACCCATTCTTTTTCAAAGTAAACAATTCTTAACATCTTAAGGCCAAATAAATAGTATACCCATTAAGTATCTGATTGATAAATTACGTAATTAATTACTAACAAAAATTTTTAAGTAAATGAATCAACTTTTAAATTAAACACACACGACAGCATTCTCGATAATTTTCAATCGTATAAATACATATGCATTAGTATTCATTATATAAAAACTAAAAAATCATTGACACTATTCATTCCTTACAACAAATATAAATTCTCTTTTACAGATCAAGCTCCAGAATTACAATGACACTATTTTCCTGCAACATTCATTTCTTCTGCGTTCCTCCAGGCCATGGAACTCAATTTCGTCTATGGAACCATTTCGTTGCCGACCTCCGATATTCAAGAATTTTCCCACTCTTAAAACAACTCTTGGCGAAAACCGAAAGTTTATTATATTTCTCTTACGATCCAAAGCATCATCAGGCAGCTACGTCAATCTTTGTTAGATGTGGAAGAGTGGAAGGGGTAGAAGATCGTCTGAAATAAAGTTTATTTTTTTTTCTCGTTCAAATACCCGGACCCAGATGGTTTCTTCGCTCACAAGGCGGGATCAATCGAGCGGGATATGGCGCGCCTTGGTTTATTGGGTCTTCTACTACAACATGGCAATAAATATTATTGCCGTTCGCAAAATATATTGGCATGGTTAGGGAGGTGACAAGTCCTTCCAAGCGAAAGCAGTGCAAGTCACTAGTCATTCAAAAAATTTTTGGATGAAGTTAGTTGACACTTTTGAATTTCCATATCAATGATATTTTAATTATATACCTATATCGAAATTATCTTGCTTCAAAATGCATATTTCATGTAAATTAGCGATTATTGCCTTATTATTAATAACATTACAGGAGTTATGATTGATATAAATTATTTGAATAGTATATTAAATTAATTAACTTCATTTAATTTAAAGTTCTCCATTTGTAGAAATGGAATAAATAAATAAATAAACAAAGCTTAATATAAAAACAGATGAAAATATTTTTTGTATAAATTTATTATGAAAGTTTACAGTTATCTTTCATAATAAATTTACACAAAAATGTATAATTCCTAAAATATATGTATATATACATTAGGAATTAAATTGTTGTAATCATATTTTGTATAACGTATTAATTATTATTTTATGACATATTTTATATTAAGTTTTCGTAATAAAATTTCTACTTACCAAAATAATTAAGAATATGAAAAATTATTAACACTTGCATTGGTATTATTGTATATACAAATAAATATATTCCATACTATAAAATAAACATAATTAGATATCCAGAGACATAATATTACTAGAACATTTTCTATCGAAAATACTATATTGTACATCTAAAATTGTAATTGATTAAATGTTAAATAAATATAAAAACATTAGAGAATCCACTATTATCTGAACATATTAAATTTAAAATTTCTTAAAAATGTCAGAAATTACATTCTCGATTAAAAGAAAATGTTTTTGTTCACTGGAGTAGTAAGCAATTGTTAAATAATCACATCTTTATTGAGCGAGAATTAAACTTACTCAAATTCATTTCTTTTGTCTAATGTTGAAAAAAAATAAATAAATAAAAAATGTAATTTTTTCATTTATTTATATTTTGTAAATTTTTTATTAAATTATTTTTTTAATAAATATTTTTAATAATAATTAAAAAAATTAAAAAATGTAAAAAGTAAAAAATAAAAAAATAAAATTTATATAATATAAATTTGTATTAAAAATTTTTAAGATGCATAAATATTTCATCTAAATTTCAATTTTATAAAACATTATTAAGCTTATATCTATATAAAATTGCAAAACACTTCAAATAATAAATACAATAAAAGAAAATTTTAATTTAGTTTTAAAAGTAAATAATAAAAATAAAAATTTAAAACGAATAGTTTTAAAAACGTCAGACATATTAAACATGATTTGTTTTCATTGCCTTCACATTAATATTACACACCTTTACATTTTTAATTTCTATCTGCAATCAAAAATACCAAAGATAAATAATAAATTCTATTGGCCATTGCTAAATTTATCATTAAAAATGTTTAATATACAATTACATTTATCAATATGCATAAAATTTAATTGCTAATTCTATTCGATAATTAGCATTGAGCAAATTAAAGGGGTTTTAAAATTTTTAATCCTTGATGAATTATGCCATAAAAAGAATGTATACAAAATTAAAACTGCTATACCAGTAACTTATCTATCGGCTGATAAGTATCTCCCAGATAAAAACAGTCAAGATTATCTTACAATATTAAAATCTTTTCCCTCTAAACTCCCTGTTTAATTTAAAAATATTTATTACAAGTGTTTAAATTGTAATTATTTTATAAGCATAAAGAAAGATATCTCTTATAAATTGTGTTTTGTGACAGCCTTAAATTTAGATGATTTCCATTATAGTAAAATTTATAGAAAGAGAATATAAAAATTATTTCCAAGATTTTGCTAGAACTATATATATATATATATATATATATATATATATATATATATATATATATATATATATATATATATATATATATATATATATATATATATATATATATATATATATATATATATATATATATATATATATATACAATATTTTTGAAACTAATCAAGAGTTTTAAATGTAAAAAGAGGTTTTGAAATTTCAAATCAACTCTGACAAAAGTTCTTTTAGTTAACAATTGAGCTGAATTTTTACTTCATGGCTTCTTTCTACCAGGAAACAATTCCAAAGTTATAAAACATTGACTTAAGCTAACTTCTTGGCTGATATGGCGCCATTTTGTCTTCCCTTCTTTCTTGTTCAAGGCTCCATCCTAAACGAGAGAGGTTCATTTTTTATTTATACTGTGAACTTTTTCGTAAGAAGATCCAGATAGAAAGTTGATTAGGGACTGAGGGAAAAACTAAAGGGAAAAAGAGGAAAAGTCTGTCCGGGTGCTGGAGGGGTGTTATTATTCAGAAGGATAAGCATAAAAAGATTTTGTGGTTTAAGGGCTTTTTATCTTAGGTTGTAAAAAGAGAGTAATAAAAGTAGAAGCTGTTTTTATTTACATGAAATGTCTATTTTCTCCATCGAGCTTTGTTAGTTTGCTGAACATTTTGAAGAAAACTACAGGCTTTATATTATGCGGAAAATTTTCATTCTAATAAAGAAATATATAAATCATTTACTTCTTTGGATGATGTTAAAGAATATTGAAGAACATTACTAAATCAGGAAAATTTAGTAAGAATGGTGTAAAAGCAAATTAACTGCAATAAATTGTTCCCATAAAACACCTTTAAGTGCTTAGAAAAGAAATGTTTTATGGGTTTTAAGAGTTTACTACTAATGCTTTTAAACATACTGGTTACTTAAATTAAGAATAATTTTATCAATTATTTTTAATATTCTATTATGAGTTATACTTGTAAACAATAAAAACCTATCTTTAAGGATTTATAAAAATTATGAAATGTTTAGAAATAGTGGGATATATCTTTCATATTTCAAAAAATAAATACAACTTTCACTAACTTATAAGGTAATGAATTGAATTTCAGAACATAATTCTTATTACAAATAAAAAATAATTATAAGATGCCACATGCAAAATAATATAATTATTTGAATAATTAACATTGTAGCATAAAATTTGAAGTATTCAAATGAAAAATACTAATAAATTTGCTTTTTATAATTAAGTGTAAAAATATTTTCAAGCTATCGGTATATATACATAGTTATTTGTAAGAAAAAAATCATAGCTATGATTATGTACACGAATATTGGTTAAATATTTAGCTTTTATTTTAAAAAGCTGGCTTTTAAAACTCAATTTTGGATTTCATTTTGATAGTAAAATTTTAAATACACATAAAATTGTTCTATATTAATTTTAGATGTAAAACAGAAACTGTCTTTTTTTTTAATCTCCAACGAAAAAATCTTTTTCTAGAAATATTTTAATAAAAAAATTTTAGACTTTGTGGTTTTCAGCAGAAACTGGACATAAAAAGGGCATTTAATATATTCAATATAAACAATAATATATAGTTATGATGTTTTACATTGATATGGTATTTTATATAGCATAATAAAATATAAGAAGAAATTTTTTTCATTCATATTAACATAGTTATTTAGATAATCAAAAAATAAATCACGTTATTGAAACCTAAAGCGTTATTAATTTTCCCTCTATATACATATAATTTAAGAACCAAGTAAGTGGCAATATATAATTTATAAATCCTTTTCTACGGTTAATTATTTTTGATCTATTTAAAATTAACACATTTTGTAACAAACTTTTTAATTTATTTTTGAAACTATATATATCACCAAGTATAGAAATGAGCGTATCTGAAGAAAACTAAAATTTATATAAATACATCCATGTTATTAATTATTATAATAATTCAGTTCTTTTAGATTTTATAATTTTTCCAACTGTAGAAGTTTTTTTTAAAAGTAAGAATTTTTTTTCTTTTCAGACAACTACTTCCGTAAAATAATACAAAACATTTTCTAGAAATAAAAGACTTATTCATTTAATATTAATTTACTTCTCTGCCGTTATTATAAGTATATAATATGCAAATAATATAATTTAATTCAAACTGTCATTAATAATAGAGATTGTTTAATCAAAGTTTTCTCTGACTTACTTTGCAAATCATTAAAAAAGGATTTAATATTTTAAAATTATTAAAAAATCAATTTTTCAGCAAAAAGCAGAACTTATACTCAACATTTTGTTTTTCAATGCATCTTTGAATTCTTTTATTCAGCTTTAGGTTACTTTTGCTCTTGGGAACAAACCGAGTAAAAACTCTTTTTCTCTACTAAAGTATGTCTTAGGACACCCCAACCATTACAGACACATTTCACATGCTGAAGTAACTTTTAAGCTCACTCTATTCCAATTCAAGCTTTCAGCAATTTTTCAAACCTAGGGATTCCGACAACAGCTATCACCTTTTAAAACGAATTCCCTTTGGAATATTCGATAGAAAAATAAAACTCACACCTTGCCCATGATCTTTTATTTCTTTCTGATTCGCCATTTTTTTCCTCTTTCTTTAGTCTTGCAATTCCGTTCCAGCCGATAACTCGAGGAATGGATCATTGAATCCCCCAGTTCTTTGTCAAGCCTCGTGTCCAACCAAAAATTCTGTGAGAACACTTTCTTTTTATTATCCCTTTTTTCTTTTGGTAGGGGAAAAAGGGTGGGAAAATTCCCTTCCCTTATTTTCTTCTCTATCTCAATAATCTGAGAATCCCGCACCTCATTTAATGTTAACCTCTTTCTGAAAAGAAAGATTATGTGGCTCAGTGGAGTTATTTGAAGAGTTAGGCTCTACTTTCTTACTTTACCCCATTTACTGTTAAGTATTTGAAAGATTCCAATGTAACGAATTCCCTGTCTAAGAAACGTTTCATGTCTTTATTTAGTTCCATGAATTAGATATCGATCAAAGTAATTCTTTTCAAGTTGTTAAAAATCTGACTTACGGTTTAAGCTTCGAATTATTTGCCAAATTGTTTTGAAACTGTTTTTCAGATTGTTAATTGAATCAGTTTAGTTGTGTGTAAAGAAGACAAATTACTATCATTAGACAAGGTTAAATAATACAAATTGCTCTTAATTTTTCTATAATAAATTTAATCAATAGTGCATTTATTTGTAAAAATATAAGTTTAGAGAAATGTTTCACAGTCAAGAATAACATCATTAACATTATTTTAATAAATCTACAAGTAAATGAAGAAGGTGTTTCAGTATCTAGGTTGTTTTAAATTTATTGAAATGAATTGTATTGCAACTATATATAAGTTTGTATGATAATTACTCATTGTTTCAATATTTTCTTTTTAAAATTATAATCAATTTCTATTGAAAATAAATATAATCAAAATAAAATGAAATATATGAATTAAACAGTTTTAGTTAATTTTTTTTAAGTAATGGAATTGAAACTTTGAGATTGGAAGGTTCTTTTAAAAATAATAAAGTGTAATAAAATGTATTTACTTTAAAATAATATTTATATGACTTATGTAATGTATATTAACATATTATTTAAATATAACAAATTTCTTCAAAGTTATTTTTTCTATAATATTTTAAGCAAGAAAACTTAAATTAATTCATTGCAGAAATTTTAAATTAAATCATTGCAATTCATTCAGGTGAATTTAGTGAGACATTACTAAATGCCATTGGATTATTTAATTTGTTGGATTCTAGTATTGTACTTCTTTGAATAAATAATGTGTGAAAGCCCTATTGATACATCAAATTTAATTAAAAGATGTTTTTAAATCTTTGATAGAATAAAAAAATACAATATTTCATAGAATAAGGAGTTTTAAATTTATTCACTGTTCTAAGCTAGCTTAGAAATGAGACCTATGAAAAACAATTATAATTATTATTAATGATAAATCATCTCAGTTAAGTTTATCTCGCATATTTTTAATTATCAACCTCAGTGTTGTCAATGGTATTCATCTTATGAGTAAGCCAATTCTAAATGTTAAGAACTAAATAAGAAATTAATTATTTAATGTTATACAATAATTTACATTCAATAAAATATTACTTAAAGTATTACATTTTTGCTTATATTATAATAATGTTAGCTGATAAAGTTCTATGATGAAATACACATATTGGAGTCTTTTTTTCCATGAGGAATGTGAATTCATAACAAACATTAGATTTCTTAAAAAAAAGAGTCATTTTAGAAGATAATATGAAAATAGATGTGTATTATCTACGATAAAATATATAAATATTTTAAGAAAAACAATATTGAATTTTAAAACGATACTTGAAAGTGCAACCAAATTTGATCTAAAATTCATATTTTTCCTATTTATATGTCCTTTTAAACTGAGAATTTTTTTATTATGCATTAGTCATGATGTATATCTTGAGTCATTTTGTTGAAAATTCAATCATTTAACCGCATACCCAAACAATATAAATTTCTTATAAGCCACAGAGAAATATTATTCCCATTTGTTATGATAATGAGAATCATTTAGAGAAAAAAATCAAGTCTTAACACAACAGCAAATTCAGTTAAAGAAACAAAATTGAAAACCTGGCAACAACGCTGATATCGTCTGCTTTTTTTATTGGTTTTTCAACCACCAGTCTGTTTGGTTTTTCACGTATATTGAAATATCGAGCTTAGCCTGGATGGCTGCCAGTAAAAGCCTATTTGTCAACCTTGATATTCGATACCCAAAAAATGGTACAAACCTGTCATCAACCGGTGCATACTCTGGCAACTAATCATATTTTTATTTTAAGCTATATATGGTTATATGTTTTTTGCGATTATTTATCTTTTTCACTTTGATTACACGCTATCAATTTGATAGTGAAATGAAGGGAGAGAGTTAAATCGATATTAATGCTCATGATTTTGAAGGAGCGTGTTCTTTTGAAGCACGGAAAAGAATGAGTTTATTGCTTATGTAAATGGTTTTATTTTTTTTATCAGAATGATTAATGTCTAGTAAAAATGCTTCAGGTGGACATGATAAAAATGGTCATATAATAGAAGGATCCATTTTCTTAAACTAGAATCCATACAAATATCTCAGATGTATGGTTTCATAACTAGAATATATTTTTGATAGTTACTTGCAGGATATCTTCTAGTTAATATAAGCTGACGTTTTTTAGTGTTTGCTAAACTGATTGATGACAAATTTAAAGTCTGATAAACACAATTTTGAGAACAAATTCTATATAAAAATGATAAGTGTATGAAGAAATGCATAAGTTTTTGAAGAAACATTAACATTTATAGTTCAAATTACTGAGATTGTTATCCTAAAAATATTATGTATATTTGTCTCATAGTTATTAATTTTTAAATTTACACAATTAAGGTATATAATACAATAAACACAATCCATACAGGGAGTACATATCATCCTGACTCAAAAAATAGTTTAAACGCAAATAAAAGGCATTGTTGGATATTAAAATTGCAACAAGAAGAAGAGGAAATAAGAAATATCGCAACCATTTAGAAAGACGCGAAGATAGAATTATTGAATTTGAAAGCAATTTTAGCACTTACAGGGATGTAAAATTCGTTGAATCAGTTACCTCTTCAGGCAGCTAAAATAATCGTCATTTTATTAGGCCTGGATCTAACTGAGCATGGATGACCGAAATATACTCATTCCATACAGTTTCATGCCTATACCACACCTCACCAACAGTAGTAGTTAAGCAACTGTGGAGGGTCCGTCTCTCAGAAACTAATAATCATTTTTTAAACTAGTGAGAGGTTTGGAGGCATACAGTCCAGGATAACCATCGAATACACTCTTTATCAAGGAAGATTAGTCGACGTGTATTATGTGCTCTTTCATTAACTTGCTGTAGAAGGGCTTTTTGTGGGATCTCTAAGATATAATATAACCATTATCATTATTATGTCAAAAATGTAATAATTGATCTCTCGATTTACTATTTATTATAATTCTGGTAAATTAAAATGAGAAACTAAGGAAATTTTGATGTAACGGAAAGCAAAGGAATTAATTTATAAGTAACAAAAAAGTACATATTTAAGTTCATTTTTATAATTGTTATGTATGTTATGATAATATAACAAAATTTAATTCTATGCGCTATTTGTGAGAAAAATAAAGTTTATTATTCAATTTGTGATATTCTTGTTTTTTAACATAACATTGGAAAATATTATGTAATAGAGGTAACTGTGCAGTGCACGTAATGTCAGAAAATATCAACAAACTTTAAAATACATAAATGGAAAAAATGTATTATTCCATAAATTCAGTTTTAGTTTTTACTAGGGTGATATTTTTAGAAATTAAGAAATAAAAATAATGTTTTTGGACAGTATTTTTCTTAAAGCTAATAAGGAATTGATTCTTTTTCCGGGCATATTCAGGAAAATATTACTAAGAAAGAAAAATTCATATTCAATTTTTAAAATTATCAATTTAAATCCCAACAATTTTTGGGAATGTAACATTTTCAAATATTAATTAACTCTGATAGTTGATATTAAAGTAAAAATGTGAGTAAATGGGTATTTGTATAAACACAGAAGATGTAATACACATTTACTCAAGCTTACAATGGAATAAAGAAAATTTAATTTTCTGTGACAAAAATATCTTGATATGGTTTGCCATAGAAAATGATTATGTTTAGTTCCTAAATCATATAATATCAGACAATGTTTAATGTTTGTTATTTGGAATACAACTAAAGTCTCCCATCACTGTACGAGAAAATACACTTTCCCCGAAGAATTAATTAGAGAATACCATAGATCCAAGAGATGGATTTTAATTTTCTAAGTAGAAAACCTTTCATTACTTTAAGGTTTTCAGTATTTCTTTCATTCTAAGAGGTCTAATCAGCAGTGAAAGGTAAATTACAATCACTGTTTTCGTAGAATTTTTATTGCATTTCATTTAAACTAAAGCTGCTTTTGTGATGAGAACCCAATTCGAATTATAAGAAATGAGAATTATATTTTCTCATTTTAGCAGATTCTTAAAAATCTAATTATATTCGTCCAATGCAAGATAAATTATTTCTAATTAAATAAATGTTACTCATACAAATGGAAAATAAGTATTTCTTCTACTGATTAAAGTTAATATACTCATAGAATACGATGATAAGTGTTTCTTTTAATAAACGAAAATAAGTTAAATCTATAAAAGAAAGAAATTGAAACAATAAGCTGGAAAACTAATTTTCCGCTTTTAATTTTGAGAGGAAGAAACACGTTTATGTGCAAATAAGCATATCTGTGACGACATGTAGGATGTACATGAATCAATAAGTACACTATACAAAATCGAATCAATATAATATTACATTCATAAAAGCTTCGTTAATATCCTTATATTATTATTCAGTATTTATGCTCTTGGATTTCTTTTGTTATTCACTTTATCTCTTTAATTAATCTGAAAATTATTTAAATACAATTTTACTTTACAAAACAAAAAGTTCTCAAATTTCAACTGTCACAACCAAGTTTTACAAAATAAACCAAAAATAATATGAAAAAGTGTCCTGCATTTCAAATTGTTGAGGGAACTCATATGATTATAAAAGACAATTCCCTCAAAAAAAATTTCAAAGTAACACAAATTTCATATTTAGCTTGATTTTAATGAATTTAGTTATTATTTACAAACAAATGCAGAAGAAATAAAAAAAAACGTTTGTATTCATTTATTTCAAAATTATGAAATAAAAAACATGAATGTGTTGATATTTTTTTCCTTCATGTATAATGATGAAATACTGCACAAAATTTCAAGAACTAAGCAATTTTAAGTAAAATATTAACATTCATTACTCACTTTTTTAATGAGTATGAAGTGTTTTGCAAATAATTTAACATAATAAATCAGCTTCATATAAATATACAGGAATGGAAATATTTTGAGATTTTGTTTCAAAACACTTGAAATAATTTTGTACAGAATTGATTTAAGTGAAAGAAGTGGACAGAAATGGATGAATAAAAAAATAAATATTAATGAAATTTTATAATTAAGAATTCAAAAGAAAAGTTTAGCAACGTTAAAATATATCATAATTAAATCTTTCGCTGAATATTATATGCTCCTATATAGATTAATGTATCCATAAATGTCCATTAAATGTATCCATATCGTTTTTAATGACTGATTTATCATTTGGAATTGAATGTTCATAAGAAGTATGTTTTAGAAACGCTGGTATGATAAATGAAATTTAAATTTAGGAGTGAAATTTAACACAACTCAACAGAAGAAATTTTAAATAGTAAAAGATTATTTTAATTAGTAAAATGAATCCTTGAGAGGTTCTTAAAATATACCCTTTAATTTTATAATATGTTGCTATAAAAATATTTTAATTTATATGCTTTTGTTCCTCTTCTATGCCTTAACACTGAGTTTAATTAATTTAAATATTTGATTAAAAAAACTAAAAGAAAGTGTAGAATGTTCTCTGTAGTAAGAAATATCAATGAATATATCTTTAATGAATTTAAAATTATTGAAAGCAAATTGTATTTGAAATACGTGAGTCTAAACACATTTGGTGTTTTATGTTTAAATTTTGATTGTTAAAAATTAACTAATTATTTTGCTTCCGAGATTTAAAATAACAAATAGAAACAGAACTCATTTAAGGTGGTAGGTAGTGTTACGTATAGTTTTTGAAAATCAAAGCATTGCATCATCAATAAATTATAAGAATATTGTTTATAAGTAAAACTAATTTTAAAAACAACATTAGTCTAGTGATTTAAATTAATCAAAATTAATAATTAAACATAAAATGCAGAAATCAATAATAATATTTACAACAGAGTTTTAGAAATATAATTTTAATCAGTACTAAATTATAAAAAAATTTAGAATATTAAAATCAATTTTTATTATAAATTATCATTTACAGTTAATATAAGCTTTTTAATAAAATCTATTATTGGTCAATTATAATTATACCCAAGGTAAAAAATATTGAGTATATTGTTCTCCATCGACGGTATTTTGCTTTGCAATTTGCTTCTATGGTAAGCTTCCATTCAGCAGTTATTGCAATGTAAATTGTTATCCGTGTTATGAAAATGGCATATTATGCAAGCGGCATGTTGTACTATCTATGCTATGCAAATTTTTAATCTGTACCAAAAATTCATCAAATAACACTGTAAGCACTGTAATAAAAGTAACAGATATAGTTGATACTACAAAATACAATATTCAATAATAATTAATGAACAGCACGGGTCATATTATTTAATAAATAAACATTGCTTTAATAATTTAGTATTTCAGATTTTAAGGCTGTTATAATTAACTATTGAGTTATATGAATTATTTTATATCCATGAACCTGTGCGTACTTTGGTAATTTTTTTTTACACTAAGCAATTAGAAATTTATTTATCATCACATTTTCAACCTTATTACTCGAGGGGACATTTATATTGGATGATTGTAGTTTTTTTTATCCCACTTATATATTATTTTCTTACTTTAATCATTCAAACGTGATATAGAGAGTAGTTACACCCATTCATATGGAACTCACGTCAATCAAATAATTGAAATCTTGTTAATGGTTTATTTCAAATGAATTCTTAACGTATGAAATAGAATCTCGTTCATTTTTAAAGCTTCAATTTTATTTAAATTGTTTTGTTAAAACTAATAGGATTAAATAAATATATATTTGTACATAAAAATTTTAAAGGTTAATGCAAGTTTTTCTTAATTTCGGTAGAGGTATTCAGTAAAAGTTGATTAGATTAATGCTAATTTTGCTTCTAATTTTTAAAATATGCTGTAAATATGTATCATGATTATTTAATGACTTTCAAAAATCATTTTCATAGTATTTAGTTACATCATTGTAATATTGTTCATGTATTTTTTTAATGGTGGGTACTAAGTAACTATTAATTTGCCACAACAAGGCCAAAACTCTTATTCACTTACCCCTACCTGATGGGCACCTGTCAACCACGTAAAGAAAGCAATAAGCATTACCCAGTGACTCCACCACAAACCCATTTACATGTTGAGCCCCATTTATTTACCCTCACATCAGAAAGGATAAGGAAACACAGAGAGAAAGAGAAAGCAGCATTCATCTCCTAACTGGGGGATTTGAACACAACCAACAACTCAAGAGTGAGGAATGTTAATTATTCAGTCATTGGTCGGTTTGTTCATGTACACATGTATAAATCTAGTTCATGCACGCATACTTTTATCCTGCGTATGTAAATGCATTCAACGATTTACAGAAGCTTTTAAATGCTCAATCTATTATTATTGAAGTACGAAAGCATATTAATTGAAATCTATCTATGAGTTTTAGATCAGCTAAATAAAATAATCTAAAGAAATAAAATATAGCACATTCTGAAAATTTTTCCATATTTTCTTTTCTGCAATATTTTTTGAGATACATAGAATTTGTTACAACTTGGAGTAAGAAAAATAAAATTTGCTTTATTAAGATGAATCAATAATTTTATCTTTTTAAATATAAAGAAACAACTTTCAAGGAACTGTAAAATAATTATTAACTTACATTTAATAATTTAGGTTAGCTTCTTTTTTAAATAAAAGTCCAACCTGACTTATAATTGCTATCGCATAATAGTTATAGAGAAAGATATGTTATCGTAAAATCGCGAACATGTCACGAATTATCACGTGGGAGTGACACGGTATAACCGAGCTCATCTTGTCGAGGAGACAGCCGCAACAGAAAGGATGCCCGATATTTATTCAATTATCCCGAAGTAGATAAATTTTGTCGCACATCCCATTGAATACGTCTTTCAGCAAATAAGTATTCCCCAACTGGCAGGGTTCCAACTATGTTGTACTAGCTTGGGAAAGACCTTAATGGCCCTGTCATTTATGTATCTGTTCCCTATGTTCCAGTTATGACACTTCCGTTTGCTGATGTTTTTGATAAATAGATGCAATGCTGTGGGGGCTTATTTTTGTTCTCCAAATCCATCATATGCGGTCATCTGTTAAATTTAACGAGCTGGGCCTGGTAATTTGTTACATTCTTAGGCCTTTAGTTTCATAATGATCTAATGCTGCATTAAATCATGGTACAAACTGATGGATGGTGGAAAATAACTCGACTGTAAATAACAGAAATCGATAATATATTTGAGTCATTTTGTATTTTTGACAAATATATTCACTATCGCAAAAATGCTTTATTTAAAGTTTCATATGAGTTTACAATTCTTAAAATAAATAAATATAATTATAACATTTCTTACTTGTACTTTCATGAAGAATATCTTAAACTTTAAGATATTTCAGAACGATAATCTAGACATTTAAAAAATACCCACTTTTAGTGAAAAAATATCTTCATATAGTACGAAATTTTAGTTTTAGGTTTAAAAAAACTGAAAAAAATTAAATAGTTATTAAAAATACTGTTTCTCAAATTAAAGTTATTCTTTTTAAAAACTGTTTGCTTTTCAATTTCATTCAAACATATAAAAATGTATATAATAGGCAGCCAAGAAGTCAAATAAACACAAAATTTCCTAAGATAACCTGCTGAAAAAAAAATTAGAATTTCAAAAACCTTACTTGAATTAATATAAAAATTTATATCATTTTTTATTTTTACAAGAAAATTTAATAATTTAAAATATTTGGTGAATATTACTGTTAAATTATTAATATTATATTATTCTTTTTTTCTGAAAAATGCTTCTTATTTCGGAAGATAAGGACATTGAATTAAGATTATTCCTTCGTAATTTATCTATCTTTTCATATTTGCAAAATAAATTGTCATCATGAATTTTGAAGTTAGTATGAAAAGTTTATATAATAAATATTGAACACAGACATCAATAATTAGTTCAACTAATTATTAACTTAAGAAATTAATGAAAACAATGAAGAAATTAATGAATTTAAATAAAACACAATAATTGCATCAATAAGTTAATCAAATTTATTCGCCGTTGCTGTTTACAACCTCTTCCCACCTCTTCATCAATTTGTTGAAGCCGTTCCACCAAAAATCGCCTGGTCTGATATCAAAAAAGTTGTTGAGCCAGTTTTTAAGGACTTTTTTGTTACCCTTTTTGTTATCTTTGAAAGTAACGCCCTTCATATGGTTTGAAAAGGAGTGTAAAAGACTGTAATTGGTCGGTGCAAGGTCCGGAGAATACGGCGGCAGAAGGACCTCCCATTCGAGCTCTTGGAGAGTGGCTTTGAAGACTTGTGCAACATGGGGCCTGGCGTTGACATGAAGGAGTATGGTTTGACCATATCTATCAGGTCTTCTCAATCGCATAGCCTTATTCACGCGGTGTAGCTGGGCAATATAGATCTCCTCGTTGACTGTGGCATTCTTTCGAGCATTTCCCAGTGCACCAAGAGATTATACAATACTTTAATCAAATGTGTAATAAATCAACCCATACACAAATAGATACAAATTATTAACAATTATAAACACAAGAAACATTCATCTTAAAAACATGCAGATTATGATGCATTGCGTAACTCTATAATATTAAATAAAACACAACTCTTCTTTTTTTCATGACTTAAACAAAATAAACAGAAACAAATATCACAGAAGATCATGTCTAGTGATAATTCTATAATTTTCTATAATAAAATCATTCCACTGTGATCTGTCTTCACAAAATCTTTATTAAGTAGAATGAACACACATCATTAGTATTTTTATTTACAAAATACAAAGTATCTCTGCTCTATTATTGAAAAAATCATATGATCTTACTTTCACTATTACATTATATTACATGCCAGTCCAATAGTGCCTTCTTAATATGCTAATTCTTACATCACATGTGCTGAAATATCTTTAGTTAAAGTACATATATTTTCTTAGCTAAAACTTATTAAAAATGTTTTATAAACTGCCTTCAGCATTAACAATTATTATTATGAATCAATTCTTACACAGTGAGTAAATATTAGTAAAGAATGTTGAGAAATGAATCATCAATAATCGATATTGATGTGTTTTAGAACCATGAAGTACAATAACTACTTAAATATTTAGATACATAGATAATTCGAACAGAAAAAAGGAGAGGTCAGTTTGATTTATCTTTGTATATGTAAAAAGATATTAATCAGAAATAGAAGAAGAGTGAAGACAGATTCTCTCTTAATCCTTGTATACAAACATTCTCACATGATCGAATCATTTTATCCTCCCAAGAGAACACTCGGTCTCAACCCCCGATCGAAAAGTGGGCAATCCAGATTGATCGTTAACAAATACCCTCTTTTTCCAGCCTTGGTCCGAACCATCTCCTCCCATCCCTAAACACAAGAAGACGTTCTATGGCCATAGCATCCTTCTCTTCTATTAAGCTTGTTAAGTGTAAAAATGATGCCTTTACGAGCAATTAGTCCCTTTCCTTTTCCTCTTAGTCTACGTCCTCCTCAGTCCTTGAGGACCGAAGTGGTGCAAGCTCCTTCAGGGTATCCAGAAATTTATCGCAATCTGAGGTCTTCGGTTCTTTATCATTTTCCGAAGAAGATGATGGAAGATAACAATCCACTCGCAGATTAACGACAGCTTGGGACGATGGAATGGGGTGATGGGAGCTCTGGAAGGGTGCCGAAATGTTGAGAGGGTGAAATAGTGCCGGGAGACTGTCTAGACTAATTTAAATTTTTTAAAGAAGATATTTTATTTTCAAGAAAATAAAATGGGGCCTTTTTTTCCAAATGCGTAGCACTGAAAAAAGATTTTTGTATTGATTTTCACATCATACGGAGGAATATTTATCATCAATTTGAATTCAAGAAGAGTTTAAATTTTTTTTCTGTTTCTATAAACACTTTTCGCTTTTGCTTTATAGAGAACACATTTTATATTATATATGGGACTCAATAAATGCGTAACTTTGGATATAACGCGCGAAACTGTTGCCAGTAAATTTAGAAAAAAATGAAAGAGAAAATTTAAAGTTATTCTTTATAAAAATGTTATTGCATTTTATAAATGTTCGATGGCCTACAAAAAATCTGTTAATGAATTTATGCTAAAATACATGCTGCATGGATTTTGCATGCATATATATATATATATATATATATATATATATATATATATATATATATATATATATATATATATATATATATATATATATATATATATATATATATATATATATATATATGATAACATGTCCTTTTAAAAACTCTTATTCTCTTATTTATTGTACACATTTTTAGACATCATTTTTGCTTTCAATTCAATAGTTCGCTTCTTGGAATTCCATCTTGGTCTTGGATGCTTGGTAACCTTTGAATGATAAATTAACAAAACGTAGGCCTAAGTCACTATGATATTAGATGTT
Source organism: Latrodectus hesperus (assembly GCA_037975125.1). Taxonomy (NCBI): domain Eukaryota; kingdom Metazoa; phylum Arthropoda; class Arachnida; order Araneae; family Theridiidae; genus Latrodectus; species Latrodectus hesperus. The sequence continues at coordinate 46,769,508 of CM075851.1, forward strand.
CACTCATGTGTAGTAACAAACTCAATAAAAATTCCGGTCTAATAGCAGTAGATGTCATAATTAAAGTAGAAAAGATATCACAATGAAAAAATTTAACAGGGTGTAGTAAAATAAATTCGCAAATAAAAAAATTGGGTATTTAAATATAGCAATATATCTAGATTAAATGATATAAGCAGAAAAGTGCATAAAGCATATTTATCAAAAAAAGTAAGATTTCCTCCCGAGACGTTAAAAACAATAATTTTACTTGACAAGTATTTAATTAGTATGCTAACGTAAACCATTTCAAATATGCTATCTTTCACAGCAGACAAGTAATTTGATTTTTTACTGTAGATGTGTTGGAGCTATCAAACTAAGTCTGTTTAGTAGTCACGAACCATCAATCACTAAATGAACCATTATTATTGAAAATCAAATAAATGGACATGGTTCAAAACCCAACTTCTGTTAAAAGTCATTTTTGACCATGAATTGTCAATTGAAAAGAAGTTTTTGAAATGTATAAGACCGATTATTTAGTTACATAATCAAACTTTCAGTAGCCAAACTAATTTGTCAAAAATACCTAAATTGCAATGATGCATATATTGAATTTAGTATAATGTGTTTATAATGGTGTCAAATTAAATCATTATATGCTAATTAATATGTTTTATCCTGCTTCATAATTTGTTTAATGAATAACTGTACAAAATGTACTAAGCCATAGTTGTAAATTCAAAAGCTTGTCAAAATAGTTTACTTTATGAGCAGAATTGAAAATTAATTCTCATAAATATTACACAACATATAATTAAGCTGATTTATTTTGGATGTCATTATATTCAAAGAAGAAAGGCAGAGAATATCTTACACTAGCGACTAGTGTATTAATAACTAACTATATAGCATAATTGCATCACAACCTCATTGCTGTGAAAATTTATCTTGTTCCATATTAACCAAATCATTAGTGGATGCAGATTCAGGGCATATTAATGTTAGAAACGATGAGAAAAATCTATAAGGATGAAAATACTTGAAGAAGCGATACACGTTAGAACTAATTCAGAAACTGTGTTCTAAAATAGGTAACTTGCAACTATGAATCTTTAAAGAATCAACAAGTCAACAAATCAATTCGAATATATATATATATATATATATATATATATATATATATATATATATATATATATATATATATATATATATATATATATATATATAGTGCATTTTCACAGAGTAAATTTATAAGATGACATTAATGTCGTTATGGTTTACAAAATTATGGTTTCTTCAATGATATCTGCTGTTTATTCTTGCATTAAGTGGGATTTTAGCAATGCCAATTTTATCGCTGAAAAAGAAAATTTTGAATTTGTTTTAAGTGATAAAACATTGATTTCTAGCTTGGAAAACTATTATTTAATTGTATTGATGGTTTCATAACTATTCAAATTGGGTTCTTCAAAAGAACTAGTAGAGAATAAAAATTCTGATTTTAAATGCTTCCATGCAAACATGGATGATACTAACGCTATTGTTGCCTAAATTGACAGTTCTGTATGAAACAGTTCATAAAATAATTTTCACTAATAGTAAATTGATGTTATGTGAGATAGCATTCTGACAATTGTACTTGGATATTCGTCGATGAGACAAATTTGTTCAATCTATTTACCACGTGTAATCACGGCTATCTATAAATAATATGATTGCATCTTAGAAGGCTATTTGAAGCAGTGCCATATGATAATATATTTTCATATTTCATTATAATATAAATTTGCATTTCATTCACTTATCATATATTTTAAACTGTACTTAACATTAATATAAACTAAATTTAAATTATAACGTGGAAATTTTTGTTTCCTCTTCAACCATTTTAGTTTATAACTGTTTACTGTACAACAATAAATTAAAACTCAAACTTCAATGGCACTTTTATTTCTTTTGTTTAAGCATATAATTCAATATTTCACTAATGATGAATTGCAATAATACCAATAATTCCTTAAGTTTTATAGCTAATATATGATTACATATTTATGAATATATTATAAAGCAAAATATAACTTAATGTAAATAAATAGATTATAGACAATTGGATTATAGACATTAAAATGGATTATACAAATGGATTATAGACATTAAAATAATCACAAGATGTGTATTAGATTTATATTAGTGGCAGCATCCAAAAGGATAAGTTAAGTATCTTTTTTATTTCCTGTTATTTGTATGAAGTATTGAGACATATGATTTGCATGTACATAATAAAATAATAAGCAACCATTTTTTTAAAATTTGAGATGCTATAATTACTTTAAAATACAAAAGCATCGAATTTGGGAAATTTTGTTCTTCTATTATTATTAATTTTAAGATTCAAAAATACCTCGAATTAAATATAATAATTTTATAGTCAGAATAGTTCAAATCTAAATAACAGTACAGTTTCATAAGAAATTATAATCATTAAACATTTAGGGAATAATTCTCCCTTAATTTCACAGTCATTGTGAAGTACTATAGAATTTAATAAAATTAGAAATTTTAAGTTTATCTTTTAAAACAGGGTTAAACAAATATGGTTTATTTTATAATAAAATGAAAGCTTGCAAGTTAATAAATATGATTTCTTTGTCTTTAATATAATAGCAAAATAACATTTTAAATATTGTACTTCCTTAGTAATATCTACTGATAGACTATAAATAATAAAGAAGTTTTTTCTGACAAAATCTATGCAATGAAAGAGCATTTTAAATGCTTAGAAATAGCTAATTCTATTTTCAAGTTTCTTCTTAACGATAATTTGTTTGAGCGTTTCTTAAAAATTCCTTTTGTAGAATAGAAATTTATTGCATTACATTCACAAGGCAGTTTAGTGAATTATATATTACATAAGATGTAGACTCATTTACATTCTTTAACGTAAGCACTTTTTTCTACAACACATAAAGAAAATTGCCTGTAGTTCGTAAAACAAGAACTGTTATGAATTTTTTTTTATGTAAACTTCTATAAGAAACATTTTTGGTGCTTTTTCAGGGATTAAAATAGAATGAAATATTTAATTTGTGTAGATATCTATTAAAATTGTTATTAAGTTTAAAAATGAAAAGATAAGCTCATTTTATAAGTTTCTTTGACTGCTTTCCACATAAAAATTTGTTCAATAAAGAATGGAATTTTCACATAATGTCTCCATCGTCACTAAATATAAAATTACAGAATTTCTAATAAAAATCCTTATTACTAAATGAAAAATTTTGAACCATTTAATATTTAGAAATATATTATAAGTGCTTAAAAACTTGACATTTTTTCTAAAAAATATATCTCAGTAAATATAAATTTACAAATTTAAGTATTACAGTCAGTCGAAGTTTAAAATAAAAAAAGAAAATACAAAGAACAAGAAAATATCAACAGAAGAAATGGAATAAATGCACTACTTTTTTCAGTCCCATTACTTCATGAAATGACTTAATTAGTATTTTTGTGATATATTAAAAGAATTGAAATTGTTGATTCTCAAAACCTCAAACTGAAAATTAGATTCATTCTTCAAAGTTTAAAACATTAAATGCTGTTGTAACCTATGTTCAAAACAGTAAAAATAGATGTTGCATTTTATTCTTCATTAATATGTATGAATATGTTGTGTTAAAAAGTATACCGTGGTCCCTTTTAAGCCGATTTGAATACAGCCCAAGATATGAAAGTACTTCCTGAAAGACAATTTGCAGCTAATGTTAAAATGCAGTATCCTTATCACTCTTTTATTATGCAGTTTCCTACACTGAATCAAAATGAAACTTCTTTTTATGAATCCAAGAGATATGAAATCCAAAGTAAAAGTTGTAAACCAATAATATCGAACATAGGAAGTTATGCACCGGCAGATAAATGTTAATTTTAAAATTTTACTGTGATAATCATTTGAGTCATTCTGAAATCCCTGCACGAAGAAACTAATAAGTAAAGTCTCAATTCCCACCAGAAAATCCAACAGAGGTACAAATATTACTTATTATTCTAATTCCATTTTATGAAGCTTCGTTAAGTATTTATGCTAAAAAAGCCATTTATTTTTAATAACAAGTAAATAAGATTTCAACAAAATAATTAATTGAGACTAAACTTCATAAAATGGATTAGAAACCTCCAATCATAGTGTGACGCATTTCATTGCAATTTTTTGAAAAATTATTTCCGATTGCATCAAGGTTATTTTTTGAATAAAACAATATTTTGAAATTCAACAATATATTGAATTTATGATTGAAGTCACTGATAAAAAATATAAAATATGGAAATATATTACTCACAGACCCAAAAATCATCATTAAATTGAAATCTAAATTAAGATTTAATCATCTCAATTTAATTTTTTTATTGATCTGCATTGAAAAACTTCCGATTGCTCACATTTTGATTTCTAACAGACAAAATAACTAAGAAAATTATGTAATTGGGAAAAAGTTCAGGTCATAAAATTACTATAGGGAATTTTACAACGAAGGAATCATGAGAGTAATTTCAATTTCGTATCTGCTTTGATGGTTCACAGATTTTTCTTGCTCTATCAAAAGTTATGATGAAAAATCATTTAAAATGTTCAAGAGATCTTGATTTAATGCTATCACATATGAATGAGGACACTTTTTGAGGTCATTTACAAAATCTTTTTACAAATGTTAAATAAATTGTGTAATTAATTGAAGAATAATCATATTCTATATGGAAATACGAAGTGACACATAAAAAATAATTTAAACTGTCCCCAGATAATTATTTTGAATTATTTTCTGTTTCTTTAAAGAGTTTAACATTTTTTAAATGTTGCAATAATAAGTTACATATAAAAATTTAATCTAAATGATATGATTTAAAATTGCATTTAATCCTATAAAAAGAGTGAAAAGGTGTTCATTTTTTCAAAACACAAAAATTTTTTTGATTTCTTAGAGATTCCCAAAGTGTTTCAAGGTTTTGAACTATTAATTAATTGCTGCGTAACACAATATCCTCAGAAGTGATAAACAAAAGTAAATATCTACGTAAATAGAGTGATCATGATATCGATTCAGTAAATTTACATTTAATTTTCTCATGCAGTTTTTTCAAGTGATGTTTTAATTACCTTGCGGCATAATACAAAGTATTCTACCCCTCTGTTCTCGTGAGTTGGATTCTCATCTTGAGATAGATGTTAGGGAGGTTTGAATTCACATTCAATTTAATTACTCTTCAGATAAACATTTATGTTTATAAAGTGAACATAAAATAGCTAAGATGATTAGTGTAGAGAAGTTTTCATTCAAAAATTAAATTAAGTATTCTCAATTGATTTTTCTAATAAACTTTTATTAAAATAATTTAAAGATGAATAATATATATATATATATATATATATATATATATATATATATATACTATAATATTTTAGAGCATAATTTAAGTTTTTAAATTAAGTCATTTTACATAAATAAAGCATTCGTCTGAAATAGGCTAGTGCAATTAGTTGAAAAATGGCCAATCTTTAATTAACATTTTCTTTGTAAATAACACATTAATTTTTAAAATTGTCTTATGTTTAAGGTAGTTGTAATATCTTTGACATTAATTTTCCTTATTTTACTGCTTAAAAAGCATTGATAAGTTATACATATTTACAATGTGAAAAATGTACTTACAAAACTAAATAAAATTATAATTAGTTTATGAAATTGCATAAATAAAAGAATACACATTATTTAAACAAAATTGTTTACCTAATTTATAATGAAATTAGGCAAAGGAATAATATAGCTGATCTCTTAACCTTAAATATTATACAGAACTGGATAGAAAAGCAGTGTAAGAGAAAGTGTGAAAACATCATATAGTAAATCTGTTTAATGGCTTCGTTCTTTATGTGCATTCGCAATAAAATAACAAAGTAAAAGTATTTATTTTAGCGTTACTGGCACAAAATACTTCCTTTGACACAAAAACCTTTCGAGAAGACAACTTTTTCCTCTCTTCCCCTGCCACCTTCAGCAGTCCTCAAAAGGAGTGTAACAATGATGCACAAATGGAGAAGCTTAGGTGCCGCAATAACTCTTTGTGCAAGTGCCAGAACAAGGGCTATCCACTGACCCGAGAAGCTCTGGAAGTTGCATTTCCGGCGGGTTTGCAGCCGTCAGGATCGTAACCATAGAAACTGGCATAAAAAAAGGGGGAGAGACATTGAGGACAATTAGAACCATTTAGGCTTGAGTCTGAAGCTTTTCCATAGAAACCTTTTCAAGACTTACTCAGAGAGCGGATTTCCTAAGCAAAGAGGTCTAATTAGAGAACAGCATATCGATTGATAGGTATATAAATAAATGACTGAGAATCTTTCCCTCTTTCTTTAGGGAAAGGTTCTTTTTTTATGCTCAAGCTGACTCCTGAAAAACACGTGTTGTTAAGAGGCTTCCAGTATTCCACCAATTCATCTTACAAAGGAGGGAAAATTATTTAGAAACGAATTCTCAGGAAAGGGGAATTATTTATTCTGGACTGCAAATGAGTATTGAAAAGCCTGTAAAATGCATGTTTTATCTATTTTTAAAGTTGACTTAATTAAGCAAACCATGTTCTTGAATTCATGTTCAGTTTTTTCTTTTTTTCTGATTTTGCTCACTTTTTAGTTATTAAAATCTCAGTTCAGAATTTCAGAATTTTTCACAAAAAAATATTACTAACGGGCACCAAATTATTTCAAATAATGTTTTTAAATAGTTTTGTAGCTCCAAAAGTACCAATCCAAACTTAAAATGACAAGGGAAAATAATAAATAATAACAGCTTATATTATTTAATATGTAACCATACATTTTATTACAATTATTAAACTTTTAGTGTCAGTCGACTTTATATTAACGAACAGTTTTAAGAGTATCATTTACTGAATGAAAAATAAATTATAATAAATATGTCATCAAAATTTAAATAAATTTTTATCCATTCGGATATTTCTGCTAACAATATTGCTTATAAAACTAAAGTAAGAGTTTTGATTTGACATCAAAGGAATTAGTATGAAGATGTTTCAAGAAACCCAATGAAATATTTGTCTTTTTAATAATTATTTTACTTTTTTTATTTTGTCTTATTTTTTAAATTTAATTTTAATAAGTTAAACTTATTAAATTAGATTGCTAAATGATTCTAAAGATAAATATATGATTCGGTATCATGATTTTAATAAATTTCCAAGTATATAATTCTACAATTTTATAGAAATTAAATTTGTAATAAAATTTCTTTTTCATCTAAAGTATAACTCTTTCGTCATTTTTATTTTTAATTTCAAATTAATTGCTAATTAATTTATTAAGAAATATAAGTTGTCACCATGAGATAATTAGTTAAATATTTTTTGTCAGAACCATATTTTTTTAATTAATTGGATATCAAAATTAAATGAGAGAACTTTAAATTTCTTTGACAAACAACTACTGAGTAACTATCAACTCAAATTTTGCCCACATGCTCAAAATATATGATTTTGATTTCCGAAAAAAATGTAGTTGATATTTTCATTGATAGAAGTGAGTTCAAATGATTCTGAATAGGAAATAATTTACATATTTCGAAAAATAATATTCCTTGAAAAGGCGTGAGTAAATAAATAATTTCATTGATTATGATTAAAAAATCAAGTAAAAAATGTTACTGAAAGCTCAATAAGCTGCTATACAATGCTGATTCTATCATTTTTGTAATGCTCTATAGCAGATTCCATACGTAGTTTTGCTGAGAGAGTTTTCTCCGATGATGACTTGACTCACACGTTTTAATAAAGAAAATCTAGAAAACTTTGAAGCACATGTCCTGGCGGATATGCATTGCTAAAATACAGCACCCATATTCCATTATTCAACAAAAGCTGTAAGAATTCTTTCATTGGCATAATAATAAAATATATGTGACAATCATTGCAACCACGCTAAATAATGTTATTTAAGAAATAAGGATCTATATACGGATCTTATTAAATTTATCTTACGTCTATTAAATTTTTAAAAAAATGATAAAGAAAATTCATTGACAAGTCAACAACCAGCATTTTAAGATGCGAAATAGTCTACTGAGTTGGTGAAAATATTGTGAATATTTTTATCATAACCTTGACTTTGGAATGAGAGTCTCTGTACTCAGCAATTTCTCTGTATTCAAAAATTGCAATCATATTTTTATGTAAAATAAAGATTTTTATTACATTCGTTATATCAAATATAAGACAATTGTTCACCAACAATCATTTGAGATTTTTTTACTGGTATTAAAACTGGATATCTCATTAAAATAACTCTATAAATTAGAATTAGATTATTCTACACTAAATAAATATTAAATAAAAAATTGTGTTCATATTTACATTTTATTAGCTTAACTTTGTATGTCAATTTAATTATTTTGTAAAATAATGGAGTCTTTTTAAATAATAATTTCAAGTGTACGCACACAACTTATTTTTTAAACTATACTATTTCATTCGATGATGCTTACCTAGAATACCTGGAAAACTCATAAATATTTCTTCAAAATATTAGTGTACTTTTTTTAAAAATTTTCTCACGTGTATGTTACACCTTTATTAAAACCGTATTTTCAGCAGTCAATGCATAGATTATTACCTATGAGAAACTTTATCAAAGAACAAACAGAAATAATATATCTTGAATATATTTTAAGCTAGAATGTTATCATTCATTATTAATCAAATCCTTCTCCCTTACTTCTGTTAGTTATATCTGAGATTTTCTCAGAATAAATAAGATTTTTAGTTCTCACGTATTTTTTTCTATTTGACTTACAAACACAATAGACTTGTTAGAATGTATTATTCAATTTTTTAACATTAAAAATATGCAATAAATTTTTTAATACTAAATATCATCATAATTTATTATATTATAGAATGTTTACAAATAAGTTTTAAATTAATAACGCTTCAATTGTGTGTTATGACTTAAAGTGTTACTACTTCAATAATAGCATAATTGAATTAAACCAATTTAATAAGTTAAAATGACAAAGAAATGCAAAAGTTAAAAGAATTCGTTATCACTTTACGTATAAATTTTCTAAATTAACTTTTTTTATTACATTGAATATTAATAAAATAAGTATCTAATTAAATAATGTTGCAATTACTTTCCCAACTATAATAAAATTTTAATTACATAGTCACTATAAAGACATTAATTCTTAAAATTTTCGGTATTCCCGAAGATTCATTTTGAAATAAGGAATTTTACTTTTGCAAATGTAATACAAAATAAAAATGAATAAATAAATCCAATTTTTAATTAAAAGATAAAAATATCATCCTAAAAAAACTTTTTTAAAAAATACATCGACACATTTTCCCGAATTTCCAAAGGAAAACTAATAAAGTAATACTCTATAAAAACAGACATCAGTTAAAATGGATCTCATTTCAACAAAGTATCCAGCTTATGAAGGAAGAGTTATTAATATCGAAATAATGAACATTAGTATTAATGTGCTTTAAAGAATACCATTTACTTATGCAAAAACAGATATTTTATGGCATGAAGCCCATTTTTTTTCCTTTTCGAGAGACGGGGAAAGGGGCTGAAAGCAATAACAGCTTTTCAGGAAACGAAACATCCTGTTTTGCTTTGCCCAATCCACCCCTCCACCCGAAGAAAAGAAACTGGTTGATTAGTATCGACAATACGATTTACTCAGTCCAATACATGAGGTCGCATATAGTATCTGACACCCGGGCGTTAAATGGAAAAGGAGAACCTCTTCCCACTCAACTCCGCTGTGTCTCAACATTTTTGCTTCTGTATCGTTAATATTTTGGGCAGGAAGCCAGGGTGGCCTTCCACCTTATCATCCCAGTGATCGAAGAAGCGTTAATGGCAGCAATAGGGGCGAAGCCGACTGCTGGCGCAGATGGCGCCGAATCAACGGATATTACAGATTCTGCCGTGTGATGTGTGAACGCCATCGGGGATTATGCCTCTGCCAAGGAATGTGCCCGGTTAACTGGAACCGCCGAGGTATCCGAACAAGGATATTGAGGAATTGAAAAGGTGGGGTGAGAGAGGCCAGAATCGTTTTCAGAATTAATGTGTGAATTCCGCTAGAATGAGATTCACCGGTTTATTATTAACATTGAAGGTGTCCAGTGTCCTTGTGGACTTGGGTATAACTGAGAGCACCTTAAGCCATTACAGGAAATGTAATTCATGCTTCCATGTGGAGAAATGTTACATTACGGTTATGGTTTGGCGAATAAAATGAAATCATTCATAAGGTATTGAATGTCATAGTTGGAATTCGGGGATTTAATATTGGAAAGCTCACTATCTAAAATTTCTTAAAGCGTCTTCTGTTTTTAATACAAACACTTATTATAAGTAAATAAAAAGCTTCGCATTTAATATCAGTATGTCTTCATGCAGTGAGTAAATCCTAATTAAGGATCTACAAATGACATCTAATTTTACTATATTAAAGAAAAATAATTTTAGATGTTTACAAACCTTTAATTGTTATATCAAGATTTGTAACAAATAGGTTTTAGAACGGAAGAGAAAATTAATTTTTCTTATTCTAATGAATTATCAGCTGCTAATTAAAAATACATCTCATGTCATCATCAAACGTGACTAGTTGAGAAAGAATATATATATATAAACGTATATAGATAGATACAGCTGTATAAAATAAACATTAAAATATGTTCGTCCAAACAAAACTACCATAAGGAAAAGGTTTTACTTGTTAATGAAACTATAATTATTACATACATTGCAATATCGATGAAATAGGTTTTAACAAAAGTTAATACACGGAAAAAAGAGTAAAAAGTTAACAATAAATTAATAATAAAGTTTCGCGAATGAAATTTGTTTTAATGTCTCCACAAAATCCAACCAAAAACTATCATTAACACAAATTGTAAATTGTCTAATCATTAACACAGTTTTATGACGTTGGCAAGTAATTAAATTAAACATCCAATATTTCATTGTAAATCTATTTAATAAAATCCATAAATACATATTTTAATTAAAACAATTATTTAATTTACGTTTCAGCTGCTTTATTAGAAATTAGTTGAATGCAAATGTCACAACCAATGAGGCCATCTCTTTTGAAAATGATAACGGAGACTTAACTCAATAACATGATACATTTCCCGCTTTCTGCTTGAAGAAAACAAACCGCAGTGGCACATGTTCTAAACTTTCCGAGTCCCATATGTACAGAGACAGCCCCGAATCGACTTTATTGGAGGACATTTCATCAATTATTCCTTTTTCCTCTGAGACCATGTCTCCGTCTCTACAAAACACGATTGAAGCAGAAGTTCCGCATTGAGGGGTGGTAATTGGTTTCAATCTATTACGAATGGAATGCGAGGCGGTCCGTTTCACTTAGTAGTATCAATAGTTGAACAACTTAAATTGGCGTTACTGCCTACTGTCCTTGTTCACCGGAGTTTGTACGTAACGCTCTGGTTCCATTGTCCTTGGTGTATCTCCTGAGACACGTCAATTGTACTTTGGAAGGAAAAGATGAATATTGAAACAGTCAGTTTTTCTTAGATGTATTTTTAGCATTGTAAGTAATGCTTTAGTTTTAAAATATTATATCAGTTTAATGTAAAAGATAAATTTAAGGACAATAATTTTTTAATAAATCAAAATTTCTAATGGATATCCTCTTTTCTTTATCGTAACACCATTTAATATGACTTTGAAGTAACTTTATTAATTCGTGCATCATTTTTTTCAAACATAAGGTCAAAATTCAAATTCAAATTAGATTATACCGCATTTTATCTAGACCTTGCTTAATAGATATAATTTATGAAACTATTCCTAAATATATCCTAAAATTTAAGTTGAGATGTTTAGTTAGGTAAAAACTAATTAATGTTGAACTTTTTACCTTTCGACTGTAGAGATGTAAATTCGAAAATTTAAAAAGAGGAACATAAAAATAACAAAGAAAATTTTCTTTTTTACCACTATTCCTTTTCCAGAGAAACTAGTACTCAAATGGTATTACATTTCTCTGTTGATTTAATGTTTTTTTTTTAAATATTCAAGCAAAAATAATCCCAAATAATCTATAAAATGACTAATTGTACATAATATGATATCTAATACAATTTTACATATGTAAAGTTGTACACACTCAGAAATTTAAGCATATAAAATTGTTAAGAGTGTAAACATCTAATAAATTAATAATACTATCATTTTTACTCGTATTTCTTAGATATCCTGAGTTTATAAGCTGATCTGCAGATATAATAATATATAGTCTTTAAAATGGTAAGATGTGCATGATATTTTATCTTACAATCTGTAAAGATTATGGCTGTAAATATATAATAAAAAGATAATAATTCTTCTCAATCTGTAATTTTTCTCTTGGATTTTCTAAGGGTTAGTTAGTTTTCAATTCAATAATTTCACAATTTTCGGAATCCACTTCACCTTTGTGAAGGTTCAGAATGCATTTTTAACAGAATAATTAGCCTATATGGAAAAAAAAAACTATCATAAGAAAACAAATTAGTTTTTAGGTATATGAATGATTTTGAGCTTCTTCTAAGTATTTTAACAAATTTTAAAATTTCGTTACTATGTAAATAGTGATTAAACTAAAATAGAATACGAAAAATATCCAAAGTGTGGACTCATTCCCAAGGGCACTGTAATTATGGCAATAATCACCAAATTCATAAATTTACATAATAAAAACTGTAAAAAAAAGATAAGTGTGAAAATATTTTCTTGTATTTTTAAATCAAGATTGTTTTGAGAATGTTATTATCGTAAATTCAATGGGCTATGTTAAAAACAATGATTTAATTCGTTCTGCATTTCGAATGCAATGATTATACAACTTAAGCTGAGAACTAATTTAATAACCAATTTTCTTAGTATTCTGTATGTTTATAATGACACTAAGTTTACAGACATAGAGAAAAGAATTTAATTTCTATATTCTGCTAACATTTCTTTATATAAGTTTTCAAAGAAATTTCCTTATTCCTTAAACGATTGAAATATTTCATAAAGAATAGCTTAGTACAAATCATCGTAACAAACTTAATATTTCAACTGTCTTTTTATAGTACAACTATTTTGTACCTCAGAGCTCAAATATTAGTATAACACTTCAAAGATGTATTTATAGACTGTGTGAATAATCTATAATTATGTACAACTTGTGAAGGGAATTTATTGATTACAACAAGAAAAAAACCTTTGTATGGTAATACATAAGTATTTTGGAAATCACTAAAATTACGTGAAATCTTTTTAATTTACTACATAATCACTTGAATCAGAATGCAAATTATAAAATTATTGTTCATAGAATTGAAAGGAGCAAAACCTCTAAGTGTCTGAATTAAAGAATTTGGATTTCTCAAGAAAATGAAAGAGTAAACGTATAACCCGGCACCTGCTTGTGATTGTTAATAAAAATTTTATTACATATATCACAGTAAAAGTTTAAAATTTATCTTCAAATACATTATTTTCATTATTTATGATAATTAAAGAGAAGTAGAAACTTTTAATACCTTTGCAAGTAAACATAAAATTTTAAGGAAAATAATCGCATGGGTAGCAAATTAGCAAGCTATATCTTATATTTCTAATAAATTAACTATCTATATATTTCACTGTATTTTGAAATCAAAAGCCGATAATGCAAATTATATAAACTTATATTACTTATTTGATAGTATATTAATTTGCTTGTATTCGAATATTAATCTTACCTTCAAATGTATTCTAAATGTGTTTTTAAATAATGCAAGGCTGATAAAATTTCTCCCTCTCAGCATTACACGGGGTTGACGATGTGATAGAGCATTACATAATGGAACTACCAGGGGGTGTGCCATTGTGGCCCTGAAAGTGGGTCTGCGTAATTTAAAAGCGGGGACCAATCAGATCTCCAAATTTGGCCTGACAACCCCAGAGGTATCGCTTCTCATGGAATACATTAAGACAACGTCATATTTAACGTGCCCCAACTACCATTATTGATGTTGCAGATTTTTGATTGGCTCAGGATACGATCTCATTATCTTTGATAACTAGAATGAACGTCATAACCAATCAAGCAACAGTGCCATCAAAAACAAAAAGCAACATTTATCTTCCATTGTTCAACAGTGGATGGTATTGAACTTATGGCCTTTCTTTCTGAAGTGAGCAGACTAACCTCTAGGCGATGGTGAGTCTCTGTTCTAAATATTATTCAAAATAGAGTGTAAATATTGTTTAATTTAAATCCATGTTTATAAATTATGCAAAATTAATCTTCAATAATATATAAAAATTGAGGTATGTTTCATTTCATTTATTTTCTACCTTAAAAATTTAAAATACTTTATATCTTTTGGAAGAGAATTCGAATTTTATGTTTACAATGTGTCATAAATTGAATAAACATTTACAAATCAGATTTAAAATGCTGAGTATTTATGGTATACATTAATACATAAATATGCAACTCTCTTAACTAAAATAATTTAAATATTCCTGTGAGAAAATATTACTTCAGATTAATTCCGAACTTTCCATGCAACCAAAGTGCAGATGCGACATAGTTCTTTAGGAAACGAGTTGTCTGTGGAAAAACTAATTCATTAAGTTTAAACAGATTCAATTCCCTTTAATTCCGGGGCAACGTAATTGCCATTGCAAATCACAACAGAATTGCGTCATGCTAAGCTTCCAGCTGCCGAGAAAGCAGCCGGCATCTTCGGAGGAAGCCATTTTAATCTTTAAAATCCATCCAGGGCAGGCCATTGTTAAGATGCCTACATCGGAATTACAGTCATGGAGTTGAATATGTGCGGCTGCACATAGCTGAAGGCGGTTGTTACTAATCTAATTTTATGAGAGCTATTTTGTCCGACTTCGCCTTCTCTTCTAATGGCAGTTGCACCAGCAAAGACGTGTGTGGATTAGTTTCTCGTAATTGATGAATTTCACGTCAACCAATCCCCTATTAGATTAGTTGAAAGTTCTTTCACTGGGGAAAGGAGTGGAGTAGTGTCTTCGGTGCCCCCTCCTTCCTATCCGTTTTTCGCCTATATTACATTCATTAGCCAAGTATCTGTAAATTTGGACGCTTGGTCGCCAATTGATTTGGTGGGCCCTCATTTGTTGACACTCCCTCTCGTTTTATGGTATTCTTCCTCAGTTGAGTTTTCCAGAAGTGACGCTGGAAGATCTTCCTGCTAACGATGTAGTTTGCTTAAAAGTGTCAGCAAGTAGAGCATCCAACTGAAATACTGCCAAATATTTCCTATTAAATGGACAAAGTACTTTTAGATAATGCAGTTATGGATTATAAAAGGACGCAACTTTGCCAATAAATGTTCTATCTACTTGTAATGGTAGTTCAAAAGTAAACCTTTTTCACAAATTGCCCAGTAACTTCAAAAGAGTTTTTATCGTTACAAAGGTGGCATTGTAAATGATGGTAACATTTTATTTAAATAAAACTGTCCCTTTTGAGCTCTTTTTAGATTAATAATTTTATTTAGTGTCATATGAAAAAATAAAAGTAATAAAATTTATTAACTTAATTCATTAAAAAAAGAAAATTGATTAAACAAGGAATAGATTGATAAATTTCTTATAAAATTTCCTGATATTTAATCAAAGTCATGTCATTTATTTGTGTTAAATTCAAACAAACGTAAAAATTAATTCACACTCATTCAGAAAATAAGAATTTTTATTGATTGATAAATACGTAAAAACATTTGTCAATTAGCAAAAAAATTTATTTATTTTCCTTATTATATTTAGGATTCAGGAACAAAATAAATTATTCATTCAATGAAAAAATACATCATATTTAACTTTCTAATAATAAATTCATTAATTATTTTGTAGTTGAGTAATTATTCAAAATTGAAATTTTTTCTTTTGATATAGCCGAAAAATAAGTAAATCATATAATTAAAAGAAAAAAATATGCTTATATATTTGTATTGAAGATTAAACAAATTCACAATCGTATAATTAAATCCACATTAATTATTTCCACTATTTATTTATCAGTTTAAGATTTATACTGAAATATTTTTGTGCAAATGAATTAATAAGTCAAATTTCATTCGCTCTAGTTTCTAGTTCAAATAAGCGCTACTCAACTCATAGCTGTAGTTTCAATTTTTTTAAATATTATTTAATGATTAATTATAAAATTAAAAGAGAGGAAAACTTCGAAATTTCATAAAAAATTATAAATGCTTTATTTATCAGATGATTAATTTTTTAAATAATAAATAAATTAGCTATCAGTTAAAGGGTACAAATTACTTAAACCTAAAATTTATAAATTTATAATAAAGCAAAATATATCTATCTATCTCTCTCTCTCTCTCTCTCTCTCTCTCATATATATATATATATATATATATATATATATATATATATATATATATATATATATATATATATATATATATATATATATATATATATATATATATATTATATATATACATACATACATACATATATACATATATATATATGTATATATATATATATATATATATAGATAGATAGATAGATAGATAGATACAAAAGCAAAAATTAATTTAATATAAAAGACGCTACGCCATATATTAAAAACATCTTAAGCAAAAGATTGTTTTGCTTAAGGTGTTTGTGAAGTTTTAAAAACGCACACAATGTGATGAGTTTAATATTTTTTTTAATATATCTCTAGATTATAAATTGTAAAATATTTATAATATTAAGTTTAAAATGGTAGCAAATAAAACCTGGGTTTTAATCTGAATAATTATAGGTGTTTAATAAAAAATGATTCACATATACCAGAATTACTTAGAAAATTATTGAATCTAAAACAATTTAGGACATTTTTATTGCTGATAAGTTAATATAAAAGGATGAGTGAGTTAAGCTAATTCATATGTTTAATAGAACTATGGATTAATTTAAATATTTTAATAATTAATAATGCTAATAAATAATTTTTCAGACGAATCATTAAAAATTTAGCAAAAATATATTTTGGCTTTGATATAATTTTAAGTAAACTAACTTTAAGTAAAGAACATTTTGCAAGTATATGAAATATTCTACGTAAGTACAAATATATTCGTATTCTTACAAGATGCTACAAGAAGCAAGTTAGGAATATTTAATTAAAAATAGCAGCACCTACTTAAAATTAGGAAAATAATGAATTAATATAAAAAAAGAAAAATGCAAAGTTTAAAACGTAATTAAAATATAAGTCTCTGAAACTGTACCAGTATATGGCAAAATAAAAACAGCATAGATGAGATTTCTAATATCAATTAATATCTTTTTCCTCGTCAAAATTCCAATAAGTTAATTTAGAAAGTTTATTATCTCTTCACGAATAACAATGGCAGAAAAATCCTTAATCTTCTTTTGGAACAATATGAAAAAGGGCATTTCAAGATCTCCATTCCAATTGTTCCGTTCGAAGAGTACCTCAGCATTAATGTTGATTGTTTCTCTTTTGGAGAGGGAACAGTAATAAGAAATCTTGGCGATTGCAGATCATAAAGATCACCATAAAATTTAGAACCCCAATTCCCTGTAATATGCTGAGATGGCGTCATCGGCAGATATAACCTGCAACGACGAGTCGAGACTAATATGCCAGAGTCACATAAAACTGTGACTTTGATCTCGAGTGACAAGATTATTAGATCGCGAGGGTTCCGTATTCCAGGCACGAAGGAGAGGAAACGAATATCTTCGTCTTCTTCGCACGTCTCCCAAGAGCCCCTTTTACCACCGCGTCTGTCATATTGCATTCGAAATTGTCGGCTTCCAAGTACGTTCTTTCGGATTCTATTTCTCAGAAAAATTAATTACAGAGCTATATTCTTAAGATGTACGAGTCTGTCGTCCTAATGTCATGCAACGGAGAGTGGAGACGAAATAGTATTGGAATGAATTTCAGAGATAATGTAACTGTAGGGTGATATTTTCAAAGAACCATTCGATGGATATGTAAAATTTTAATGAAATCGTTTGATGTCGAGATTTTTAAGTGTAAGAATTCTAGTTCTGAACATACAAAGCCAGCTCCTTATATACATAAGTTAAGACAGATATGAAGTGTTAAATATGATTAAAGTTGTTTGTAATGAAATGAAAATTTGTTAAATAATTTATTAAATAATAATTCAATTCTTTAAAAATCGTCGTATATTTCGAAGTGATCAAAATGTCATAATAAAAAGATTTTAAAATTAAAAAATTAAAGTTATTCTAAAATTCTGATACATCTCTTTTAAAGTGAAGTAAGAATGCAATTTAATTGACAATACAAATAACAAGAACTTTAAAGATTTGATGCATTTTTTGACATTAATGGATCTTTTTTAATGTTAACAATAGCCTAATATATCATTTAGCCTGTTAATTTTATGTTCCGAGATTACTGCCTCAGATATATCTAAGAACATACAACTGAGAACAACTAAGATTTGATTAAAAGAAAATGAATCTTGAATTCTCAATAAGGAAAACAAAAATATATTAGTCGTAGCGTTTTTTTACTGCTCTTTCTGCATCTTTTTGTTTCAATTGATTTCTTAGATTTCTTAGAACTTTATTATTAGTTTTTTTTATGTTTTTCTAATAATATAATTAAAAAAGTGTTGCTTAATAATTCCAATATAGACTAATGTATCTATAAAAAACATTGAATTTGTATAATACTATATTTATTAAGAAACATATTAATGTAAATTAATTTAAAGGCAAATTTTCTATTTTGAAAAGTAAAAAAAAATATCTGTTAAAATTGATGTCATAAAAAATTATTTATACTTCATTTTTTGTGACAAATATTTATTATATCAACTGCTTATGACTTCTGAAGTAAAATTTAATCCATTTATAGTTTCTTAACACCATGAGAAAAATTAATGTAATTTTTTGATACCCTTTATTTTTATTTTTAATTTTAAATTGCTATTTTTTCTCTTATAAAATACTTAGACTTATGTTTTTATAAATTCCTTATAAATTTCAAATGCAAAACCACGACATTTTCTTAATAATCAATCTTAAAAACAATGTATTCTATATATTTGGAGCTTATTAAATAATAAAGAGTATACTTATGAATAAAAAACAATTTGTATTTACAGGCTACGACAATATTATATTGTTATGTAAAGATATGTAAGTGTTAACTTGATAATGTAAATAATAAGTAAGTGACAAATTAAACACTGAATAATATGCAACTAATCAAATATTGTTTGAATAAAGGAAAACAAATAGTACATATTTATACAGATTAGATACCCGTTTATCTATTATAGTACACGTTTATAGCACAAAATAATTTTAAAAATTAAATGCGACTAAAGTATTTGAAAATTGTTCCCATTTTTTTTACAATAAATAATCATTTCTAATATTTTATTATAAAATAATATTTTGAAATTGAAGAAGGTTATATAACTTAACATATTAAACTCCTGGGCTGCTTAATAGAAATGTTAAATCAAATTATCAATTGTTACCGAATTTAAATAAATTTAATTTCGTCAGTCAAAATTGTTCTACAGAATAATGATTTAAAATCGTATTTTTAAGTCCATAACATTTAATAGCAGATCGTTGCACCAAGAATCTGGATACATTGCAATTTCTTAAAAAGGAATCAATTACTGAACTAAATTGATGGAAATGAAAGATTTCTTCCAAAGAAAGAAAATCATTAGGTTGAAAGCAAAAACTGAATTACTTTGGCTTTTAATCATAGAAATGCTTGAAGATGCATACAGAATTCCTTATTCAATTTTCTTAGAAGCTGTAATGCTGGTATTATTATGTTATCAGACTTTTGGTTTGATTACAGAATTTCGGACGTCTTGCTTCAAGATTTGGATCTAAATTTCGATCAGATTCAGAAAGAGAAATACAAGAACCTTTATTTCTTATACATTGATTATATATTTTAATATTTTGTATTTTTTTCAAATAATTTGTCTAAATTGATTAATAAATGGTCAGTATAGTGATTTAATAAATGTTAAATAAGAAAACTCATGAAATATTTTAAAATTATTGATAACAGATGATTATTTTTCTGACAAAATTGAATAATTATGTGAAATTTTAACTATTTTCTTGTTCAAGAATAACATGCATACCAAATATGTTATTATGACATATAAAAAAATTCAGCTAATAAATACCAAGTGTACAGAACAAATTTTATATCTTTTTATAATAAGCACATGAATTAATTATTATTTTTTTTATCATTACTGAGTATTATCATATTAAAATTTGGAAAATAATTTCTAGAGAACTTTGCATGTAAAAATTTTATTATATTTTATCTATTAAACAGAACAATCACAAACGAGATTATAAGTTTGCTTTCATTAATTAATTAATATTTATAAAATAAGTTATATTCTATAACACAAATTTGATAAAAAGAAATACATTTTTCATTTTATTTTTTCAAAAACAAGTACTATAATTCAAATTGTATTTTTTGGAAATTGACCAGTTAAATAAATCATATATGTGAATTCACATGTCATACATTCTTGCCATAAATTCACGACATTCAGAAATTCACTAAATAAGTAAAGGAATGGTCACTTATATTATATATATACATACATATATATATAATTACGTATCAGTAAACTTCTTCCCTTTAGTTTTTCATCATCTGAAAATAAAAGAAATGTAATATCCTTCATTTATCGATAAAACATTTTTCACAAAACAAATTTCTATGTTGGACTATTAAAATAGAGATATAAATTCATATTAAAAGAATCTATTATTTAAAAGCAACTGAGAAAAGTTGTTCATGAAGTGTATAGCTCATCAATGTTTTAAAATTTAAACTTTTATTCTTGAATTGGAAAATTAGGTGAATGAAGTTCACAAAAATGTGTAACCTTGTTTTATAAATAATTTTTTTCACAAGGAAAATTTACAAAAATGCAACAATGGTTTATTATTCACTTATATGCATCTTTAAAAAAGTTATATTAATTAAAATTTTGATTTAAGAAGAATTTTCCATTCAACGGGCAATAATAAATGATTTTCCTAATTTCTTTAATGTATCCAAATAGATTCAAAAAGTTAATTTTTGTGTGTATGTCCAAACATGGTAATATAATCAGATATAAGAAATCTGCGGTGATAATTTAATAGATGAATAAATACTATTGATTTACATAGATATTTTTGCTTCTTTATTAAAGTTCTAAAGTAGATCTTGTAGACAGGTTTTGAATGAAAAATTACAACTAAACTAACATTAAAATCAATATTTGTGTTTTACTATTAAACTGAAATTACCAACTAAATTTCCTAGTTCATTAAATGTTACTTTCCCCCAAAGCATTCGTGGTGTTTAATTTAATTAATTCATTTCATTTCCTGCAGTTTTCTTTATTACATGAATTATTATTACAAGCATTTTATTTCAATATGATTTAAGAAACACAGCTTGAGTAAAAATAAATCAGAAAATAGGAATGTAATAGGCGATAATGAAATTTAATTACTAACGTATACATTGGAATTTTTATTTTCTGTAAATTAAATTATCTGCTAAAAGATATTCAAGTGGTTCGTAATTTCAAATTGCGTTCACCTCTCAAGACCAGAACATGAATTACCCCCCTGTCTTTCATTACAACCACAGCAACGGAAGAACATTAAATTCTACAGAGCTTTTTAACATCCATAAATCTTCTCAGCATAATTTTATTTACAGAAATCAGTTACCAAAATTTAATTTCCGGCCACAAGACTTTTCTATAACATGCTGCAATGTTCCATTTTTGCATAAAAATAGGATGGATTTTATTTCAACGGAATTTTCGCCGCAAGTACGAATCTCTGCTCTGCACTTTAACACTTTATGAAAATTTGCACAAGAGAATTTAGTTAATTTCTTGTTACAATGAATCTTTAAATTTTAGTATGTTATAGGTTTTCCCAACAGAGACTCCTAAAATTATTTAATAAATGCAACTACTAATTAGGTTCCAAAATTCTAGCCTCCTTATGGCCCTACAATATCTTTTCAATTCACTTTCAACTGCAAGCTTTCTGTTGTGAATCAAGATATCTTCAAAAATCATTTTATTTATTTAACAACATATGACGGGACTTGTTACAATTATTTTTCCCAATATGAATTACATAATATTATTTCATATTATACTCTCTCACATTTTGTAGACACTGGGTTTTAAACTTTACCTTTTATTACTGTTTATTCTTTTTACATCTTATTAGTTTTTTCTGTGTAATCGATCTAGAAATATTTAAAAACATGCTTTCTAAATGAATATTAAATTTAACTCAAAAATATTATAATATTATTCTAATTTATAAATAAAAAGTTAATTTATTGTATATTAGGAACTATATTCATATGATAAAATTTAGTAAGATAATTATATGATCAAATTCAAATTTTTATTTTTTTGACAGTTTTGAAAAAGATTTTGATTAACTTAAGAGTTTATATTTAAATATTCCCTTTCACCAAACAACTATTCAACTTTGTCTCATACTTTTTATCACACAGCACCAGGACGAGCAATAATTATTTCTATAAATGAACAACATATATTAAATGACTTATTAAATATGACTTAAATAATTATATAAATTCAATTTAGTATTAGTTATCAGATATTTATTGACAGTAGTTAACCAATGTCAAATAATTTATCATATTAAGTGCTTAACAATATTTTTATAACAACCTTGATAACTTTTTGATGACGAGAATACATTAATTCGAAAGAAGCATTGATAATTCATGTATATATATGCGTCAGTATTCTGGTTATTTGTCAAATAACCAAGCTAAAACGATTAGTTGGACTTCAAAAGTTAATGGAATAACTTATGAAGAGGATTAATTTGATTCTTTCTATATATTTATATAAAATTTAATATTTATGAACATAATACATGATGACCAAAATCTTCTCGTTTTGCTTACTTACTCTTTTATTTTCCTTTAAGCTACAGAAAAGAATTTCAATAATTGATAAGAGGATGTTTTCTTTTGCATTAATTTAATGAACCTGTCTTTTATAGGCATCAAAACAACGATTTTTACGTAATCAATATTGTTAGTGGTTTGTACACACAAACACACACACACACACACACACACACACATATATATATATATACAATATACATACATATATATATATATATATATATATATATATATATATATATATATATATATATATATGGATGGATGGATGGATGGAGGTATAGGTATGTGTATAAATGAATTGCATATAAATACATGTACAAAAATATAACCAGCAAAGGGAGAAAATTATTAATTTCAAATGAACATTAATACACAATAAAAAGTAAATAATCATCTGAAAAATTAATTTAAACATGATATCTGTCATCAGATTACAAGACTGTCACAGGTCAAAGCCAAACTTTACAGTATGATCCTTCAGTTGTTTTCCTGAATCGTGGCTTCCCACATTATGAGCAGTTCTGTTTTTATTAGAGATTAGTTATATAAAAAAAAGTATTTAACATCTCAGTGGCATGTGATAATTTATTGTATATCATATACAGTCAATAAAGGGTATATCTGTGCAAAAAATATCATGGATGAATTCACGTAATATGTTAGAAGGTTCTGAATGTCCGAATTGTGTATGGAAGAGCATTATTCTGCTTATGTATTTCACATCAAATACTCTTCATGAACAAAATTGTATGATGAAAGTAAGAGGTAACCCATTAGCACTGAATTATAGATGCTTAAGGAGCCAATAAAAAAGTTAACTAGCTATCTAATTATACTTACAAGAAAATTACCTTCGCAGTGGGAAATTGATTTCAAAACGAGTTGTTTCACGATAATGGATAGCATAGGAATCACTTTTGAGTTTCAAGGAATTTATTGTTATAAGCCATGATTATCGCAACTATGAATTGTTTGATATCAAATGTAAACTGATTTAGATTTGCAAGCCACACAAAGATACAGTCGATGCAGAGTAAACATCTCAAATACAATGCAATTGGAAGAAAGCACTGTTGGACAGAATAAAGTGCTAAATATGTAGTTACAGTATCAGTACTGAGTTTTGACTTTTCATACATAAAAACTAATGTCAACTGGATTTAAGGTTTTCTTGTTTTAAACAAGTTCTGTTGATTTTGATAAAATAATCAATAATGTAAGCAGCAATGCTTGTTTACTACTCTGATGTATAAGAAGGAAATTTACTCAAATTGTATAAAAAAATGAAATCTACTCATTTCAATCAGAAAAAAAATCTATTCAAATTCTAAATGATTTGATAGAGGTTTAAGTGTGTAATAAAGACAAAATGAGACATTGTCTCTTCATTGGACGCTTAAAGTTCAATCACATAAGTGAACTTTCTATCTTAGGTAATTTTCATGTCTAAGAATCTTCTGTTATATGTAGGTATGAATATGCTTCTTTTTTTTTCTTTACCGATAATTTCATAAATGTGGTCATATCATCAATAAAATGTAATTATTTTTAAATTAAAATTATTTGCTTTTCTTTTATCATTTAGTTTTTCTTTAATCTTTTCTTTCTCAAAATTTTAATTTTTAATGTACTCGAAATACGCCCACCTTTAATTTTCTAAACATAAATTGATAAGAAAATCATTAAAAATTGACTAAAATAAAATATATATTTCCTTGTAGCCATGTTAGAAAAGTAGTAGATTCTATACCAGACACAACCGAAGATGCTACATATTCATTAATAGTAACTAGCCACATAGAAAGTCGTAATCGAAATGTTCTCCAAAAAATAATATCTCCTGAGTTGGTAAATTAAGTCTGAGAAACATCGGTTTAGTTTATGTTTCATATTATATGAAGAGACATTCCTTATAAAATATAAACATCGATACCTATTATTATACCTATTAAGCACTGTAAAATAAATGGGTGCTAAACGCAGCAAATAGAGGAGGTCTCCCAAAGAAATAGAATTTACATTATAACGGGTATTGAGATTATCTAACTAAAATGCTTCATATAATAAATACTAAGCAAAGGCACAATACTTTGAAAACAATAATTTAATGAACAAAAATGAAGAAAGGAAATGAATTTAATATTCCATATAGTTTACGAATGAATTAATTTTTTTCCTTTTATTATAATTCGGTTGTAAACCGAATTTTTAATCCTTTACTCAAAACAGTTTGCATTTGGTGAATATGTAAAAGAAATTATAGTATCCTTTCATGGTGATTCACTTTCAACAAACAGTAATCTGTCTTTAGAAATGATACAAGTATCATAGGAAATGAGTTAATGAGAACGGATATAAATATTTCAATATTTTATTTGAATGAATATTTTGCGCTCAAACATTTCACAATGCATATTTTAAACAAATAATTTAATATGCAAGTTCTTAAATATTCATTAATAAGTAAGTTTTAAAATTTTAAATAATCATTTATACACTTGTATCTTCTACTCAAGAGTAATTTGGTTACTTGAAAAAAAGAATACATTCCTTATAGTTTTTAAAATCTTTTCCATATTATCAAATGAATGGAAAACATAATATTATGTAAACATTACAGACTGCATGCATTTCCTATAAGATTTTCAAAATGACATGGTTTTAAAATCCATTATTCTTTTCTTTTTAAATTAATAATCAAATATAAAAATTTGAAATAAAATTTCAGTCCAATTTTTACTGCTTTACTTGGAAAACTTATTAAATTCCTTACACATTAAAAATCAATATGTCATTGATAAGCAAAATTTAAACAAATATAATTCACCTAACATTATGTAATAGTTCTAATTCAATTAATATTATATAATAGTTTAAGGCAATGGCCAATAAATTTATGAAGCCTCTGAACAGCCATACATTTTTAATTCTTGTAAAGAGTTACTACCAAAAATTTTTTTAAGAAAAAAATCTGACATTTATTTATTGCTTGTATAAAGTTTTTTGTAAACGCAAAATCGTTCTGAATTATTCAGAATATTACAAGAAAAAGGAAATTGAACAGTATATACGAAATAAACATTGTTAGTAATAAATACAAGCAAATATTGTTTATCAAACTATTATCTTTAATGAGAAATGTGCAACTCCTTTTTGTCATGAAGAACTTTTTTAACGATGGTGAAGAAGGAAACCTAGCATACGAGCATTATAATGAAAACTTTTTTAACATTGGGAGGATTTGTATTCCTGGCCTTTCAAATACAATTGCCCAAGCGCTTGTCAATATTATTGAGTCATGTACATACTTTTATTGAATTCTATAAAGAAAGCAGATAAATCAAACAAATATGTAGAACTAAACATTGGCTTTACTTTGAGATATACCAGGACCAAAACAAAACATTTTCTGAAGGAACAAGAAAAATTCTTACAAACTTTGAAAAAGGAAATTTTACTGATTAATCATTTTGAAAATCAAAAGTTTTCATCTTCAATACAGCACTGTCTACTTGAAAATCAAAATGTTCCATAACAACATGAAGTTGTCTACTCAGATGAGTATAAACCAATCTGAGTTTTAATATGATATATAAAAAATTAATCTCAAGATCTATTAATAGCTTTTGATGGGTGATTTCATGGTTATTGGCTTAAACAGTTCAAATTTTTTCTTGGAATACCTGATCATTGAACTAGAATCTTTTAAAAATTCTCTAAATATTGCTTAAAGCAAAATAAAAATGCTTGATTTGCACTATTTTTATTGAACTGTTGCTTGCTGTTATAAAATGTATTGAAATTATAAATTTTTAATTACCTCCCCTTAGCTTAAAAGAATAATAATTAATTATCATAATACTGTTACAATATAATGCTTTTATTTCAAAATAAATATAATATTACAAAGGTAAAAGTTTAAATATGCTAGTCTTCTAATGAAGTTTGCAAAGATTTCTACATTATAACATAGGTATCGTTCTTTATTCTTAGAGTTCAATTTAGAACAATATTTCCAAAATAAACTACTTGACAAATGAAATGATGACCGATTTTCACAACACATTCTACATTTCCTTCCATAAAACATAGTAACATATAATTTTTTGATGGTATTTTCTAGAGTTTATACATTAATTACTTTTTCTCTCTTTCTCTCACTTTCACTCTCTCTCTCTTTCTCTCACTTTCACTCTCTCTCTCTTTCTCTCACTTTCACTCTCTCTCTTTCTCTCACTTTCTCACTCTCTCTCTCTCTCTCTCTCTCTCTCTCTCTTTGTCTCTCTCTCTCTCTCTTTTTCTCAGATCTTATGTAAAAAAAATTCCTTTGCATATCAATTTTCATTTTACTTATGCATTAAATGTTCAACTTTTTAATTACTACAATTTTTATAGTTTATAAGTTTTTAAGTTTTTTAATTTTTATAGTTTTTAGTCAATTTGATTGAACTTTAAAATTAGTTATACATCTGATACCTCCAGAATTGATAATAACAATAGAATTTCGAGGAGATATGAGTCAACATCGAATATAGCAATCATGTGCCTGTCCTTATTTGTAGAAAAATTTTTATGGAATGCAAACATTTAGACTTCAGAAGCAAATATTGGTTCCGGACCGATCGAAGTAATGATCTAGAAAGGAACAGTCTGAAGAAGGAGTTTGATGACGCTATCGATCTGCGATGAGAGAAGACCAACTTTAACTCTGTCAACCTCTGAATCCCTAAGGACATCATCAAGCCAGAGAACCAACCGGAACTTCCGCTTCATAACCGGAGGCATGGTGAAGACGCCGTAGTTCCTTGTTTGCTTACTCGATGCCCACTGGGGATCGACTGTTTATTCGATTTGACTACTATATATGCGGGGATCCCATCTCGATCATTGTCGCCCCGGTAAAGGCGTCGGGAGTGGAAGACGGATTGTGGGCGAGACGGAGATGACCCTCATACAACATCGTTCGGAATTCGAATGGTTGAGGAACTAGAATAAAATATCTTCGCCGAATATTGTCGGCCATAATGGAAATGTAACAACTTTGAAAACGAATGGGTTCTCCACTGTTGCATGTTATTAAGAGGGAATGACTCAATATATATATGACTCAATTAAGAGGAATGACTCTATATATACATATATATATATATATATATATATATATATATATATATATATATATATATATATATATATATATATATATATATATATATATATATATATATATATATATATATATATATATATATATATATATATATATATATATATATATATATATATATATATATATATATACATATATATATATATATATACATATATATATATATATATATATATATATATATATATATATATATATATATATATATATATATATATATACATACACCCTTATATATAGATAGATAGATATTTATAAGTTTAATTTCCATAAAAAAAGACATCAAATTCTAATATAAAGTTTAAAAATATTTTATTGATTTAATTGGATAAATTAGGAATGTCTTAACAATATCAACTATTGAAATTTGGAGAAAATTGCAATTAAAATTAATAATTGAATAAACATTATAATAAATATAAGCTATTTTTGTTATTTATGTATGGCTTTCACAAATATAAGATAGATTTAATTTTACAATAATACTTAAATTATATTCAATTAATTTAATTCTATCAATTAGAAATGAAATTTGCAAAATGCAATTAAAATTTATTTTTCATTTCTACTTATATTCCGTTCTACACGCATAATAGTATTACAATGAAGTTAGATAGCTCGTGAGTTTTATTTCCACGGCTTGCACGGATATTTTTTGTAATTCGGAATCCACTTTAAATTATAATTTTTAATTAAATCAGCCCTGTATAAAAGGTGGACTTTAAGCCGTAAATAAATCAAACCAATTTAAACATTAAAGTGAAAATATAAATGTGTATTTTATATTTTATATAAATTAGTTTTTTGTCGTATTTAATAAGAAAAAAAATTTCAGTAAGTCCTTTATGTATAACGTAGATAAGTATTATATATTTTAGTAAACTGATGAACACTATTCCAAAGATTAATCTGTGTTAACGTAACTATTAAATAATTCTTAAATAGAGTTAGCTTTTCTCAGTTGGCTTAAATCATCTGCAATTAAAAATCATGATACTTATGGAATAGCTTCATGTAATTATAATATGTTCTATAAAATAATAAAATATTTTCGAATATAATTTTTCAAGAAAGTAAAAATTATACTTCGTAATTTTATCTGCGGCTTATGTAGAAATTTTTACTAAACACTGCTTTGCCATATTTAAAATAATGTTCAATAATGATTTAAATAAAATTATGTTAGCTATGTTTGTAAAACTGAGCTTATTGATTTTTTAAGTTTTATGTTTTCTCAAAAAAAATAAAGTTCCAATGCAAAATGTAGTCCTAAATATTCTTCCATAAATATTATTTAAGATATAAGCATACATGTATAAAAATTATTGAATTTTTAAATGAATGTTTATATAACAAAAATTAAAAATAATAATAGTAAATGAATCCAAAATAATACATTTTAAGTATTTAACTTTTCCACCATACACAAATTATAAGATACAACAAAGAGAAAAATATTTTTTTCTCTTTATTGTAAAATAAACTCTCGCAATCATTAATCAAAATATATCAAATATGAGACAATTTTCTTTAATTCTTAGCAAATAAATTCGTAAATTTTGAACATACTGGATGAGAATTTCTTTTCCTCGCATGGAAAGGAATGAAAGAAATGTTTTCTAAATATAATAAAATTATATATATATATATATATATATATATATATATATATATATATATATATATATATATATATATATATATATATATATATATATATATATATATATATATATATATATATATATATATATATATATATATATATATATATATATATATATATATATATATATATATATATATATATATATATATATATATGTATATATATATTAAAATTTGTATCAAAAATCGTGGTAAAAGCCAAAACCAAGTTTCAAAAGGCAACTAAGGTATTATCTCTAGAAATGAATATTGATCCAATTATCCAAAATTATTTTACTCATATTTTTATGCATAATGCAGTCTCTCATCACATGTACTTAGTAAATTTATTCCAACAGATTGATGATTTTTTGTTCCTCAAACGATTCCTTGTGAAAGATATTATTACCACTGTTAGCATATTTCTGAAAAATTGAGTACAGGATTCCATTAGACATATTTTTATAACCAACTCAATCGCTATGTATATCCATAGAACTTTATGACAGATTTTTATATGTAAAAATATTACATTTATTTTGTTGTTTCATTCAGTATTTTTCTTCTACTAAAAATTTTTATAATAAAACAGAATATTTTCCTCAAACTTAAGCAAATAATCTGTAACTGAACTCTCATGTGACTAAATAATCGAGTTCAATAATTTTGATGAATAACACAAATTCACATTTTTTAATTTGCATTTATGGCAATGAGAAACGAATGGAAAAGATTAGCGTGCATATAAAATGTTGTAATAAGAATAGAAACATTAATTTGTTTTTAATACAAATTCTTTCAAATATTAAATTGAAAGTAACATTTGTTGTGAATGTGTTTATTTTTAAAAATAATGTAAATCTAACTTTAAACTGATGGGAGATATAATTTGGTATTTTATATTCATTTCTATACATTTATGTAGAATTTGTCCTATATATTTATGTAGAATCCCTCCTATGCATTTATGTAGAATCTCTCCTTTACACATTTATTCAGAATCCTTCTCCTGTACATTTATGTAGAATCTTTCCTGCACATTTTTGTAGAATTCCTCCTATACATTTACGTAAAATTCCTCCTATACATTTATGTACAATTCCTCCTATACATTTATGTAGAATCCCTTCTATACATTTATGCACAATTCCTCCCATACATTTATGTAGGATTCCACCTATACATTTTTACCTTTAAAACAATATTAATTGTTCAAAAGATGTGTTTATAAAAATTACCTTATTATCAATATGAATTTTACTTTTAATGTCCTCTTTATTTTATGCAAGAAAGTGATAAAATAAAAGTTAAAATTTATATAGAAATATAATTTAACACAGAATATTTGTATTTGCTTTTTTTACCCTAATATATTCTTATTTAATAAATTTATATATTATCTAAACGTATTAATTACTCTAAATCTTTAAATTTATCATCATACTCAATCTTTATTATTCACAATTTCAATTCATTTACAATTTTCAAAATTAAAACATTTGAATTATTGGTGACCATTTGAAATCCAAGGAGGCTTAATTCCAGCATCCAAATTGTCGTTCTAGATTGTTTTCCTTCCTAGCTTGTTGAGATTATTTTCCTTCCTTTTATGAAAAATTTTCTTTAATAATATTTTTGTTGTCACTTAATCGTTACAAATGTCCAAAAGAAGAACATCCACAAAGAAACATACTCTTCTCAAACATTTCTCAATAGCTTATATAAATATATTTAATTTAATTTTAAATACATTTACTTTTATTATAATGAAAATTACATTGTTTTAAAATATTTGTTCCGTTCAGTTACCAACAATTTCGTGTTTTTTTATGATATCTTTGGAGGAATTTAAAAAGAAAAATTAAACAAGTAAACTGTTTAATATGGATATTATACTTCGGTTTTGCCAACAAAAGGGATTTTAATTTACATGTTACACAGTTATTTTAAGAAATCCAAAATGGTTGCAGATATAGCCCCTCCCAAAGTTGAAAGAAATAAACTCAAATAGATAATACAATATTTCATCCTTGTGAATTAAACAAAAGAATTTATATAACTTCCCTATGAGCAAAATTTAAAAAAATGCATGTTTAGAAACTCTAATACAAACCGAGGTACTTCAATGCAAAGATATGTAAAAGAAAATTTCAATGAATATTTTTCTACTTTCAACATTTAATTAAGAATTAATCTTCTGTAACTGTTTTTATCTTATGCTTGCACAATTAGGAGATGTATTTCTTTAATTAGTACGAGTAATGAATTTCTTTAATTAATCTAACAGCACCATTAACATCTTCATTCATTCAAATATCGGATGACTACCCAATGCACACCAATCCGAGCATCCGAAATATCATTCAAGATAAATTTTTTCCAGTTGAAATGCAATCAACCAGAAAATCTCAACTCAAATAACTTATGTCGGCAAAAAAAGGAAGAAAAAGAGCAACTATCCGGCACTAAAATCGCCGGTACACGCTACAACCTACGATGATTAAATCCCAACAATCAAACCTCAATTTTCTTCCAGAAGCCGTTTATATATATATATATATATTCTCAGCACACATGGAGGAGGAAGACGTAACAGTGTATAAAAATGTCTCTTCCCCATGAAACTGTGCCCGGGAGGACTGCGTTGGTGGGAGGAAAGGAATGACTGGAGTGAGAAAACCTAACGGTCCGTAAAATTAAAACCACCCTGTGTCAACATGTCTCCTTGTGCAAGAAGGTGGAGATTTCGTTCTTTTCCTACCCGTCATTGAGCGCAACGTCACGGTAAATTAATTTAATACTGAAGCCAAAGTCTTTCGCATATTATGGGGATCTGAATTAATGCAAGGCGCAATAAGCAGGCTCTGTGTTTGTTTAACGTTGTTGTACCTCGGAGGAATGTTGCCCAGGAAATTGGGACTTATATATTGGGGGATTTGTTGTTTTAGTGGAACTTTCCCACTCTCTTGGTGGTGAAAATAAATGCAGAGAGATTTGTACCTAGATTTTTATGTTGAAATCGTCTTGGTATGTTATGATTAAACCAAGTGATGTCTCGTTAAACTCAAATAAATTTACTTGAAGGAATCACACATATTCTACATTTCTCTTTCTTGTTTTCATCTCAAGTTCACGAGGAATGTTTCTGTTTGGTTTCAGATGTACACCACACAGAATGAAGATTTTTGGTCCGTTAGAATATGATATATTTTCGCCAAATACAACTCTTGATTACGTGTCATTTTAAACAAACTTTGAAGAACAATCTCTTAATATAGAAAACAATTTCAATGAAAATGTTTTCATTAATAACAAAAATATTCTTCTTAATAACATAAGTAATAAAATACTCACAAAGAAAAAATATTAACGTAGATGTATTTTTAAATATGCTTTATGCAATTTATTTAATTTGGCCTGAAAAAAAATCAAAAAACTATGAATTTTGATGTTTTGCTAAATTTAATAAAAAAATGGAATAGTTTTTTTATTTTTTTTATTTCTCTCCATGTTAGTAAAATGTCTTTTTATACATAAAAGAGATAGTTTACAACTCAAAATTTATACCAGAAACATGACAAGTTTGCTCTAAAATGGTAAAACTATAACAAACATAAATTTATACACATAGTTCAAAAACTAATTAAAGCATTTGCTTTGAAATTCATATTTTTTTTCTTAAATATTGGACGTTAAAGAGAAATTCCATATAGAAAAACGTAAGAGTGGAAAAATACTGATTATTTTAGATAACGAAACAAACACTTAAAAATAACAAATATGATTTCTTAACTTTATATATTAATCATTAAAAAAACATGCATTTTTAAAGATCAATCGTGATTATTAAAATGTTGTTATCCGCTATTAATAGTACACATTTTAGAAATAGAATTTTTTAAGAAATGTATCTTGCGATTAATAAAATGAAAATTATATTCACAGTTTTAGAAAATATAAAAATAATGCTCAGCAAAATCATTTTCCTAAATCTTCATTCAAGGAACCCTGAATTACCGAATTCAAAATAAAATATTAAAAATTTTCTTAATGAAAGTAAAATATTTCTTTAATCATTTTTACAAGATTTAATTGGCTTTAAATTTTCATGAAATGCTATGATATATTGTGTGTTTTTCTAAATAATAGATGAGTTTAATTGCATTGTATGTTATATTTTAAATGACTCAAATATGCTTTTTATTATAATATATTTTCTAAATAAAATGTAATTTCATAGGTTATTTAATTTATTTTCCAGTTTAAATATGAAAATTTACTCACTTCATGCATCAAACTCTTTTGTTAGTCATATAATAAGGGAAATTATTATTATTAATAGTCTCAAGAGATGAATTTATAGTCAGTTTTAAGAAGCATCCTCAGTGAGAAACATCAATATAGTCATTTATAATCTGTTATTTCACAGCAATTGTGAATTTTGAATAGATTTTTTTATAAAAATATAAATTATCTAATTTAATTCTAAGTAAATGAGAACCAAATGCATTAGAAGAATTTTATTGACTCTTCTCTAGAGGAAACTTGCAAATATGAATGCAGAAATTTCTTTCTTATAATTACAAAAGCAAATATTCTCAGAGTACTTCTCAATCTCATATTTTTAAGTGTGTCTGGTGATATGGGTGCTATTTCTTAAGACACAGTAGTTCCATTTTTTGCGAGAAACTCTTCATACAGATTACGTCCAATAAAACGGTGAGAGGCAATCTTACTCGTGTCTGAGAAATTTATTAATTCACAGTGCCTAAATGAGCAACAACTTTAGGTATAGTTATAAAAATATTTAAAACAACTTTCTGCTTCTTGTCTATTTCAAACTTCATTGAATAAAATTTTAAAATGTACAAGAATTCTTAAAAATGTGAGGTGAATATAAACTGATTTAAAAATTTTTAACTACAATGATAATTTAAAAATAATTTTTTAATAGTTCTATAATTCAGAATCGTTATACTGGATCAGAACATTTGATTATTAGATGGTTCATATTCTTTAACACTTTAACTCTGTAAATAAATTTTGTATTGAAATGCAGTGATTATTTCAGACTTTTAAAATAGTATAAACAAATGGATTCATTAATTTATTTTCTTACGGTAGATGATATTTAAAAATAACATGTTGTATACCAAAATAAACCTCTTTGATTTTGTACATCTGACGAAAACATGCTTTTCCTCTTACACATAAATCTTCATCAGAACTATGCATCAAAAATTTGCCCATTAGTTAACATAAAAGAAGACATTAAATGAAATTTTGGAAAATTAAGTAATTTAAAAGTATGTATTATTATACTTGATCATCCTTAGGAATACCTTCACGACATTTTAAGCACTTTCGAGCTAGGTCTGAAATTTTGTTAGGAAAATAATATAAGAGGAAAATTACTTAACAGTTAAAGTGACTCATATAAAAAATCAGTAAAATTGCAAAAAATTATAAATAAATTACTTCTTACATCTGCTTACATATATTATTACCACAAGGAAACTTTTGTTTCAACAATGAAAAAAATATGATAAATGAAAGGTTTTACAAAACATCAGATTCATTATATTTTTGATAAAATAAAGAAAATAAAAATTAACTTTGATTATTAAGTAAAAATTTAAATAAAATTAAAAGTTTTGGGTACATTCCATAAAATTTTTATTTTAATATTATTAATATATTTAACTTACGATTCTTGTTTTCTTTTCCGAATATTTAATTCCTACATTACTCATTAATGTTTCTATAATTTCAGTTATAAGTAACATTACACGGTAAAGACTTTACAAAATCAAATAAATACATATAAAATATTTTATAATGAAAAAATACAGCAAAAAAGATTATAATTCACATAATAAATCAGTTCTAAAGAGTAGGAACTTGTTTATTTTCAAGAACTGATATACAAGTGTGATTATAAAACATTTGAGTATTTATATTATTATATATTATTGAATTACCAAATATTCATTTTAGATATTAAAGCACTATATTTTAACTGAACATAAGTTTGTTAATTGTATATGTTTCAAGTGTTTATATAACAAAATTTATAATTATAAAAGAAATAATGACTATAAAATGAAATAAACAAGAAAGTCATTTTACGTAAATATTCAATATATTTTATTTTGGAAAAGTTTTTATATTTATTTTTGAGATAATATTATACCTAAAAAAATATCCTATTTTTCATAACATTCCTAATCTCAAAAAAGCAAGCATGAGTTAGTATGACAAATAAACTTTTTTTCATATTTTTTTCAAAAATGAAAAATAAATATATGCATCAAATCCCAAAGCTGGAAAATTCAAGAAAAATGTAATATTTCCTTACTTTACCAGCATTATTTTGCAAATATATATAAACCCAAGAAATAATTTCTTAAACTTTAATTTTTCTATATTAATATCAATATTGATATATATCAATGAATATAATTTCATGAAATACAATGATTTTGTTCAGAAAATATTGAGAAAGTTGTTACTAAGAACAAATCAAATAATCCTCTTCAACGTTTAGTCAACAGTTAATTAGTTTCTGCTCTCAACACCAAGTTACTTAAGCCTTATATCAAATTTTAACTAAATCATTCAATCGCACCTACTTAAACAACCACCAAACCACTTCCTTCCTAAAGCACATGGAACATATCCTATTTCCAAGATTCTCTCGAAGCTATCTGGTGAATATCATCTTCCCAGATCCTTCCCAATTGCCTCTCCATTCATATCCCAAGCGGTGTTTTATGAGGACACGTCTTTCACCTCAACATCAGCAGCCATTTTCATATCTCGTCTCTCCTTAGTGGGCGGCGATGCTTAAGATGCGAGTCCTGGCACACATATAGCAGCCCAATCGAATAAACAGTGGGTCCCCCGTGGGCACCTAGTCAGCAAACACAGGAGCTCCGGCGTCTTTACGAGGTCTCCGGTTATGGCGTGAAAATTCCGGTTGGTTCTCTGCCATGATGATGTCCTCAGGGAGTCCAGAGGTTGACGAAGTTGGGGTTCTCTCAAAGGTGATCGATGGAACCATCAAACGCCGTCCTCAACCTATTCCATTCGAAATCATTATTTCGATCGGTAGTTGAATAATATTTGTTTCAGAATACGAGGTATTTCGTCGTTATGAGAATTCTGAAATCGAAATCTGATTATTGGGCTATATCCTGGACTGCGATCAATAATAATAATAATGTTATTGCTAAATATATACACATATTACCTAATTCACCTCTTTAGATTTAAAATTATTCAAGTTGTATTTAAAGAGGATGTGAAGTATGGTTGGGTACTCAATAAAAATGTTAAGGAATACTTGGTATAATGAACTATGTAAATTAAATATAGGTCTCACACAAATTATTTAAATATAAGTGAGATTAGGAAGAGTGTACCTGATATTGAGGGAAAATAAAATATTTGATATAACTAAGGAAAAATATTGGTTATTAAAATTCTTATGCAAATATACAAATATGATTATTCATATGCAAATTTCTTTAAAATGTTTATTTCTCTTTTTTAAATATGAATATTTAAAGTTTTTACATTATGATTTAAGAAAATAAAAGAATGGAATAGAAAACAAGGATTATATAATATTTATTTAAATGAGAAAGTAAATACTTTGTAGCTATTCCAATTCAGTATTATTTTATTCTTGATACATATTTTCAATTAACGTTTCCTTTTTTATAATTGATGCATCTAAACTTACTCACTATTATCTTGTTGTTGTTACTAATGACAATTGGACAAGCCAAGCTCTCTACTCACTATTTATATAGTATTTGTAATGTATACTAGCAGATAATATTAAAAGTACTTTTGTTATTCCTTAAAACTGAGTGCAGACAACATAAATTTAATCGCCTCTTTTGAAAAAATGCGTCATTCAAAACTATTGTTTAAAGTATGTGCAATTAACGAGATTTTATAGAAGAAAAATTCTCGAGTAATTAATAAAGTGATGTTTACTTCACATGTGTATAACTAGCCGCTCATCTAGATAATGCAGTTTTAGCATTTTCTTAGTATTATTCTATTGAATTTCAGATTCAAAGCTATAGTTTAACATTTTCAAAAAGCTGTTGCTAAAAGCACTGAGAATTATTGCAAATTTAGTAAGATTTAAATAGAAAAACCAGTTTTTTTAATTAAATAACTCTGTTTCTTAGAAAACAATGTTATCTTTAATGGTATGTTATAAACTAACGACATTATTAACGTCTAAAATAAATAATGAATACAAATATTCATAAATGATCCTATTTTGTCTAAAGTAAACTTACGGTTTTCTTGAAATATATTTTACTTACATATCACAAGAAATAAGACAAAAAAATTTTTAAAAGGAAAACAACTAACTTAAATAATAATCTCCTTTTAAAAATGTCGATATTAATTATATTTTACGACTGAAGGAAAGGATGGCCAAAGACATAATTCAATACAAAAAGTAATGCAAAGAAAAGTGAATTTTATTCAATGTGAAGTTTATTTGCTACACAAATTGAACATCCAAAGTTCTTTAGGAAAATTTGGAGTCAAAGGCTTTTACAAATTTCTTATACATGCGAATTCAAAGCTTCAATTTTAACATACTTCTGATTACAGCAAAAAATAACTTAAATAAAATGTTTTTTTTAATTTCAATGGAGAGGAAGAAAATAACTTCAAACAAGAAGAATAAAAGATAAACATAAAAAGACACATAAAAAGTAAAAGAAAGACCGAAGTCATTTCCCCAGAAACTCACTCTCACAACACTGTTTAGGAGTCCCGAATTCAAGTCCATGGAGTGAGTTACAGCGATGGAGATCCTTACGATTCATAGGTTCTTTAAAACTGCATAATCAACAATCAGGATAGTCAAAGATCCGTAGGCGATATATATGTTCATTCAGGTGGTGGTGACCTGTTATGAGACTAATGTGAGCTACAGAATCTCCTGGAGGTTTGTCTGGTATTGCCTCCATATCTGTCTTACTCCAGTTCTTGTTTTTTATTCTTTCTTGTAACTAAAAAGAGTTATTAATTTTCATTATTTCTTTTGATGTAGTTTCATGAAGTGGAATGACAGTCCAATTTGGTTGAATCATCTGAGTATCCTAACAAGCAAGGAAATCAGCCTGCTCGTTTCCACAATGGCTGGGAATCTACTGGATTATAACTTGTTCTTCTGTACTAGAAGTCTGATTAGCTTCAAACACTAAAGTACACTATCCAATGAAAGTTTTAGAAGTTTTTCAGAAATTTCTTTCAAAAGAATATTATTCACGTGATAGAGTTTTAAAGTATTTTCTTTTCAAATATCGGGATTAAGAACGAATCTGTGACAACTGTTAACAATTTCTATTTGTTTCCAATTATATATAAAATATGTTTATTTTCCCAATCTTCATTTAAGATAAGCATTTAATGATGGTTAATTATTATCTTTAGTGCAACATTTATCCCAACTAAACGTGGAGACACTTTGATTTCTTTAAGCAACTGTTTCTTTGGAACATTATTTTAAAATAACAATCCAAATTAGACATGGATGTCAGAATCTAAAAATGCAAAAATGTGCAATGAATAAATTAAACTTGTTAAGTTTTTACCATTAACAGGATTGTAAAAAAAGTTGGAACCACATACCATTGCCTCTTTTCAAAAATGTAGTTCATAAAATAACAAGAAAAAACCTTAAATATGAGAGAAACTTCTCATATTTAAGGTCGGTTCCAGCATTGCTCTTTGTCGTCAATAAAACAGAACTAAATTTCATATACTCCTGCTATTTGAAATCATCAATTTTATCATAAAACATTTTTTATCATTCACTAATATATTTGATAAAATATTAACAGTAATAATCTCAAATATTCGATTATTCTTTTTTAGAATAAATGAAAAATATTTGAGTGAGTTAAGAGCGTTTGAAAATAAATTCGTCAAGCATAGGTTGTATTTATGCAAAATCTTTTATGCAGAGGAAAAAGGTGAAACAAAAAGGGCTTTTGTTACTTATTAGCAATCATTTAAACAATATTATATAGTATCTCATGTTTTGCATGTCAAGTTGTAGTCGAATTGTTAATAATTTAGTCTTTGAATCCAAAGCTTATGAGTTTGATTTCTATCTTGAGCTTAGATATTTGTACGAGTACATGATCCACTTTAAACTGTGAGTCAGTGTATAACTATCCCTTGTGTGCAAAAAATTTCCTATGAATGACAAATGTACTAAATTTATAACTTTCATAATATTAATATAAGTATACAGCTATGCAGAATTTATATATGAATATTTGTGAACACTTTAAGATTTTTTTTTATTTTTATCTTAAAATTTTAAAAGATTTAATTAAAAATATTTCATACATAGTATGCAAAGAGGATGTAATGTAAAAAAAAGATTAATTTTGAAACAAAATTTTCAGTTTCATTATGCAAATAACAACTAGGGATAAAAAATATTCTACTCTTATTCATTATAGTGCAGAAATCAACAACTCTCATTTTTAAAGCTTCCATCTTAAATACAGCAAACCACATGTAACCGATGTAAGCCCCACCAAACTAAAATTATTTTACTTAAATATTTTTATTTTTTAAATATACAAAATTACGCACAAGAAATTATTCAAAAAATTATGACAAGAAATTATTATTAAAAGAAAATCAAATATTTTGAAATTAATAAATCAAGAGAGTTTTAAAATAAAGACACTGTTGGTTCCTAACTTAGAAATGTAACTTTACAACCAAATTTTACTTTCATTCTTATGCAAAATTTGACACTTTTTAAATTTATTTTTAACTGCATTAAAATTTTTAAATTATTGCTTTCAATGAATTATTATAAAAAATCATTTGTTAATAATCATTATTAACTCTAATTAAATATAATTAATTTATGAAAATATGACATAATTATAAACATCTAATGCTAGATTAGAATATTATGAAAATTTTGAGAACAAATTATTTTTGTGATTTTTTAAAAATAAAAAATAGGTAATGAAAAAATTAATGATATTATTCACAATTAAGTTTTATATTACAGGGGCAATAACATACTAAAAACATACGAGAATTCAAATCGTAAGAAATTTTCTGCAAGCCTAATGCTTACATAAAACAATTACTCGATAGATTTTTTTATATGATTTCGCAAATCATCGCACTATGAGCTTTCTTTCTGAAAAAAGTGTTATACACTGTATGATACTATTATTTACAGTAATAACTTCATACATTTTGAAATGTATTTATAACATTTATAAAAATAGCATTTGATTAAAATTTAGAAAAATATTTTTTCATTAACTTATATCGTTTTATGAAATCAAAAACTAATAGCTTAATTTATATATATGTATATATATATATATATATATATATATATATATATATATATATATATATATATATATATATATATATATATATATATATATATATATATATATATATATATATATATATATATATATATATATATATATATATATATATATATATATATATATATATATATATATATATATATATATATATATATATATATATATATATATATATATACATATATATATATATATAATTAATAGAAATATTTAAATAAAAAATGTATTGATTAGCTATTACAACAAAACAAGTAAAAGCATTACGAGACGTAAAAATTAAGAAAACAAGAGAAATTGAAGTAACTTTACAAATAAATATTTTATATTTTTACATTGTGTAATAAAGCAGAAGCATTGTAAAAATACGAGACATGTTTTCCTAAACTCCACACTTTTCGAGCTCAAACTCGGTAATTCATATGGACTCAATAAGTACACACAATGGAACGGGGTATTCACTGTCTGAAACATCTCCAGTAAGTATTTAACTCACACTTGTGAGAAGAATGGACAAAAAAGTGCTTCTCTAACTCTACTGCATTGCAGAAAATGAAGCTGACAGATTTAAAGTAAAAATTAATTTTATCCACTCCTAGAAAAGAGTAAGTGTTTCAATCCAGGACAATCGAAATTAAAAATTCATGATTGGTATTTGAGACATTATATTTATCTTGTTTATAACTTAAATAACAATGTATATTACATAGATTATAATAATTGATATTATTATTGTATAGAAATATTACTATAAGTAATTGCATTAAAAATGCTTGCAGTTTCATTATTTGAATCTAAATGTATATTATGTTTTTGTAATACAGTACAGTATACATAGATTTTTTTGTATTTCTATGCAAATAATCAGTCTTTAAGCAACTAAATATGTTGACAGAAATATAAACGTAAATTTAAATCATTTATCATAAAATACATATGAAAACATTTTGTTTTTAAATTTTTTATTGCAATTTCTTAAGTAATTGCTTCAAGTTTAGAATGTTTTAGTAAATAGTACAAGAAAATTTTTCATACTGTATCTCATTGTGGTAGGTACATAAATATTAAAAACATTTTTCTGTTAAATATCTCAAATATTTTTTACTTCCACTCCTTTAACATCAGGAACGAAAAGATGTTTTATTAATTATTCTATTCCAGCTATT
The DNA here is from genome assembly GCA_037975125.1 of Latrodectus hesperus. Taxonomy (NCBI): domain Eukaryota; kingdom Metazoa; phylum Arthropoda; class Arachnida; order Araneae; family Theridiidae; genus Latrodectus; species Latrodectus hesperus. Next base: position 46,812,019 of record CM075851.1, read on the forward strand.
ATTTTTCTTAAAGATTTTTTAGTATAAACATCAATAAGTAAGTTTCAAATAAATAAATTTATAAAGAGGAATGGAAACATCCAGAAAACTTTAATCATTTATAAAGAGGAATATTTTTCTTAAAGAAAAATATTTTCATGGGTTTCAGAATTTTCATTTTATAAGCTACATAAACATGTCACAGTTACAATTAATTTTAATTAGATTCAATTAATTTGTTGCTTGTATTGTCTATTTTATCCATAAAACTAAAAATTTTGCTTAGGATTTTATTTTGAAAATTCTATGCAAAAAAAAAAAAATTGTGTAAGAAACTTTTTTACTGACTAGAAAAGAAACATATATTTTTTTTATCCCAAATAACATACACATAATATAGTTACATATTTTCTAAATAACATGATAGTTAACCTTATTTTAGAGAAAAACACACATTCTAAAATAAATATTTTTACTGATTTAATATGTGTTCTTATTAAGGTATGTGTTAATATTAAAAAATAAAGAAGTACTTTATTGCTCTATTAAGCAAAGAGGTGTTTTAGAGTACCTTGTTTATTCCTCCTGAAATTGCAAAAAATAACTTAAATAATTAAAAAATTTAATGCATGTTTAATTACATGTTATAGTTCATAAATTTAATAGAATTAAATAAATATGTAAATATAATGAAGAAAATTTTCATTGTAAATCTGAAACCTATTTAAAAAATGAAAATCATATTTTTACATAAATTTCAAAGAACATAATTATTTTGTTTAATAATTACTTTGGCATTTTTTTTAATAAATAATTTCTAAATGGATTTTTCTGGTAAATAAATTGATACAGATGAAGAATGAGTGATAGTTTCTAAACATTTGAGTGAATTCCTGAAATGCAAGTAAATAACTTAACCTAAATTGTTAATTAATTTTTATTATGCACAAAAGCAGATCAACTCTCTCAAATACATGCTTTAAAATAAAATTGGAATTCTTCATTTAAACATTTCAAATTTAAAATCTTTTATTTAAGCTTCACTTGAACTATTAATAATGAACAGATCATTAATAATTTTAAAATTTGGAGCATATGAAAACAGCTACAGCCTTTTCTTAATTCAGAATTATTTTCTACATTACAAATGACTTAGGAGATCACAATATCCTAACATTTCAAATAAGTTGCAATTCATCTCGTTCCATTAAGAAATTTTCTAAATAAAAATACAAAATCTCTTAAAAGAACCTAAAAGAAGAGGAAGATTTCTACTTATTTTTTTAATTACTGTTGAACAACAGTATATTTAAGGTTGGTTCCTAATTTTTAAAAAGTCATGTTCCTGCTTTGCATCTATTTGATTAATTATTTAGAGGTTTCCCAATACTTTTCCACATAATGTGATAAGTATCAATCTAAAATCTTTCTACTGTAGTTGTTAAAAAGAATTTTAAGTGCTTTGTTTTACGAAAATGTTTAAATACTTTATAAAAACGTTTAGTTGTATTAAGCAATTATCGATAGCGTTTCATAAAAGTAAACAGTTTGATATTCTTGCTCAAATAGTTTGAAATACATATGGAATATCCATGACTAACAATTTAGTTATTAAAATCATTTGCTTTTTCCCATTGAAACTCTTTTGTTCAATATTTTGTCATTTTAGATTATTAAAACAAATTTAATATACATTTAAATAATAAATAAATTTAAATAATATTAAATTTAAATATAAATTTAATAAATTTATAAATTTTTATATGTAGTATGTGTTATATGTAGTAAACGAGATTTGTAGCTCTGGCATGATAGTGGATGTCTGTATTTTATCCTTCAGGTGTGTATAATCATTTCTATATAATACAACCAAAATACTAATGGACACGGGATATATTACATTGCATTTACTTTCCCCGTAACTTAATTCATATGTCACTCTTCTTCTGTGACAGTTCAAATTTCTTATTTATCCCATGACAATAGACATACAGAAAAATCTCATAGCGTAGATGAGGATTTCTATAGTAGATATCAAAAGCATATCTGGTATCTTGCAATGTTTCTGAAAAATCATTTCTACATTATTGAAGAAGTCTATTTATTAAATAAAAGGTAAAGAGCAAAAAATATCCTATAAATTTGACATCATTAATAAAAATTGCAATTTTTACTCCCTGGAGCAAATTTCAAAAAAGGTGCTATTTAGAAAAACCAATATAACATGGTTGGTATAATGGTAAATACATAGTATGACCCCCAGATTATGATACAGGCCATATAACTCCTAAGCATATTGAGTATCAAATTATCGATCTGATCTTGCAGAAAATTACACAACACTCATCAATCAATGCTCTCCGATGTTCTGGTAGACATGTGGGAGGTAGTTGATGGGCTGCAATTCGTCGGCCAGGCATGTCCTACACATGCTCTATTGGATTCATGTCCGGTGAGTGTGCTGGTCTGTATATACGTGTGATATCTTCCGACTGATGGCATTCGTCTACAATGTTTACACGATGAGGACATGCGTTGTCATCCATAAACAGAAATTCTGCACCCATGACGCCCCGAAACAAACGTACATGTTGTTCCAGAATGACCTGCATGTTCAGAATGTAACCAATCATGGTTACATTCTGAACATGCAGGTTAGTTCTAGAACCCAGAATAATTTCTCCCCAAACGAGCAATTCTGTACCACCGTAACGGTGTCGTTCAATGGTGGTCTCTTGGGGCTAAAGAGTACATGACCCTCTCCATATGAAAGTCTTGCAAGAATCAGACTGAAAGCTAAACCTGGACTCGTAGGAAAACATTACACAAGACCACTGTTGCGGTGTCCATAATGCATGCTCTCTACTCCAGGCTTACCGCAGGCGATAGCGAGTTGTGGTAAGTAGAACTCATCAGACAGACCTACGAGCGTATGGACCATTGTGTTCTAAGCGTCTGTACACGGTCTGTCTTGGAACTGTCGTACCGGTAGCTGAAGAGAGTAGACGAGGCAGGTCTAATGCTGTGATCCGTCTGTTTCTTTTAACTCGGCTTTGTAACTCGGGGGTTGAACTGTGCTGTAACGTCTACTCACATTACCATCATAATTGGAACCGTTACCAAAGTCTGGAGATGACACTCTGGGCAGTTCCAAGTTCCTTGGATACTTTCAGCTGGGTACATCCACATTCCAGATAGCCCCGATAATTCTACCTCGTAAAACATCATCCAAATGATTCCTTTGTGTCATAACTATGCAATTATTGCACTGAAGGGCCTTAAAGCGCTTGTGAACAATTTTACTTTTTTGCAACCATTCCTTATAAACCCCTCTCTCACACTCTCGTCATTGGAATGTAATATCGGCGCCACTTTGTGGTTTCTTGTAATTTACATATTATTCAAGATGTGTGTGATAATTCTACATGTGAATTTTTCATTTTAGAGTTCAATTTCTGTGTGATTCTGTATCATCTTTAATTTATGGACATAAGTGTGTAATATTTCGTTTAAATATTTTATACCTAGAATTGTACTATTTTCGTTCTAACGAGACACCGAAGCCTACATGCTTAATTAGCGATTTTCACGGTCTCAATGTAATTTGCAGCTTTTTCCTTTGTGACAAACTTTCATCCTCTTTGTAACTTTCATTTATAATCTGAATTTAAGTGTTTGATATTCTTAGAAATCGATATATATATATATATATATATATATATATATATATATATATATATATATATATATATATATATATATATATATATATATATGTATGTATGTATGTATTATATATATGTTTATGTGTGTGTGTATAATTCCCATGAAAGCGTAAATGACCAACAAAATATTATTCTTCTGCAGCATTTTCAATTACTAAAAGTTATTTTACAAACAATTTATAGAAAAGAAACAAAGAATGTTTATAATGAAAACAAATAAATTGATATTTACTCAGATTTGAATTAAAAGATTCGTTGTAATTTTGTAAAATAATAACAGAACATTATATATATTTTATCATTTCTCAGTTTAGTTTTTAACATATTCTTGTCCCACAGATCAAAGGAGCTATAAAAACTTCCCATTTTAAGAAAATATTCTGACCTTAGAATTAAATTACAAATATATTTTCTTTTTTAATTACAAACATACTCTGCTTGACATCGGAAATGCAAAACTCAGAAGGAATGGCTAAAAAATTATTTTAATCTCAGGATAGACGCACCTTATTGAGTTATGCAAATGATGGGAAATGTAGAGTTCTCCAACACACGTAGGATAAAGTGAAAAGTGATAAGCCCACGAAGTGGTCAATATTCACGCCGTTATTGCTGCTTAGAAAATGATTGTTGATAGTTTTTTTCTTCTCTCAAAGGACGTTTATAACTACAGATATTGCCAAGCCGTCGTCTATGGAGTAAATTCCAGCAAACAAACGAGTGTACGAAGGGTGTGGTGATGGGACTGAGAAGAGCAGGTTTGTTCTTAGAGCAAATCGCAGCTAATAGACATCTGGATGCATCCAAAATGCAAAAACTGCGGCTAAGATAGTTGGAACAAGAAACTGCGGAACTTTTGCGGGGGCCTGTGTAGCCAGAGTGACGTCAGGACTTGTAAATCGATGCGTCCGACGGGAGGCTGTTGCGTACCCGCAAAGCACATCTACCTAAATTCAATAGCATGTGCAAGACACCTAGGATTAATCCATATCGAACAGAACCATTTGCTGATTGATTGCTAGTGGCCAGCTTTCATGGCGTCCGTTAAGAAGAATGCCATTAACTCCGAAGTATAGATACCAACATCTGGAATTGTATTGAATGATAGCGATGTGAACGGGATCATCTTTTCAGATGAGTCACGATTTTGTGTCTTCAATTATAGTCGCCGCGCACGACCGTGGCATTAACTTGAAAACATGTTAAATCCTGTGGAAAGCTCCACCACGCGAAAACGCAACATCACAGTTTAAGGAGCCATTGTATACAATTGCAAGTCACCTCTAGTTTGTATTCTCGTCACTATGACAATTCAATGTTACGTTGGTGATGTGCAGTGGCCGGTGATGCTCTCTTACCTTCAGAGAGTGCAAAATGCCTTTTATCAGCAGGATAACACTCGACAGCACATGGCCCGCATACGCTATGCCCTACAAAGGAATATAGGTGCTTCCCTGTCCACCATGCTCTCAAGATCTCACACCAATCGAACACGTTTGGGATGTGATTGGACTCTATTTGCAGATCCTGCCACTGTCTCTTTCACTTTGGCAAATGGTTGACAGAGAATGGAGAGCCATTCCTCTGGACGCCATCCGTACTCTCATTTACTCTGTACCGAGAAGTATTGCTTCGTGTATCTCCGTCCACAGTGGTCCTATAACTTTCTGAACCGATCCTGTTCGCGCTCTGTATTATGCATATCATTTCGAAACACGGATCACTTACTGCTTGTTGCTCTCGCTCTCTCTTTCTCTCTCACTCACTCTCTGTGTTTGCCGAGTTTCGTCCCTTCTGGCAACTCCTTCTTGATGCTTCATTTTCAATATTAGGCAGTATACATTAAAAAATATAATTGCATTCCTAACAATGTATTGTTTAAAATTAATGTCAGTGAATTCTATAAAAATGACAACATTTAAAATACCATAAGTACGAGGCATGCATATTAATTTTTTAACATTCAAAGTCTACATATAACTGTATATTTATAATGAGTGAACTTTTAAAATGGAAAACATTCGAATGCAATTCTGATAATAATATGTCAGAAAATAAACAGTTCATTATTAATTAGAACTTTATATTAAGAAATGCAAATGAGAATTTATTCTGATAACCATTTTAATGCTTCATGAAATGGAATACTTAGAATTTACAAAGATTTCATTAATCACTCACTTTTATAATGTGATTAAAATTTTAAATCAATGTAAGTATTCAGAATTCCTCCAGATTATTATGTCGTCGAAGATTCATCCTTATTTCAGAATTCAGTTGTCGAAATACAAAATTTATTCATTTAAATATCATTAAAGGATTAATTTCTTAATAATTATATGGATTGTTTATGACTCCCTAACAGAAATTTGAGACACTCATTCGTTCCAATATATGTGGGGATTTATTTCAGAATCTCGCAATTCATTTTACTAAATTGACAAAACAGAAAGGCATTTGAGGACGCAATTCATTAATACTCATCCATATGCAACATGGAATCCTTTCTGTTATTTTATCATCCAAATCTATTCAATTCATAGAGAAAGGCATGGGAAGTGTGCGTAATCTTCGGACAGTATCTTTCAGTGGTAAGACACTCGAAGCTTATTTACCGTCTTGGTTAATGGGTTTCCGGGAAAATCGCAATCATTAGATTCTTACAGAGAAATGGCAAAGTTATTGTCCTGATTATGACGCAAATGGAGCATATAAGTCTTCCGGCAGGAAAAGGATTTGCCCACAAAATTGGAAAATAAATCGGAAAAGCATTGTACCAATCAAGAAAATGGAATAAACTATTTTAGGAACCAAATATGCTTATTAATCCTTATTTTTGAGGTTGATTTTCATTTCGAGTTTTCACATTTTAATTTCTTTTAAATAATTTATTCATGTGTAAGAAATTTTAATTGCATTATAAGTTAATATAAAGACTAAATATGTTTTAGAAACATGAATGCATGCTCACAAAATTAAAAGTCAAAATTGTAAATTAAACTTATCTTTTCAATATTTACATTTTGAATCAAAACTCTAAATGTAAAGTTTGAAATACTAAGTTTTGAAAATAATGTACATTATAATTAACTGAAGACTGATTGTTTTGCTTAAAAAGAATTTGAATGCAAATTTTATATGCATAAAATGGATTTATTTTTTTCTAAAGTCAAAGTGTGTATATATTCAGAGCGATATTATAAGATTTTTTACCATCAAAAATGCGTCCGTAAATTTTTATATATATTTAAATGAGAATAACTACATATGTTTTTATATATCTATAACGCCTATTATATCATTCGTTTCCTTAAAACTACAAAAATATACAAAAATATTTAAAAAATTTGCGGATATGAAATCAAAATTTTGTAAGTTAAGAAGCAAAGAATGATTTTCATATCTATTATAATATTTTTACTTATCCTTATCTGGAAGCACATTGTTTATTTAGATTTCAAAAAAAATTTAAAAATAAAAAACGTTATTTTTTTCAAGTGCTAAATGATAAATTTAAAAATTCAAAAAGGTTATTTCTGTCTAGAATTATTTTTGCAAATATAAAATTTAAAATAGCTCATTCTTCCCTTTATATACAAGTTTCATATTCTATCCCTATATTTCAAACTATTTTCATTTTTGATTACTTTTTCATAAAATTTAATTTAATTTGCAAGTTTATATTTGATTTCTAGTAGAATTTGATGTCATAAATGTAAAAATGCATGCAAAATATACTCTTTATAAGTTCTGTTTATAACCTTATGCTTAATTTTTATTTTCGCATAAAAAAGACTACATCAAAATATTGCTTTTTGACGAAAAATTAATTTTTGCGTTTTATTTCATGAAATAATTATTTTTATCCCAATTATTTACTAAAATGCATTAACAATTCATTTATAAATGATTATAATTTCACTTTTTAACAATACTTTTATGTAAATTCTACTGTACAAATAATTATTTAATTCTTGTCTTACATGTGATGTTATTATTTAAATACATTTACCATTAAATAAATATATTTACGATTCGTATTTTTCACAATATATAAAGTAACAGTCTTTATAATTTCAAAAGCGTTTATAACCATACATTGCTTCTCCCATGTGCATTTAAAAATCATGTTTTTTCAAATTAAACCTGTTCTAAATTAAAATTACTTATATAAAAAAAACTAGTAAAACACATTGTGCATAATTTATTTAATTTTATAGTCTTTTCTTATCATAATTTAGTTGAAAGCTATTAAATAAGGCATTTTATAAATTTTAATAGTACCTGATAGTTTTCCATTTCAGAGAATCAATAAAATGTTGTCGGCATCATTGGAAAAAACTGTGATCATCGGAATTATTGAAATTAAATTATTAGTATTTTTACTGCACTTCCAATGCTTTAAATAAGATTTTTTAGTAAGGGCGCAGGGATATTAAATCAGGGACTTCATGGTCTAATACAATCACATGCAGCCTGCTATTAGCCTTTTGATAAAACTTTACTCCAATAGATATTTTTCAATATTTATTACCAGATATTGTTTAAATAAAGTTAAAGCATTTATTCCCTAGAAATTGTTAAACTATATGAACAATAATATTCCATTGCGAGGTTACATGTCACTATGTGTAATATTGTTGTTTGGACATAGTATTTGAGGTTATTTGATACTGAGTAGTAAATAGTCCTAAAGTTAAAAGTTATTGTGAAGTATTTTTAACACTCACAGATTAATTTTTTCATAGTAGCAAAACAGACTCTCTGAAGATGTTTAGTCAGAAAGCAAATGAATGTGTGTGTCTAATATCACTTTCGTTAAAAAAAACTGTCATTGGATTTGCACCTAGAATCTATCACTTTGAATAACAGCTTGAGCTCATTACTAAGCCATGGTGAACCATCTTTCTGTGATTGGTTCCAGACTAATTTATGTTCAAGTGGTTTAACATATGTTGAATCATTGCACTCTCCTGCCCGTATATAAAAATTGAATTTGAAATCTGTGTTTAATATTATATTTATAATGAATATTGAAAATTATTCAAATAATTGAAACTGTTAAGGCATCAAATCAATTAAAAATTTTTAAAAAGAATTATATGTTGAAATTTTTTTACTTAATTTTATTTTTACACTTTTTTAATTATATTAAAAACGTTCGATCCAGATGAACGTATTTATAAATTCTAATACAGAATCAAGATATGAAATTCTGGAAAACTTTGAGAATGAAGGTCTGGAATTTTATTTAATTTCAGCTTTTAAGTTACATAATTTCTATTAATTTGTGGACTACATAACTTAAAATAGAGGTGTTTTTAATAATTTACTTTTACAGTTTTTTGATGCAAATAAAGAAATTAAATTAGAAATAGAATATTTGGCGATTAATTTATAATTATAGAAATAACATTTTATTATATTGTTAGATGGATCTATATAATTTCTTAAACATTTATTTTTAAACAATAATACATAATTTGTGATTGGTATATTATGATTTTAATTATTAGAATTTTCCTTTATAAAAATAAAAATGACTTTCAAGTGCATATTCTCAGCAGTTATAACTAATTATTATTCTATATAATATTTTCAATTATTACGTTTCTCTCATTCACAGAAAAAAGAAATAACTTTCATTTATAAAATGACAACCACAATTACACAGTCTTCAAGATATTTTATTTTATGTTATTATACTTTGTTACCTTACATATAATACTTTGTTCTCTGAGTTTTTTTCCCTAAATATAAAATCAAAATTACACGAAGCATTATTAGAAATGACAACTGTATAATTAATTTCTACTGTAAAAACATTCTAAATTAAATTTACTTGATTGTCTCTATGCAATTATCATGGTTAAGAAACACGCATCGAGACGAAGTGTAATTCAATTAGCAGTACAGTCTCTAATTAATAAGTTTTATTTTTTAGCAAACTGTTTAGTATTAGCATTAGTTTCGTATATTAATAGAATTTATAGTACTTCATTTATATATTGCCAAAAAAGACACGTTATTTAGTAATTACAAATGGAATGTATCATTTCAAATAAACGTCGAGCTTAGGTCAAGGAGCTGCAGAAATTACGAGAGAAGAATTCAGAAAATGTTATTATCATGCTGTGTTAATTCAATTGTTTTTATCACACAAAACTTTTACGTATTTCCAAGATTATTTGTTATTTTATAGGAAGCTGCTTTTGATAAGAAATTCATAAGAAAATAGTTTTATGTGAGTAAAATTTGCTTATACATTGTAATTATGATATTTGCGATAAAACACTACAATAATTATAATTATTTAATAAAATAATAACTTAAATTAAATTTGTTATATTATTATGTGTTTTATTCAGAATTTATCACAGTAATTAATTATGATATGTTTTTATTTATAAGACCAATATAAAAACACTTCATATATTAAAAAGTTTAGCAGAACATTTTAGATGGAATTTTCGTAAGATGAATTTCAATAATATATGTGATATTATTCTATAAACCAAACAATATCACAAAATGTTTTTCTTGATATAAGAGAGTTTTTGATCTTAGTCAAAATCTGGAATTTAACTTAATCGTATTCTAAAATTTGAGAATAACTTCTATTTTTTAATTAACGAATGAAAAAAATTTATTCGTAGATCGTTATGAAAGTCAAATAAAATTACATTGTTGGTTATCTTGTATCTTGTATCTATTTTTGTTTACGAAGTGTCGGCTTGCGGAGCAGGCCTTTACTTCTTCATGTGTGATAAGTCCTAGAAGGAAGACATTGCGGTACTGACAGGGAACGCTAGTCTTGAAGCGTGAGGAACCGAGTCTTGGCGGTGAGAGCAAATCAGCAGAGAGCTGAGGGGCAGAGCAATGAGTTCAAAATTTTTATTCTACTCGAGAATAGAGGAAATCATAAAGTTGAAATAAAATTGTTATATACAATGAAAATAGAAAAAATAAGAAATAATCCTGAATAAATGAAGAGTAATATGAGGTTAAGTAAGGCTATATACTCTATATACAAAAATTATATTAAATATATTCATCTAAATAATTTCTGGTGATTGGCCTATATTTACAGTCTTCTGTGAGATACTCATAGCGAAAAATTTGATTAAATGCACCATCTGTGCAGTTAATTTCTTCATGGTATAATGTTTTATTTAGGTTAGCAATATGCTCTAGAATATCAATAATTTTCAGATCTTTTGAAATGTTTTTATTGCGAATATAGTAGGGCGCCTTCGTAATTTTTCTAAGCATTTTATGTTGACACACTCTAAGTTTGTGTTTGTCTCTTGGCGTAATATAGTATTCCACACAGGTGAAGCATAGGTGATGTGATGGGTCTTAACATTGTAAGGTAGAGCAGTCTCTTGAGTTTTAGTGTTAAATTTGAGTTTTTCCAATTAAGTTGAATAGTCATCCATAAGCTTGATTGGCCTTTTTATTAACGTTATAGATATGTGCAGTCCATGAAAGTTGAGTAGTAAATGTTAATCCAAGATATTTAATGGTTTTCACTTCCAGAATGATTTTATCGAATAGATAGAGTTTATTATGTTGAAGTAATTTTATTTTATTTCTCTTTTTTCTATTAAATACTATAAGTTGGGATTTATCAGCATTTATATTTATTCTCCATTTACTGCACCAGTTTTCGATGTTAATTAACGCATTTTGAAGTTTATGAATAGCATTATTCGACCTCATAGAATCAGCTATAATAGCAGTGTCATCTGCGTGGAAAGCAATTTGAATTGAGTTATTGTGCAAACCAGGGAAATTGTTGGTAATAAAAGTTTTCTACTAATTTAAACATTTGATTTTCATTAAATTAACACTCGGTGAGCATTTAGGAATTTTATTTCTGCTTATCGTATCATTATTATTCACATTCTAAATGTTATTTACAGAGATCAAATTTGAAATTGCTCATTTTGAGCTACCCTCAAAAATACTTAAATAACGAAATTTGTTACAATTTTATTAAAACAAATTTGAAATTGATGTTCTTGAAACATGAGACAAAGAAGCGAATGTGATTTTGCATCATAAACGAAATAAAGATGTATTTACTTTTCTTCAAACCGAACTGTTAGCATATTTTTCCCCTCTCACTTAAAAACCAGGAAATTTTTTTCAGGCGAATGAACTCAGGAAACTAAACAATGAAAGGATACAACAAATTCATGCAAAATGCAGGTATGAGAAAAAAGTTATGTACATTTTATCACTATAATTTGCTTTTGCTTAGATTGGAATTTTAATGAAACTAAGTTTTAAAGAAATTTATTTCGAAACTTAAATTTCCTTCCAAGGGTACTACAAAATTTCCAATATTTTATAAACTTGAATGAGCATCAAGATATGATTCAAATTGCACAAGATAAAATAGTATTTTGGGTTAGTGAATGTTGACGTTTTATCAAAATCAAGTTTGTAATAAGAATATTTGGGGAGTTTCATTTAAATATTTGTAAAATTACAATAATAGTAATTTCTATATTCGCGTTTGTAACATCGAATATATTGGTAAAATTTTAACAATATTAATTTCTATATTCACATTTGTAATATCAAACAATGCTGAATGTTTTTAATAATATATATATATATATATATATATATATATATATGTATATATATATATATATATATATATATATATATATATATATATATATATATATATATATATATATATATATATATATATATATATAGTGACAGAAACTCGAAATTTTCGAATGGCAACGTCTACTTTTTACCATCGCAAAATGTTCAGCACATGCGAAAACCCTAAATAGCGTTGAAACGGTACCGATATGTCCGAAAACCGACGTGTTATACACATACAAACAGTTCTTCAAGGTGCACGGAGGAATAATGCATACGACAGAGACAAGACACTGCTCAATGATGAGAACACATAGAGAAAAAAAATCTTTATTAATTTCAAACATTTTCCACAAGTGTGCCATCACAGGCAATTACGCATTGCATGCGGGAGACGGTGGACAATGTCGCTGCACGCAACATGGCACGAGGGATGTTTCCAATCTCACGCCGTATAGAATCCTTTAAGTCCGACAATGTTTGAGGATTGCACAGATAAACTCTGGATTTGAGATAGCCCAAAAACCAGAAATCCATAGGCGTCAGATCTGGGGATCGCGCAGGCCACGGAAAAGGATAATAGCGTGAGATGATGCGATCACCAAAATGCTGATCCAGGAGCCTTTTAACTGACCTCGCTATATGTGGAGGTGCGCCATCTTGCATCCAAACAATGTCATTGAGTGCATTCAGCCGACGCAACTCCGGTAAGACATAATTTTTCAGCATGGCTGCATACCGAGGGCCCGTTACAGAACATGTTGCAGGGCCAGTCGGGGTCGTTTCCTCAAAGAAGAACGGGCCCAGAACAAATGTAGCTGTAATGCCGCACCACGCAGTCACTTTGGCGTCAAATAATGGTACTGGCGCCACAGCATGAGGATTCGTCTCTCCCCAGTGCACACAATTCTTTGTGTTAATGCTGCCATTTAAGGTGAAATGCGCCTCGTCCGTCCATAGTATGCGAAGTGGCCAGTCGTTATCCGCATCATATCGTAACAAAAATGCATTTGCGAAGTCCAGACGTTGTTGTGGGTCACCCGGCTCCAACATCTGGACGCGATGGAACCGATAGGGAAATATGTGAAGAACCGAGCGCAAGAGCTTGCGGACCGTTGAGTTCGGAATATCCAACACGCGCGCTATGCCTCTTGCGGTTTCTGTGTGTCCTGCAGTCACTGTATGGTGCACTTCTATGACAACGTCCTCAGAAACAGTTGGCCGTCCGGAGCGCTGTTTGTCACAGGTGCAGCCTGTATCTTCAAATTTCCGCACTAAATCACGCAGAGCTTGCAGAGTACATGGGCCACGTCATTGTCGATGATTGCGGCGATACACACGCAAGGCTTCCGCAGCGTTCATCCCATTTTGATAATAGAGTTTGATCAATTCACCGCGAACTTTCATAGGAAGACTTCATATCGTCGGCATGTGCGAGTTCCCGAATGACGACTTCGCATACCCGCTTGGTATTTTATAGGTGTCCTACGCTGAATATCTGGGGACCGGCGTTCTGTGATTGGTTTCTTGACTCTGTCACACGCAAATTTATTGCGTGCGCCCAGATCGTGTTTTATTGGACGGTTTTCAGAACTTTTTTTTGTGTTTGCAGAACACGTCCGTTTTTAGACATATCGGTACCGTTTCAACGCTATTTAGGGTTTTTGCATGTGCTGAACATTTTGCGATGGTAAAAAGTAGACGTTGCTATTCGAAAATTTCGAGTTTCTGTCACTATAACTGTAACCGCGAGGGCCACTGTGTTGCCATTCACAGAATCTCGAGCGCATATCTCAAAAGAACTATATTTGAAGTATCATCTTGATCGGTTAAATAGAATGGACGCTAGAAGTGCAGATGTTGGCAAAGTTTTTTTATAATCACCCTGTATATATATAATGATATATTCCATTATTAAAGTTTTTTAAACTGAAATTATGTATTTAAAAATACAAATAAAACTGCCAGATTAAAAATGCGATGAGATAACGTATGCTTAGCTGAATTTGGTGTGTTTGATTTAAAACTGACTTATTTGTTACATACTAAAAATCTGGTTTTCTTTCAATATGATAATACCTCAGTTAAAAGATATGCGTTTAGTATGGCAAATATCTTCATAAATATGCATAGAAGTTCTTTGAACTATATGTATTTCAGAAAAAATATATAAATGTGAGAGATTATTGAATGTTTCAGTCAATAATTTTAAGAAATTTTATTTATAATCACCGTTTTACAAGAATTGTGACTTGATCTCGTGGGAACCTTTGTGTAAGACTACGTTGAATCAAGTATAATATTCTTTGTCCCATTTCAACCATTTTTGAATAGCTTATGATTGGTGTTGTGCTTTCATTTTTTGTACCATTATCAATTAGTGGTGATATTATTGAATTTTGTTTTTTTTTTACCATGGATTAATATGGCCTGCAATCTGGAAAAAAAATTTTAGCCGGCAGCCTGCTAATATTTTGCAAATAATTTATGGCAGTCAGCTACGTTATCGATTATATACCTATGTTTATATCATTGTCAGGAAGTATGGCTGTATTCTTCAAAATAAATGGTCTTTGGTTTGATTCTAATATAATAGCTGAATAAAGTTCCTGACCTATGCTTCTATTTTCCAAAGGAGCAAATATTTGGAAATTTTTTGAGTTTCTTTCTTTAAAACAAATGAGTACAATTTATTATGTATGAAAAATTATGCTGGATAAAAGAGAAATACTTAAGAAGTTATTTATAAAATCATTTAGTGTTTAAGATTATTCAATACACAGAATCAAAATGCTATTAATTCTAGGTAATAAAATTTTTGTTGTACATTTACCTCGATTGTTACGGACGTTGAACTCTGATGATTATGCGCAAATTAATAGTGTATCTTGGTTAACTTTTAGTTGATTATTAACAATAATTAAGTATTAATTATCAGTTCATGCTGATAGCTCACATGTTAATTATTAATTAAATTTAAATTTTAGACATACTTTTAACAAGAGATGTTATTCTCAGACATAAAAATTTGCTTCGTAATTATTCCTCTGTAAAGAATAACCAAAAAATCTAATTTTTAGTCAGATTCCCAACCTGTATCATTTTCTTATAAAATTTACATAAGGTAGCCATTTTCAAATGAATTTTTCACTTTACGACTAAATGTGTGCATGCACGTGTAGAGGGGTTATACTAATTTATTTAAAATGCAAATGTTAGATTTCAATTTACTAACGTATTGAAAATAAAATTAACTTGAAAATTTTGCATTGTTTGTTAATCTCTAATAACAAAATATAAATTTTATGTGTTTCAAATTTAAAATGTATTGAAGGTTTTAAAGATAAAATTATTTATAGTATATTTTTATTTGATGGTTATTTTATGTTTTCATTATTGGATGAAGTTTATTTTTATGAAAATGAATTTTTAATTTCTTCATGTCTCTGTTAAGTGTAATTTGTTTTCAATAATATTTTTCATGTTCGTATAAAATGTATGCTTTAAGAAAAATGTTTTGAAAATTCTAGTGTTAAAAAATAACTATGTTAATTTGAAAATCTCAACAGTCATATAAAGAAAAAAATTTTTAATTTTTCAAAAAGTTTAATTTTTTACCGTAAATTTGCATTAAAGGCAAAATTGCATTAAAAAGAATTTTCTTTAAATTTTAGAACAATTACAATAAAAAAATGATATTACTTTTACATTTTCTTTTGAACTAAAATGATTGCTCTTAATAAAAATTGAGAGCGAAACTTAAAATTCTCCCTTCAATTAATTAAAAGAAATAAACTAAATGAATAAATATATTTTTAGAATGCAATGTAAAAATATATTTTTAGTAATAATTTTAAAATATTATTATAATGTAAAAATAGACTTTTAGAAATAAAAATTTATAATTTAATAAGAACATTTAATATGATGGATTTTATTGATACATATTTATGCAAAACTTCAATATTTAATTTCAATTTATATAATCACAAAGAAAGACATAAACTTTGTAAGTTAACCGACATATTAATTCTCTTTGCCAAACACTTATCTTTAAAACATTCCACTTTAAATTTACAAACTCGACCCGGAAACAATAATCACAAAAGAAAACTCGAGAAAGATCCACTTTCTGCTGGATATTCCATTAAGGCAATCTAAGAACTTTTTCTACTACAAACATACGGACAGACGAAAACATCAGTATCTGTTTGCACCAAATAAGATCGCTTTTTCTCTCCGCGCATCGATTAGTCTTTAAGGACTCCGTTTCAATCGATGTGAAATAATCGATACGGAACTCTTTCTGCCTTTATAGAAAATATTCTTCAAGCGCATCGCTTTCCCCTTTTGTCGAAATTCAAAAGGAAATATCTCTGCCTTAGAATATCGTTTGAGCAAACGATATATTGGTAGGCGCTTTCGAATACACTAATTAAGTTTAATGGCGAACAATTTGAGCTCCTATAATAACGTTCGCGAAGTGATATCATATCCTTTGTTCCTGTGCTGCCACCCGCTTTCGCTAAAATAATTATCCTACTCGTCTCCATACTCGAATAAGAGTTCCATTATGCTAACTTCGAAATGGCTTGTTTGCTTGGATGCCTTATGGCTTCGAATGGCTGCTTGAATATTTAATTTAGATGTTATGACCAGCTGCAAAACTGCGAAGAACCATGCCTCACGTCGTAAAAGAGATAATTCCTACTTTTTTTCTTAAACTTTCTAAGCAATTTCTCGAGCTCATTAGTTTCAAAAATGTTAATAAGTTTATTTTGATTAAGCTTTTGCTTTTGAATCAAGTATCAAATGAGCAAGAAAATAACTGAGACATTTGTCAAATAATTGCAAAGAAACCCTGCTAAGAGATAATACCAAAATAAATGATAATGGAAATTTCTTTTAATGTAAACAAACACTAAATCCTATTGTAGTCTGTATTTCAATTTAAAACAATGGAATGGGCACCTTATTCCTATAGATATTATTTTTCTACTAAGATACAGATTGTTTGAAATATATCATTTAATAGATATACCTATTTTTTTCATTGTTTCTTTAGCATTAATCAAATAAAAAATATTCATTTTCATTGTAATTCAATTAAAATGAAACACTGATTTTTTTTTAATTTTGCAAAATCCATTGTATTTTATTTAAACTCTTTTGAGCAATTTTTTTAACATTAACTTTTGTCACTAGAAATTTTAGGAGTTATAACTCTAAAAGATTACCAATTTCAATAATCTTCCCATTTCACGTAAACTTCTCTTTTAACTCATCAATTTTGTTACAAAAGTATAGCCATTCTAATTAATGGGATTACTAATTTATTACTTTTTTTATGAAGAATTGGCATCTAGAAAATGGTTTTAATTCTTGAAGTTATGAGAGAGAGAAGGAAATAATTATGTGTGGAAAGAGGTAATGTGAAAATAAAATGGTAATATTAAAATGGAGTCTAAGTATTCGCAGAATGAACTATTCCAGAAATTACTATGTCAAAAAAAATTAAAAAATACAGAAAAACTAACAAAAAATACTTAGTACATGTTCAATTATTAGAATTCCATCCTAATAATTGAAATAATCAATTCAAACGCTTAACCTGTTGTTAGATAAAAGTATTTTAAATGATTTATAATAAAAAATTGTTGAAGAAAGTTCTTGATAATACTTGTATAATGGATATTTGAAAAGTGAACTTATATGTATTCCTATATTGAGCTACTCAAGAAATTACCATATCAAAAAATATCAAAAAAAAAATCAGAGAAACTTAAAAAAAACTTGAGATATACCATCCCTTTTATAGAAATATTCAATTCAAACTTTATCTAAAAGGATTCATTATAAAAAATGTTGTGGAAAGAGATAATAATATAATGGTTATTTAGAAACGAAGCCTAGAACTGAACTACTCAAGATATTACACATATCAAGAAATATCAAAAAAATATGCGGAGAACCTTGAAAAATACCATCCCATCTATATAAATATTCAACTCAAAATTTTAACACCGTGATAAAAGAAAGTGTCTGAAATATTAAGTGATTATTAATCAAAAATATGGTTAAAAGAGATAATACAAAGATATAGGAAAATTTTATAAGTGGTGAAATATGTCTCCCTTTAAATCAATACATAAATTTTTAAAAATATAGAATTTAATTTTCTAGAAAGTGTTTTATATTTAAAAAATAAAAATTTAATACATTAAGAAAATTGAATCGAAATGTATTGTATGACATGGGCACAATAAAATAATGTTATAATAATGTTTATTTTATTTTATTTTTATTTATTTATTTCATTTATTTATTTTTGTAATTTTACATACATAATTAAATTTTTATGCAAGAAACCGACAAATACCATCTCAACAATTAATCATTGACATGGGTGGGAATTAATTTAAATAATTTCAATAAATTAATAGTTATTAGTTTCTTAAAATTTGATATACGATTTGATATAATATTTTCTGCCAGTATGATTAGGTGACATACTGTATTGTATTGGAATAAGACAATATTATAAATAATATCTGCTTTCCTAGTAATTATAACTATAGTTTTATTTTATCAAAAGAACTTCAAAATCCAGTTCTCAACAAATGATTAGTACCATAATATAAGATAATAATTACAGCAATTTTCAAAAATAGTATTCTTTTAAATTTTGATTTAATTATTTTTTTATCTAACACTCTGTACTACAATAAAATGCAAACATTTAAAAGTATCTTTACAGATAATTTGACGAAGAATATTTCACAGTTACGTAAAACTTGCATTTTTATAATCTAAAGATTATTGGCTTCATTGGAGAATCATTCTTTTTGAAAAAAATTATAAAAATAAAAAGTACGCACAAAATATTTATAGTTTTGACACATTAACTGATTACGTTGATTAACTAATAATTTTCAACTGATAAAACTGTTTTCCTTAGATTTTTTTTTCTAACAAGAACATTTTAGCAAAATTTTGATTTTGCATTTCTTTTACAAACTTAGTTATAACAAAATTTTATCACCATAATATAATAAAATAGTTCTTAATTTGCTCCTATATTTTTCCTTTCTGTAAACAAATGTTAAGTGTCAGCTATTTAAAGAATAATTTGAGTTTTCCTTGGAATAGAAAATTTTAGCTATGAGAAGTATATATTTGCTTAGACCATAAATTAAATACTTTTATGAAATAAAATCTCAAAATAAATTGTCCATTTCATATTCAAATTGCCATTTCAAAATTTTTAGAGTAATATTTCTCAAAATACTTTTGCATACTATAAAATTTTTGAAAGTCATGCATGTGTTGTTTGTGGAATTGTGGAACGACCTTTACCCCTTGGGTGATCCTGCCAAGGGCATACACTACCAGCATACAACGCCCAGTCCCCCCAAGGGCATTCCTCGGCGATTCATGCATGTGTAAAATTCATAAATTAACTTTAAAAGTAAGAAAATAAATTAATATAATAAAATAATGCAATCACTTAAAGAGTTTTAGTACAGGGAAAATCGCTTATTAAACAAGTGTACCCACATGCAATACTAGGTGAATTTTTATTTTAAATTGTAGACAAATGCTGATATTTTTATAATACAATTATATATTCGAACGTATATTAGAAAGTGCTTGATATGAGTCAAACATGAAAATCAAAAAACTAAAAGGTTCATTCTGCTTAAATTTAGTTTTTACCCTTCTTTAGTAAAAATTACTTTATAAGAAAAGGAAGGATCTTTAGCATATCTTTAGAATTCTCTATTGAATAATAGCAAATAATTGTTGCATTTACATTTTATACATGATTAACTATTTACAAAAGAATTAGAGAATTTTTTTGAGTTATTTATATTTATGGTATAGAACATTACCGCCATCTCTGAAAAGTCCTATCAAAATTAAATTGTAGAGAAGTTTACAATAGCACAATAACAAATTTTAAGTGCTATTTCCTTTTAATCATTCAAGGTGGTAAAAAGGGATTAAGTAATATTGAAATATCAATTTTAAAATATTGTTTCCTCTTATTGTTCGAAAAACTATACAAAAATAGCATAAAGCATCTAGGATATGGGTATGTTCTACGGAGCTCTGACTCCTCTACAACTGAATATATTAAATAATTATTTATCATTATAACACATTAATAGTGAGTAATTTTAATAGAGGGGAATTATTTAGTTTTTCACTTCAAACATTACACAAGGGAAATAAATATCTATAAGAATACAAGCAGTTAGGAAAGAAAAAGGTGATAAATGGAAAGCAATATATATATATATATGCACCATCTCATATATATATATATATATATATATATATATATATATATATATATATATATATATATATATATATATATATATATATATATATATATATATATATATATATATATATATATATATATATATATATATATATATATATATATATATATATATATATATATATATATATATATATATATATATATATATATATATATATATATATATATATATATATATATATATATATATATATATATATATGAGAGAGAGAGAGAGAGAGAGAGGAAACTAAAAAGAACAATGCGTACATACAACAATATATAAATGATTATTTCAAGTACATTGCTGGAGTGCTGGCTACCTAAATTGCAACACCAAGAAAGATATATGACATAAGAGGTATCACAACAAAATTTATTTTGTAAATAACATGTTGACCAAGTAACAAATGATTAAAATTTTAAACTTCTGTGAAGTGTGGTTCCTGCCAAAATTAGTAACCAGAATAGCCACCATTATTGGAGATCACCACTGCCACATGCCTCGGGATTGATTCAAATATACTTTGGATGTGTTCTTAGGGTACAGCAGACCAAGCAGCTTCCACATATTGCCAAAGTTGATCTGGTGTAACAGCTGGTGATGTAATCTGAGTCAATCCTTGAGCACTTATGGTCCACGTGTTTTCTCTTGGCAATATATCAGGAGAGTGAGCCGACCAGGGAGCAATTCAATCTGGCGATTGACGAAGAACCCTTGGACAATGCGTGGCACGTGTGGTCGGGCATTATTACGTTAAAATATGATTGTAGGAAAGCACTGAAGATAAGGAAGGACAATTGACTCCGACACCTCGGAGATATAGCGCTGGCTGTTTAAAGTACCGGTAATCCGTACTAAAGGAGTGCGATAATGATATCCAATGCCGATCCATACCATAATACCCGATGCAGCATCAGTGTGGTGGTGCATCACAGTTGTTAAGCATCCTCTCTCCGTGATGTCTCCAGACTCGCATGCGACCATCGTAGTGTTGAAGACAGAAGCGTGACCCGTCAGTAAAGACAATTTCCTTCCATCCTGATCTACATCCTTCTTTCATCGCACCATTGGCGGCGGAGACGTCTGTGTTCCTGCATCAAGGGTACACAAAGCAATGGATGTCTTGTGGACAGACCATTCTGCTGTAAACAGTGTCGAATGGTTCGAGCAGACACTGAGTGATGCTTTAGAGACTGAATGTGATGTGCCATGGTTCGTGATGTAGCTGAGCGATCTGACTCTACATGCGCACAATTTGCCTGTCATCACGTGAAGGGGTGCACTGAGGTATATGCGATTGAACACGTCCATCGTATCCTCCTGCATTCAAAGATCATATATGTGTATTACAGTTGTTTGGTTTCATCAGACACAACTAACCATTTCCCTGAAAGGTAAATCACAATCTCGGTTGGCCACTATCCTTCGTCTGTCGAACTCGGATACTTGATTTAAAAAAATTATTGCTGTTTTCTAAAAAGCATAATAAATCGTTTTTTACAAGAAAAACACAATTGCCGAACTTAAAATCGTCAAAATTTCTAAGCTTTAAATGGCGCTTTGAAATTACGCCACAGGCGTGCGTGATGTGCATCTGCGCTGAAATTCTTATCATTTCTTATTTCACCTCCGCTAATGCATGTTGTAAATTTCATGTTATTTGCATGCTTCATTTAGGGTGCTGCATTTACGGTGGCCACCAGAATATATATCTATACAAAAATATGCAGAAACGTAAATGTTATTTAAAAATTATTTCCTTTATTATACAGTGATTCTTTCTACGGGATTATAAAAATCAAATACATTTGTATAAATGTTTGTATAAGAAATTTTTAGTTTTATTCAAATGGTTTCATAACAAAACCCAAGAAACAATGTTTATAAGATATTTGTGTGGAGATTGCCATAAAAAGTATGCATTTTTTATTAATATAGTTTTTAATATAAAAGATTCATTTTGACTGCAGAGCTATGAACACTTAAATCTTAGCAGGTGTTAGTAACATTCACTTTGTAATTATGAATAGAAAATGTGATTTTGAATGTAAATAATCACATAGCAAACAATATATAAATTATGGTATTTTGCAAAAATTTAAACTTATATGTACAGAAAATTTAACTTCATCGTGAAATTATAACTGTCAATGAAGTTTAGTCCCAGTGTGAAGAAGGAATACCATTAAAAAATTTCTTTTTTTGAATTTCTTTTGATACTGGTTTGATCTGGTACGACTGTGTATTCTGTCAAACAATGTGAATGACTCTCAACACTGCTTAAGAGTATTAATTGTTTCCACAATTAAAGTATTTACTGATAAATTTTTCTAAATGTGAAATTAAAATACATAATGTTCAACTATTCGAAATCACTTTTAGAAAATATTAATTCCATTTAATAGAAATTCTTATTACGTACAATTTTTAAGACCTGTTAACCGTGTAATGTTAAGAAACTTTTATCATTTGTTGATGAAAACATCTCCAAACTTTCAAATGTACTTTAAAACATAAATTGGATAAAATGAAAAGGTGTTTCACGCAAATCTTCAATGTAGAGTTTAGAAATTTTTATGAATGAGAATAATTAGATACCATATGTATGGGCGGCGGTGACCCTTAATCTACTGGTGAAGAATATGGAATAAAAAAAACGGTTGTCCTTAAGATTTAGGGAAGTAAATGCAAGAAGAAACAGTATTTAACATACATCATTCTGATACATATTTTCAGAATTTTTAACACTTTTTTGTCGATCTTCAAATACGTTTTTATTAGTTTTTCTTCGCTGTCTTTTGATCTCTTTAATTATAAGGTTAAATAACTGTTTCTCACATTCTACGTTATTAAAATTTGCACAAATATTTCCAGCAAAATATTTTCTAAATTAAATCATTTTATGCATCAATTCTTAGAAATTGTTGAATTGTTGTTGAATTGTCCTTTTAATTATTTAATATATTTATGAAAGACATTTTTTCTTTCTAAATGTAAAATTTATTTATTGAATTGAACTCATCAGCTAGGATAATTTTATCTATGTAACAAAAAATGAATTTCTAAGCATAAAACATCCAAACTATTTATTTCTTATTCTTTAATTTTATAAAAGTATTCTATTTAAATTTCTGAATCTTTCAAAGTTAAATTCCCAATACAATTCTTTTTTCCTGGTGGGAATTTTGTTACTTTATATGATTTATATTTTACATTTTTTATATTTTATTATTTGCATGTAAAAAGAACAAAATTGACCAAAAATTAAAAATCACTTTACAAACAGTTAGCAAACTTTTTCCCACTGAAATAGTATACCTTGTTTAAAACTGTATACTATTAAAAATTTTCTCAATTAATTTCATGTGATTCTAAACAAAATACGGGTTAATGTTAATGGACTAACAACATTCTATCCTGATAATATATATTAACAATTTGAGAATTACTAAAAAGAGAAGAATTTTGGTCAATTTTATAAGTTAACATCTTTTAATCCAAAGATAGCACTTATCAAAGGGCTAAAACTAATGATTTCGTGTTTCAAAAATTTAACTTTATAAAACGAACAAAAAATAAAATATCCTCATTGTTCATCATGCTTTTTATTATTTATGTAAAGTGTTATGTTGTGAAAACTAACAAATTTCTTAATTGTGTAGTATATAATAATAATGATAACAATTAATGAATAATTAATTGCAGCTTTTCTGCTCATCCCTACAAATAAATAATGAATTAAAACTCTATCACATATTTAAGGCTTACAGAATTGTGAATTATATCACACCTCCAAATCCAAATGGAATGATAAAACCTTTTGTCAAGTCTTGCAGCTCGAAGCATTAATTTCGAATAATCATTGAACATCTGCAGGGAAAATCTCTGGCGGGAATTATTATCCGTTCACTAAACTGTTCTTCCGGGAATGTTATGCTTTCAGGGTATAGAGATAAAGACAATTTATATTTCTCCACACATCTTCAGGGGAAACAATCGAATAAAGTACTTTTATTATTAATCAGATGGGTAAAATAGCTTGGAAAATATTTTTATTACCGAAAGCGGTGATTTATTTTAATACAGAATCCTGTGAATTGAACAAATGATTTTTTAATTTGAATAAATGCTTTCGTCCTAATCATAGTGACATTTGTGGCTCATTGTCTTATAATTCCAATTGTGTGTTTTTTCAGTTTAAATCAAATATAGATTAATATTTTTAATCATTTTATCAAAAGTAAATTATACTTGTTTATGTAATAGAAAGATATTTTCTCCCTAATTGTGTTGTACAAAAAAATTAAATTATTACTTAAAAAAGTAACTACTGGATTTTTTACGAAATATTTTCATTTGACATCCGTTTTCTTGAAAATAAATTAACGATTCGTTAAAAAGTGTTCACATTATATTTATTAATAATATAAGTGTTTTGAAATTATATAGTGTTGAAATCAATTAAAAAATGCAAGAAAGGTTTTTGTTTAATGTTAATCAGATAAAGTAACAATGAATTTATGCTTCGTGTTCTAAAACATATGAATAAATGTTGGTGCTTTAAGTCAATGGTAGCTTTATAAAATGAAATTATTGTTTTGTTATTGTTGTTATAAATAATTGTTTTGAATCTATAAATTATTAGTTTCACTTGGTACCCAGAAACCATAGACAAAGATTGTTTAAGCTGATAATATTTACATATTATATAACACATTTGAAGATATAAATATTCAAATTCAAAATAAATAAGCGCACTTTATTTAGGTATGCAAAATATGTAACCTTTATCAGTTCAGAAAGTAATATAATGATATTTTAATTGGAATGATATTTTAAAATTTATAGTAAAAGCTAGCTATAAATTTTAAGATATTATTCCCACTCAGTTTCATATAGAAACAATTAATTTAAAAACATGTAAATGAGTTTAGAATACTTTAATTCACATGGGTTGTTTTGCCTTATTAGAGAATTTTAATTTTATTATAATTTAAATAAAACTTAAAATATATTACAGGAATCACAAAATTATTTTCTAAATTTATTACACATGATTGCCATTATACTTTTTAGATCATATTCAGTACAAAAATATGTGCCGTTCATTATCATTAAATGTTTCAGTACTGACAAATTTGGAATTTTCTCATCTTTGTCTTACACTTTCAGTTAGATAAGTTTTCAAAAATCTATTTTATAATCATATAATTATTATTATTCATTCCATGCTATTTCAAAGCTATTTATGAAACTCTTTTTCAAATATATTTTTTAAATTTCTCTTCAGAACTTACTATGAGTATCCAAAGACACAAATAGGTATGTTTAAAATATTACAATGATAGTTTCTCAACTTCATCTTTTCCAATGATTTGTTATAAAAATAATAATTTGATAACACCTTTACATGTAACTTTTAATTGGTTTCCAAAGACAGTCATTTTAAGAACTGTCAATGAATTTGAAAATCGACTATTAAAATAGCAAAACTAAACACGTGACGCGAACAGCTCAAATGGACCAAGGCTTACAGTGCCCATATCTGTTTACCTGACCGGGTTCCCTGGGGTATGGAGCATAAATCCCGGTTAATTGGTGATTCTAACACAAAATTCCTAATGCTTAATTCCCAAGCATGTTTGGTGCTCAGTTTATTGACCTACAAGAGAGAGGAAATGCTGAATTGACCTTGCTCAGCCCGATGGTCGAATCTTGGACCTGTGCCTTAGTCACCAGGCTTCCCTAAAATAGCAACAATTCCAAAAAATTATATTTTATACGTTGATGATAATAGGAAGTCACTTAGTCTGAAGTGAAAGCGTTCATATGATAACATTTATTTCTAAAGAAACATTGAAACGTTTCTCCAAGAAACTTTGGTCTTAAAATTGATGATTGATGGAGCAAAATATGAAATATACTATATTTCTTTTAAAATTCAACAATAACTCTTTTGCAATTGCAATCTTGTAAATCACTCAATGTTATAATACTGAAGTTTGGTAGCAGAACATTTGACAAATTCAGCATTCTTTTTGTTCTGTTAAATTAGAATATAAAACTTAAAAAGCGTAAAACATCCACATTTGATATATAATTATGTAGAATGTAATTGGGTTGCATTGTATGTCTGAATATTTTAATTTAAATATCATAATTTATTTGTTTTTTTCTTGATCAACAAGAAGTATTTATTTTTTAGGTCTGCAGCTTATTATGTCAAGAAAGAAATCTAATCAATTGCCTATCTAAAGCTCCTAAGAGATGAAACAATTCTGTGCATAGATTGAAATTTATACCACTTTGTGAGATACATTATAAAGAACAAATGCTTTGTTATGTTACCTGTATTATAAAATCAATTACTTACTTTAATAACATTGAATCAGCAGCCTGAAATTCTTGACAACATGATAACAGTTATTCACGTGCACTTAATAACAACCAATAGGGTCTCACTTTCCTTTTCTAAGCAATCTTTTAAATTTCAAGTTTTTTTTAATTACATTATCATGTTCTGGACAACTTTCAGAATCATTGCTCCGAGGCATTTTAAATGCCAAAAGGAAATAAAATTAGTGTTTTTATAAAATGTTTTTATTAATAAAGTATGTTGAAATATGAACAACATCTATGTGTCTGCTGGAAAGTTTAGAATGAAAAAAATATTTTTGAAATGCTAGATACCTAAATTTAGTTTGATTTACGCATTATCTTCTTTGGATTTATTGAAATCCCTGAATAGTTTTTAAATCGATGGTGAACATATGCTTTTCTTGGATATATATAAATCGCATATTTAAATATTCATTACCTTGTGCATTATACGATGTGGTTATTCTTTCTGTAAGTTATACTGTTTAACTTTACATTACTAAGAGTCCATTGCTTAGTTATTTCTTTTTCTAAATTCCTAAAATATATGTCATGTAGAATCAACACATAGAATTTCATATCAATTCACTAACACATTTTAACTTAAGAACTCTGTTTATAAGGGAATACTTATTATAAACTAACTGTACAAGATAATTGTATAAGTTAATTAAGGAATGTTTGAAAAATGGGGTTTCAATTCACACACACAATTGAATCACAAAAACTTTGCATTTTCCAGTTAACTTTGTATTCGATGGAAAAATTGTTTTTTGAATTCAAAATGAACTGTACTCAACTTTTTTAAATTTTAGTGTTAATAGTGGAACATATATTAATTTAATCAAATCTACTTTTTTGAAAATTAATAAAACGTTATTGATTTATTGTTTTCTTTGAAGATCTGATGAAGTTATGTAGTTAAAGATTGAAATGAATTTTATGTAGAGTATCGTATTTATATTATTAATTTATAAATACTTCCTTAATTCTAAATAGTTATTTTCTGATTTTGTAATAAAGCTTAAATTAATTAATTTTTATTTAAGATTTTTGTTTAATAGAAAAAAATAAGTTTATTTTTTTATGCACAAGTATTACTATATTCTACATTATATTTTAAGCTTGATAGAGATTATAAATTAATTAAGTTCAATTAATAAATTCTCCACATTAATTATTTTTCATACATTTCTTTCCATACATTTTGGAAAATGAACTTTAAATTTTCAATATAGAAATATTCAATAATCAATATTTCATTAAAAATAAACTTTTTAATGTTTCAATAAATGGAAGTTTTTTTACACCAGGAGCAAAGTATAATATCATTACTATATGCTTATTCCAATTTAAAGGCATTTTTATAAATACATAAAATAAAATATTCTTCCTTTACATAAATTGAAAAAAAATAATTTCATATTTTTTAAGATAAAAAAATTTGATAGAAAACAATAAGTCAATTATTTCATCAATAAAGTTCATGCATGCTTTCTTTTAGCGAAATTTTAAAAGCTCGGAAAAAATAATAGGTTCAAGAACATAAAACGTTAATTGAATTAGATAGAGATTTTATTCTAGTTATAAAATTTCTTTCATTTCTCCTTAGAGGCAAACACTTTTTAAAGCAATAAAATTGAAACAACTAATTTAAAATTGCATGGTATTCTGAACAGAAGTTTGTTCCCTATTCACTAAGTTTTATTTGGTGACATTTTATATTCCTTTTTTTCCCTGTAAGTTAAATTACATTTTGAAAAAGATACATTTGATTTGGTAAAAAATTCGGTTTTAATAATATAATTTCCTCTTTAAATAATATCCATAAAATTTACATTAATAAAGTAGATTTTATTATTGATACATGAAAAAATATTTGAAAATTCTAAAATAAAATTTAGTTTTGAGTATAGTTTCAAATAAAAGGAATTCTTTTAACTATTTGAAGCACAGTTTATTAAAGTTGGTTGTTTTAATAATATAAATAAATAAATTTCAGTTGTAAAAATGAAGCTCAACTCTTAAATGATATTTTTAGAAGACTAAGAATTTCACTTATTTTATTTTAAATGACAGTCTTATGTATTTGTAAGTACACATATATGTGTGCATGTGTGCGTTTCATTATAATGAAAATTATGAAATAGAAAAGTGTCATGTTCATTTTAAATCAGATTTTTCAAGTAAAGGAAAACTAATTTCTCTATAAAATTATGAAAGAATCAAAGTTTGCTTGTATATATATATATATATATATATATATATATATATATATATATATATATATATATATATATATATATATATATATATATATATATATATATATATATATATACATATATATATATATATATATATATATATATATATATATATATATATATATATATATATATATATATATATATATATATATATATATATATATATATATATATATATATATATATATATATATATATATATATATATATATATATATATATATATATATATATATATATATAAATTTAAAAGTTTTTTATAAATTAAATTGCAACACACACTTGCATGAGGTTTCAAGAAAATTTTCTATATCTTTTTACTCTGCCTCTATTGAATTATAGTTTTATGTCTTCATTAATTTTTTATTCATTTTTTATATAGTTTTTAAAAATGTTTCCAAAATCCTGACAGAAGAAAGAAAATATATTAATGTTGATCTGTTGTTGCTTATGACACTTGGACAAGCCAAGATCGCTATGCCTTTGGCAGTGCGAATTAAGTCAAAGCGAGCGTCTTTCGTTTGGTTATCAGAGCACCACGAAGGTGAAAGTACGACTTTGCTCTTTATATATTATTGTGATTTTCGCCTTAGATTCCTAACTGTTTCCCAGGTACATATTTGATTTAGTATATGAGGTCAAAAAATTCACTTAAAATTTTAATATCATGTGTATTCGTATTTTTAAAATTTAATAAAGAAAACAATTTAATATCAAGAAATGAATAGCTAATTTTGAAAGCGGAACAGTTTTAAACTTGACAAAAATATCTCAAGAATTAAGATAGAGTTGCTAGTCTATCTAATTTGTTGTTTGCACAAGTTAATAAATGCATATATGTCGTTTTAATTATTTGATAAAAATGATAAAAAATTCAAAATAATTTTCGTGTACATAAAATGAATGATATTATGATATAAGGTTTTGAACATAAATATCTAATATATTTTCAATATTATTATTCCTCATTTGTTCATATTTTTTACTTATTTTTCATCATAATATTTTTTACATAATATGTGTGGTATTATTTGGGAAACCCAGTTTGGAACATTGTTTAAAATAAAATAAAAATAGATTCTGAATTTTTAAACATAATTTATACCTGTATCAAAATTCAGGCTCTTTACTTATTTGTTCCACATTTCAAGTAACATCCATCTGAACACATCTTATACAGAATATAGTTTCCTTCTTAAAGAGCAATCGATTTTCTATTATATTTGTGAATTATTGAAAAAAGCTGCTATGAAGTATGAAAATACAAAGGATATTCTTCAATTCTTGAAACAAAATATATAAATCTATAGTAATCTGAGCAGAGATCTGCAGTAAGCACTCGTGAAAACTGTGTAAACTGCATAACTGTGACAAACAGATTCAGACACATAATTTGAAACTCAATGCTTAAGTAATCAAATCAGAAATATTATGATTGACAGTTAAATATTTACAAAAATAGAGAAATTACTATTTTCAACAAATTAAACTTTAATGTTTATTTTTGTTATCAATAATCTCAATCATTGTTTGTATGTGTAAGTCAGAATCCAAATTTTTTAAAAAAACTTTCGCGATGTATACTGAAAAAATTGAACAAAGTAAAACATAATAAAAATTCTACTTTTATTTTAGAATAGATGGTTTATTTAAAATCGTAAAAGTGCTTCTTTATTGGGAAGATTTCAAGTAGAGTATTTCTTTTTAAGCATTTTTTTAAAGTAAATCTTTGAAGAGTGTAGTATTCCGTTTGTATTTAACCACTTACTAACGTTATCAAATATTCTTTGCTTCTTTTTTGGTTACTTATTAATTATTCATAAGCACAAATATTTATACAAAATCGCACAAACAAATTAGGTATGAATACTTTTTCGAAACATTAATTCACCATATTTATAAATCGAAATACATGAAATCATTTTAAAAAAAATTATTACCGAACTTGTGAGTATATTATATTGTAAATAAAAGAAATTTATTGAATTTTCTTTATCTCGGTCTCTATAAATTTGAGAACGAAATATCATTGAGAGTTAAAATAAAATATAATTCAACTTAATATATAAGTTCCTATATTGCCGACTATATCAAACTTTTTTATCTTAAAAACGTAATGCATATAACAGTAATTGTTAAATCATTGCATGATATCATGGTGATAACAATCTCTGAATAAAATGGCTCAAAATCCAATTCAGAAATTTTAATTTGATCTATTTTTAATATTGACTTGAACTACAATCTTTTAACTTTAAAAGCATTTTTCAGCTTAGAAATAAATATGTATCGTTGATCTTTGTTGAAAATAAAAATTATTAGAATTATGAGATGAAATCAATCATTGTAAGCACATATGGTAAATAAATAAAATGACCATGAATAACGCAATTATATTATTAAAACTTTGAAATAATAATTTGAACTGGAAGATGTTTACTAGTCTAAGCATAATTTTTTAAAAAATGTGTTTAATTTAAAGTAAATCCTTAAAATAACACAATTTATTAATTTATAAAAGTATTTATATTATCTTATTTATTTACAAATTAATTGAATTTTTTTATAATATTAATCTATTCACACTAATATATTACTCCAAAAATTTATAATTTTACACACGTCTTTAAATACAGTAGAGCATCAATCATCATTTTATTACAATTAATTAATCAATCAATATAAAATATGGAAATTTTGTTTATTTATTTAAAATATATCATAGGATATTCACCAATTTTCAGAATAATTTCTTAAACTATTAATATCTTATATCCTTAAATATTAGCTTATTTTTTATTAGTTAATTATACTTAACCAAATTTAATGCTATTTGAAATATTAAAAGGAAATTTATGTATTTATAAATTACTTTTATGCATCTATAATAACCCCATTTTAAAATTGTTATTTTATTTTCCAACTTCTTATGAATAATATTAATCTTTTCAAAATGTGAAATGATTATTAAGAAATTTAAGAGGGTTAACAGAAATGAAAGAATAGTTAATCTAACAAAATAAGCTTAAGCATCTTTAATTTTGCTTTTACATGAAAAATTAATAAAAATAGATATGTAATAGTAAAATATTTGCAATATTGCTTACAGCTCAAATAATATTGATCTATATTTCTTGTAAAAACAAAACTATTATTTATGGTTACAAAACTATTATTTATCCTTTATGGCTTACATTCGAACTCAAATAATAATTATAAATTATATTTAAGTAAATTTCCATTTCTTTCAATCTTTCTTAAATTTATATACTTAATCTTTGAGGTTATAAATGATTTTAAATAGTTACTTATTTTAAATAAAATACATTGAACCAAAAATTCAGATCGAATACATTATACTTGAAGTGGGAGAATTTTGTAACTGACTTTCAAAATTTCAGTTTTTATGTTTAGTTATTAAGCACTTTTACAAACAAGCACTAGCGTTTACAATATACAATTGTCAGTTTTTTTAT
This sequence comes from Latrodectus hesperus, assembly GCA_037975125.1. Taxonomy (NCBI): domain Eukaryota; kingdom Metazoa; phylum Arthropoda; class Arachnida; order Araneae; family Theridiidae; genus Latrodectus; species Latrodectus hesperus. The sequence continues at coordinate 46,844,811 of CM075851.1, forward strand.
GCTACATTTTAATAATATAGTATTTTCCGACTGTTAAAATGGAATTTTGTAAGCTTGTTTTTGAAAACTAAACTTAAATAAATGAAAAAACTATTTCACTTCATATTTATGCTACAACATCCATGTTATATATGATATCATATTTGAATATAGTGATCGAATTTTGATTTTTTATTTCTTATTGCATATAAACTATATAAATTATACAATTCACTATGTGTGGAAAAAAAAGTCTTTTTTATAAATATTTCTTTTAAAATGATAACACTTGTAAAATCTGTATATCATGCTTAGTTTAACTTTGTTTATAAAGTGAGTAAATTTTTAATAGAATATGAAAAAAGTTACCATATTTAGACTTCTTCACTTTTTTTAAAAATAAAAAAGCATACTCATTCAAAAAGAAGAAATGGTAGAATAAAAATTACCTAATCTATATAACGTGAAAATATTTTTATCTATTTGTAGAACTTAATAAATTGCGTTTTGTTGAATCATAAGTCTTCATAAAACATGATTTTCAACAACTCATCAAATAAAATGAAATCTTGTTTATTTCTTTGGTAGAAATGTAAATAAACAAAACAGTGCATGTATATATTATTCTCCTAAAATACTGAAAACTATCATTTATTTCCTGTAAGAGTTTTCTATAATCAAGATGCATTACGCAATACAAAACTGTTGATTTACTCTATCGTAAGTTACTGTTATTCACACAGTTAAAGCATCAGTCAGCATGTCGATAACAAAGAAACATCATCAAACGAACGCTACTTACCAGAAGCGTGGACGCAGGAGGCATCTCCATATGGGATTCCCCAGTTACCGTGATCCGTCCCCCGCCTAGTGGTCAGTCGAATGTGCTTGGAGGAGGGGGGAAATCGGATTTGAAGAGGGGATCTTCAAGCCCACGGGAGGTGTTTACAGGAGTCTACTCATCTCATATGATTTCAGCGGATCCTCCTCATATTACGAAACTCTCACTCTTCTCTCCTCTGCGCTGTGAGTGGTCGAGAGTATACCAAGGAAAAGATGATCTGCCTCCTCTCGCTCCTTATTCTTAGCTGTCAAGGGATCAAATTTATCTTCGATCGTTTTTGTCACCCTTTCGCACGTGCATTCGAGTTTCTTGTTCGGGTAACTTTGTAATTGGGGATTCACCTTCATTATATTTTTCTTATAATTCTAGTTCGTTCAAATATTATATTTAAAAAAAAACTTAAAATATCATATCCGAAATTATTTAAAATATCAAGCTTTAGAAAATTATAATGTAAAATATATTGAAATTATTGATTTATAAATTAGTTAAAATTATTAATTTTGAATTATATCCTGGAATCTTAAATATTCAGTGCATAATTTAAAAGGAATATAATTGTGTACATTGTGTGTGTGTGGGGGGGGCAATTTAAAGTTGTTAATGAAATGTCTTACAGATTAGAAAATTCCTGGAAATATAAACATATTATTTCTTTATTATGATATATTTTTTTCTTTATTTCGCAAGCAGAAAATAAAAAAGCTCAAATTACCCCTCAGTTTTATCCTATATAAAATGAAGCTAGAGTTTTCATAAATAGGATTAATATAAGATGCCTTTGAATATGGATAAAAAAATTAAAATATTTAATTCTTAAAATCGTTTTAATTGAAACCAATGTTTTTATTTAGAAATGTGTAATAGCCAAAATATTATTAAAACGTTCATTTTTTGAGAAACGATTTTGATGAACCTATTTTATTATTAGGAATCAATTTAAAGAGATTCGTGATTTTCTACGTAAATTCGTACCAAACGTGGAGTAAAGAACTGTAATTTTCGATAGTTGGCAAATTTTTAATCACTTTTCTCTAAAATTAAAAATTAAACTAAAATGCATAGGTGATGTAGGAGGGATTTATAATCATGGTTTGTGTATGGCTGCTGTCATGTATGCGCCATCTTTTTTGTTCTTTCTCATTTGTTTAATACATGAACTTTATGAATAAATCAACATTGTTATATTTCTACACCTTTAGTTGCCAGTTCCCGCATTATCCTTAATTTATGCATATGTGTGTCGTTTAAATTTAATCAGAGTTTCTGCTTATTTAATAGACAAATTTTATACAATAACTTGATTGTGTTAATATAATTTACAAATAAAAACAACTGAATAAATTTGACACCCTATTTCAAAGACTACACTACAAATTGGTGAAATATTTCCTTCATAAAACTTTATCAATATAATAAAATAATTATTCTACATAATAAAGTTATGAATAAATATGATAAGAAGTGAAATTCATGTATAAAAAAAAGGAAAAAATTTTTCTCAGATTATAAAAAGTACAATTTTTTTTTAAAAAAATATCATTGGGACTATTTTTTATTATCTTCTTATATAAAACTAAATTTTTCAGATTATAATGAAGTATAATTTGAAGATTCATTTGTAAAAATACTTCACATAAATTTTAAATAACTACAAATTTTTCAAAAGTGAAATTAGTGTTTTTAATCAACTATTCAAGAATTATTAAATATTGCTTTTAAAAATAATATCGGATATATACTCTGTTTTATTTAATGGATTTTTAACAATTTTGCAGTAACTTAACATTACATCAATTGTTAACAAGAAAATCCGAGTAGCAAAATGATTGACATCCTGGTTTCTTGTACAACAGAGCGTGGCCTTGCTATCCATCTCAGTCTTGAAGGCCTTCATAGTTCGGAATTTCTGTTAAACAATAGGTTTCAGTACAATGAGTGCAAAATGACCGTTGACTAAGTAACATTAAACATCAGACACAATTCAAGTAAAGTAGTTTTTGTCTGTAAACAAAAATATGCCATTTAATATAGGCATTGACGATCAAACGACAAAGAGCTTGAAGATAACCGTTAGAGGATAGACAGAGATAATTAAATGTTTCAGATGTGGCTACTTCTACTCTGAAGATATTTTAGCATTTAATCAGCAGAGGGCCGTGCTTGATGGCCTATCGTCTTAGAGATTGGTCACATTATTGACGAAGCTGATTTGGCCAAATAGAGTAGGACTAGTGTTTACCAAGACGGGATGTCTCCCCTTTTTCTCGGCAAATGACCCGATTTATATACAACACATAGCTGCCATTACTTTGAATTCTTTTAGCTTCATTCAATGATACATTAAATTGCCGTATTTAAATACATAGACTAATTTCAATATTATTATAATGGAAGAAACAAAAAAAATTTGAGTCACCAAAAACTCAAAATAATTAAATTATATAAATAAAGAAATTTCTTAAACAAAAAGCTAAAATTTTAAAAACAATTTCAGAATTTTAATATTTAAATATGAGTCAACTATTGCTATTTGCATTAATGAAAATAAGTAAATTATAAAAAGGAAACTACAGTACAAATAAATCACATACAAATATAGACTTAGCAGCTGAAAACATCTAGCGTATGTATTGTATAATGTCAGTAATATATCGTGAATTGATATTTTGCATAAAGAAGTGTATTGATTTATATTAAACTGTACCTAATTTGTGTCACAAACGTTTTTACAATATTTAAAGATACATATTTTAGAGAGAAATTGCTGTAAACTACAATCTAATGTACTCTGATATAAATTTAGATTAAACATTTTAATTGATTATGTTTTATTAATAAATGTAACTTATTCCACCTAATTTTCTAAGAATATCCAACTATTTTATTGATTTTTTTACAAGGAAATCTGATTAATTTTTACATTATAATCTATTTCATTTTTATTTCATGAACAAAATGCGATGTACATTATATCTATTAAATTATTTATAATACTTAACTATTTAATGACATGACTTTTTGCTTCATTTGACATTATATTTGCATTAAAATCCAGAATTTAGGAAATATATTTTGATTTATTATGATATATCAAATACAATTCTTTTTTTTTTTTTATCAAATATAGAAATCGCATTTTACTGTTTACTTACGACTAGACAGAATATGAATAAAAGAGTAATAATATTTTAAGAATATTATATGTATCTTATAATATATACATCCAATCTTAGATTTATCACTTCTGCATATTTACATAAGAAATGAATCATCCTATCAAACTTACGATTGGATTCCTAGAATAGAAAACTAAGAAAATCTCTACATATTCAGGCTATGAAAAAAACAAGAATTTCTTGAATTGAATCCCGAAACAAATGGAATATGCATTTTTTTAGATATTACATTCCATTTTTGAAAACTCAGTTCCGATACACATCAATATTATTCAGCAGGTTGAATTTTTTTATTCAAATCATGTTCTTAGAGTAAGTTATATCATATCATTAGTATTTGAAATTGATAATTTCAAGGATTTTACTAATGAAAATTAACAACTTTAATTTTATCATACATAATTTATAAAAAATTAAATTTGCTCTGCAAAGTTTGTATTTTTCACGCAATGAAATAAAAATGAATTGTAAACATTCAATAATTGGTATTATAATCCTAATGCATGCCTTAATTAATGTATTTTATTAAGCTGTGCAAAGAATTAATAATAATGGTGCATATATTATATGTTTTAATATTATATTATTTTACATATTATATAAAACTTATTTAATAGCATATATAATTCACTTATATGATATGCTACCATAGCGGTATTATATTATAAATCAATAATTAGTTACATATGTTCTTTCATGTATTTCCTAAATAAATATTATTGTTAATTTAAATTCTTCTATTTAATGGTGTAATACACATGAAAATTGGGAAATTCCTTCATTTCATAATATCAAAATTAATTAACTTGTTATGTATTTCAAACATAATAAAATTATGAAGGACGCTATAATGCTTTTTTGAAATAAAACATACAATGAATATTACTGTCCTCGTATGACCATCATATTAATTTTTAACCATATATAAGGTGGTCACACTTAATAATATATCAGTATAAAGTAAATGTTTTTGTCTTTATATATGTATAAATAATCTAAAAGTTGTTATAAATCACACATCGAATCAAATTGAAGGGAAATTTTTATTGAAGTGCACAATAAATAGCTTTTTTTTCAGAAATTTAAAAATATTCAATATATTCTATTTTAAAGACGAGAAGTGTTTCCTGTTTGTTGCACTCCGTAAAATGATAATGTACACATTTTTACATTCTACGGGTTTATTACTGTAAAAACCGAAAACATTTTTTATGCACTCCAAGGATATAATGTTGTCATTTTGATAGAAACGAATTTTTCTTTTCATCATAATAAACTCGACATAGTAACAAAGTAATAGAAATAAATTTTTCAGAAAAGTAATGCATAATTATGAATAGAAATAACATTCATAATTATGTATTACTTGTCTAATAAAGGCTTTTCGCAACTCATCCGATGTAACTAAATGTTGGAATTTGAAAAGCAGTTTAATTCTTTAATTTAATCCAAAAACTAGACTTATGCAAATTTATTATCTCGATTTTTATGAATACCCTTTAAATAATATTCCATTCTCTTAATAGTTAAGAGTGTTATGTTAAAATCAAAGTGTCAAAGTTATTCAACACCAATATTCAAATACTTTGATGCAGTAGCCTCACGAAAAAGTATAAATTTGTTAGCTTCCATTTAGGACTTTCATTTGAACTTTTATGATTCATGTGGAGAATGTTCTTGCGAGATTATAGTTACAAGCGAGTACATTATTTAACCCTATATACATTTGACTTTTCCTTTCAGATGTTGTTCGATAATTCAAAATTCCTGGAGCGGAATCTTTGCAGTAGATTTTAGAGTTGGCTAACAATGTACACTTTTCTAACATTACTCCCAAGTTAAAACCTTGAAATGTCTTATTCTTTTAGTGACTGACACAAGAAAATGAATAAAGTAATCGGAGAAAACAAACAAGCAATATACAGTAAATAGTCACCACACTCAGTATTGGATTCTAATATTTGTCAAAAATGTACATAAAATAAATAAAATTGAAACAAAAAAGAGGCCATATTTTCCAACTTAAATTTTTCTTACTAGGTACTATGATATTATACCAGTACTATCTGTTATTACAAATTATAAATTAATTAACTGTAATTAACATTGGATGTTAATTACAGTTAATTAATTTATCTGAGTGATTAATAACCAACAAATATCAAGAATATCCCATTTCTTAAGGATATATATAACAGAAACTTAAGAATATACATAACTTTCCAGAAAAAATTTTCACTTGAGATATCTTGATTTATAATTAATAAAAAGTTCCTTTCTTGTTTTATAAAATTTTTATGTATTGCTGCCAAAAATTATTTTTAATAACAGAACTTATATTCATGAAAATATATATATGTGTGTGTGTGTGTGTGTGTGTGTGTGTGTGTGTGTGTGTGTGTGTGTGTGTGTGTGTGTGTGTGTGTGTGTGTGTGTGTGTGTGTGTGTGTGTGTGTGTGTGTGTGTGTGTGTGTGTGTGTGTGTGTGTGTGTGTGTGTCATCGCGTGTATTTTTTTCAAAATGCTTCATCAACTTATATTTAATTGTTTATTTAACGTTTTTAAGTTAAAATTAAACTCTTTACTCAAAGAAGAGTTTAAAAAAGTCTTTTCAGTTTGAAAATAATGTGAAAAAATTCTGTTCAAAGTACTCTGAAACCTACTTTATTATGCTGATCGAAAAAGACCTAATCATAGGCATTAAATATATTTTACTTCTTTTTAGATGCTGATAAATCACTGCAGAGATTGAAATTTCCCTTCACATATTTTATCAAGAAACATAAGACCTCCCATGCATTTTCGGTCAATAAATTACAGATAAAAAAGTTTAATAAAGTTCTTTGCTGAAATTATTTGTGGAACACATTTCATTGATATTTTAGAAAAAATAAAATGGAAAATTTCAATATTTTTAATAACTTGTCTTAGAAATAGCATATATAATTTAAATGTTTTAATTTAAAGAAATAACTAGAGGATATCAAAATATATTATTTAAAATTAAGGCACATAAAATAGGAACTTAATTGAAAATATTTCGTAAGTAAAATTCTTAATATTAATAAATTAAATTTCATCATTTTGATTTCATTTATTCTTTAAATATGACAATTTTAGGCTTCATAGTATTATTTTCAAACAACTAACATTCAATAGAAGAATGATTTTCTATAATTTCTTAAATGCAAGATTTAAAAATTTCAAACAAAAATGTTTTTTCAAAATATATTTTAAATTTTTATAAATGAATTTTGTGAGACACTAGATACGCTACGTTTAGAAAATATGCTGATAAAAACTTTTAATTTCTCCTTATAATTTGAATAAATGTAATGTGGAGTGTCAAATAAAAGGATAAGGTATAATAAATAAAAAAACAGAGGTATCTTTGTACTGCTTCACATCACTGCCATGTTTAGAAATTTTAAAACTTCTCTGATGTTCTGTTGATGTAAAGTGTTGAGGAAAACTCAGTTGTTGGCCTCACCAGAAACAAAAATTTAAATATATGGGATGGTTGACTGTCTTTTGAGACTTCAATTAATAGCCAGAAGCATAGTAATAATCTAATCTGATCTAGACGCACAGTACATTGTCATAATGACAAAACTTAACGTAAAAAATAATCGTTAAAGCGAGCTGTTAATTTTTTTGTAATATATAAATTAACTATATATCCTTCTAAAGTAACATAGGAACAAAATTTTCGAAAATTATTTATCTCCAAATTTAAATAAGAAATGTTTACAAGATTGATAAAGATAAAATTAAATATTTCCAGAATTAATGGAAATCGATTAAATTCCCCATTTCTGCTACCTGCCGTGGTATTTATAATTTAAGGTATATTTCAATTAAAAATTATAAGTATCCTTGACAGGTAAATGTATGATAAATTATATAAGATTATCATATGCACCATATGATAAATAACTTTATTTTGAAAAGTAATTTTTAAATAATTATAAAATTTAAAGTATATACGTAAATTATATTTTAAATAAAAAATACTTTAAACAAAAATATAATTTTATTAAAAATAAATTAATTATTAAACATATGTAAATTAAATTTTTATTAAAAATATAATATTATATTTTAAATAAAACTATAATTTTCTGTATTTTAAAATTAATTATCCATATATTAAGTATAAATTACTCTACGGTATTTACTACCTCACAAGCTGTGTGTAAATGAGTTACTCAATGCATTTATATAAGAGAAAATTTTTTTATTTTTTGAAAATAAAAAACTAATTTTGACTAACACTTTAGAATTGGGCTTAAATCTAAATTTGTCTCCTCCTTAAAAAGTATATAAGAAGGCTTAATAAGACGTTTCTAAAAAATACCATAGGTTTACGGCGTCCTATATATTGATACATATGCACTGACAGGTAAAGGACAGCTGGGTGAAGGAAGTATCATTATTAATTCAAGAGAAGACTATTCTGATAGTGTCAGCGAGCAATTACTAGTGATGGGTGCATTATGACCCTACAACGGCACACCTGCGACGCTTTGTGTAGAACAATTCTCTGCCAACCTCTTTTGTGCAAGGGTTGAGGAAATCCCTTTTCTTCCCCTCCCCCAGTGTGATACTCGAGTGGAAAATAGCTGGTGCTCGGAAATCGCCCCGTTTCAATACTTCGGGTTATCTTTTGAGCATTCAGGTAGAGTGAATGTGGAGCAGTTTTAAAAGAGCTGCTTGTATCTTGTTCTTATCCTAATTGTTAGTTTTAAAATCAACTGAATTTATTTAGTTGTACTTCATAAAATATTTATTTACGTGATTTCTGTGACTTTCGTAAAAGTAAAATTATTTTTCTTGTAATGTTGGATATTAGAAAGAAATTCATGCTATTTCAATAAGTGTCGCATTAAATAATATGAATTCTAGAAATACGCGTTATTCCATAATTTAAACATTAATATTTCTTTTGTGAGTTCTTTAGCAGTATACGTGAGCATTAAGAAATGATAAAATTCACTGCTATATCTGTAACTACTAAGAGGAAATTAATTGCTTTAACTCGCCCCATTTTTTTTTCTCATTCAATAAAACAGTTTTCCTAGATTTTATAAAATATGTTTATAATTAATAAAAGAAAATATTATGTTAAATCAAACACACAAAAGTGTGATATTCATAAATAACATCATATTCTCTAAATTCTGAATGCAAAGAAATGCGTTTTTGATAATTATTCTACAAATATTTTTGCTTGAAAACATTTTTGTGTAATGTGTATGAACACACTTATGGCTAAATAAATATTAGTTTATATGTGAATTGATATATATTTATAGGTAATATTTATATATCAATAGGTAATTTTCTTAAAGTTACATTCATGAGTTTCAAGTAAGTTTCTTTTAAGCAAATATATTTGATAAGTTCTTCAACTTGATCTGTTTAATGTATCGAAATAAATTGAGAAAAGAGCATACAATAAATATAATTTTGAACTATGAATTCTCGTTTGAATTATTAATGAATTCTTAAATTTTTCTTGAGAAAGGCAATTTTATTTCTTTTGAATTCCTTAAATTAGAGAGTCAATAACACTCGAATAGACAACTTACATTTTCAAGATTATCGAAGAATTTTTAGCTGTAAGAGTGTAAAAATAATCAATAGGTATTCAGTAATATAAAAGACAGAATACGATATAATTTTTTATTCAATCTAAATTATTTATTTTAAGTGAATAACATTTGTGATCCAATCTCTGAAAATTCCAATCATATCTGAAGGCTTGACTTCTGAAGGATTTAACTTTTCAAAATAACCTTCAGAAGTGAGGTGATCTGCCACGCAGATTCAAAATTTATGATGATGATTATGATATGATTCATTAGGGCCATTCAATGCCACTACAAAGATTGAGTTCTATGGAATAGGAAGTCTTAAATCTGGTTCCGCATAGGGTTGAGTAACAATATTTTTCCAAGTTTTCACCCCTGTGACAAAGAAGTATGTCCCTCTTCCTTTTAAACTTTTTCCTAGAAGTTGAAAACACAAGTAGTATTCAGATGTTTTTTAATTGACTCAGCCAGTTAGACTGTATACTCTATACCATATTAAATTATTATATCAAGTCAAAAATCTTATTTGATCCTATTTATTATTCCTTATTATTGAGCATCATGAAGTGCCCGTTGAATTTCTTTTTTCAATTTGCACGTTACTTAAGAAATATTGGTGGGTTTCCTTTATATCTTCTTCTCTGAGACTCGTTAATATCCCTCACTGAGTATTAAAAGACGGAATTTGACTTATTATCATCAAATAAAAAAAACTCTTTTTTTGGAAAATACTTATTTTATCTTAAGATTATTATTATTTATTTCGAGAATTAAGGATAATTTTGATATTATGTCGCAAGAAATGATAATATAATCATAAGTCCTATAAAAAAATAATAATACCTAGAATCAATAAAAAATATGAAAAAGCTAATAATTTTTTTTTTTGCCCTATATCGATCACACTTTTTTCCTTTGTTGTCATGGAAACGAAAAATGTGATAGAAGTTATACATTTATTTTAAAATCTAAATTTCGAAATTAATTTGCCTTCATTATTACAAAATTCAAAAGGAAATGTTTAAAATAGAAAATTAAAATTATATCGAAAACCTTAAATTTCAAATAAATTCTACTAAGTTAAATAGAACTTAAATTAATGTTCATTACCCATCAGTATTTTTCGCTAAAAAATAAGAGAGGTGTTTGATATATTTTTATAAAAAGATAATAGTTGACAATATTTCTTCAAGGAAATATATATAAACGATGGTATCGCTAAATGAAAAATTGATTTCTTGTACGTTTTACAAAATAAATTTCTTAAAATACACGAAAATAATTGATAGTAAGAAGTATGAGTATCGTTAGAATATCTTTTATTTGTTTTTTCAGACATACAAACATATTTTTGTAATAGATGAAAATAACTAACGAAACATTTTGTTTTGTTTCAAAAATATGATTTTCCACAATATAGTTGACAGACGCGCCGTTACGGAAACACTTTTTAAGCAAAACAAAGACATGGTTAAATTTGTTTTGGAACATTCCAGAAAGCTTGGCCGTAATCATTTCCTACTGCCAGGAAGCAAACCATTGTTTATTTTCAAAATAAGTGATTCTGTATGGCGCAAAAAAGTGATTGCTTTTTCCTCTTCTCTTTGGCTATAAAATTGTCTAAGCAATTTCTAAGTGAAATATGGCACATTTTTTCTTGGCTACGACTGAAACATAAATCTTATTGGACAGATTCATCTTTTAGAAGAAAGAGTGAATTAATATTCTTTCTCATTTATATTTTCCCGCTTTCCAATGAGTAACGCTATTTTAGAAAAAGATAACAATCAATATTGTTTGATTCAATAGCATGGCTAGATTTGGCGCTGAAAAACTATGAATACTGTTGAGCGATAACAAATTTTGTTAGAGAATGCATTTTTAAGTTATTTTTCGTACCTTTGATAAACGAGATTGATATTTTTATTCCTTACTTTTTGATAAATGAAGACAATATATTATTCAAAGATTTCTAAAGATGATTGGTTTAGAAGAAGCATTCTAATGTTCAATAAACAAAATGAAATGATTCTTCTCGAAGATATATAAAGATAAATCCAATGTAATCATATTTTCTTAGCAACAATTTCTGGAATTTGACACATTCATTGAATGTTCTCTGCCAGTATTATATTCAAACAAAATATCAATTTATTTTGGTATATTTTAACTTGTTTCTGATTCCTAACAATGACTTTTATCACTTTTTTTAAGAAATTCAAACCACGAAATTTATTGCCAAGAAAAATAATTAAAAAAAAGTATTTGTAATAATATATAAAAAATACGCTAATAAGAATGCATGTAATTGGCGTGTAGAATTTAGTTTACTTTTATATCCTAAAGCCAAATTCAGCAATTATTATAAAAAGGAAATTTTCAGCTGTGAACATTTTACGATAATATTATTTTCAGGTTGCAGGATACAAAATAATTATTGGCAAATTGTTTTATAAAATATAATACAATATATATTATAAATCAATAAAATTAATAACTTTAAATAATCATAAATTTACTAAAACAATATTTCTAAATGGAAAGAAATGAAGATTATTTTACTTTAAAATTCAAAGGAATAAAATTAACATATGTTATATAAGTAGAAATATTTTTAACAAGTGGCAAAGCATTTTAATTTGTTTGAATGTTATTTTTAAGACTTCAATTTATAATATAGTCTTTAGCATAATTTTTTTATGTTAACTAGTTAAACAATTAAATAATACATTTATATTATAATTATTTAGCATTTAATTATTTTTGTTATAAGAGTTCAATTATGTTTTCTAATGTACGCGTGTGTATATTTATGAATATAAATAAAATTTATTAAAGTTATCAATTATTAAAATTATCTAAAACTATTTAAAGATCAAAAAATAGTTTTAGCACGTACTTTTGAATTGTTTACTTATAAGAAGTTACAAAATAAAGGAATTTAGAACAAATTATTTAAAAAACAGGGAGAAAGCTACTAAATATTATATAAATAAAATGTGTTACGGTTATGTTAGAGAAATCACTAAATTTACTTTGAAGTTTAAATTCAATTTTGAATTTTCATAAACTTTCTTATTGTGCTTAATTGCTTTTATATGAACGATAAAATAAACTGGTATATGATTTACAATGAAATGGATGTGTAGACTAAATTATTTTCTTTATCTGATCTTTTCATTTAAACATTTTTCTGGAATACAGTTTTACATATACACAAGTATATCTATGTGTGAATATAGGTGTAATATTAAATTAAAGCTAAATTAAAATAATAGAATATGTTCATTGTTACATATTACTTATTTAATACAGTTCTAATCTTGCGAATATTTTTTTCATACTTGACCCATGTACTAAAATCAGTTTCTGCCCTAAAAAAGCTCAAATATTTGCGAATTCTTTGGCATTTCCTATAATTTTAACAAACCCATAGCATCTTCTAAATTAATCCCCGTTGATAAGAGACAATACACGAAGGCTGCTTACGACGATTAAGATCACATGCATGCTAAAGATGGACAATTTTAATTATTGTTTAATTTAAATGTTTTTGGAGATTATACACTGCTGGACAATTGCTAAGGATGGATCACAAATTGCAATGTAGCATAATATTAAGCGAGACATGAGGCCTAGTAGGATAAAATATAGTTGCCACACTGTTCAGACATTAGAAAAAAGAATATTTATTGTTATGGAAAGTACAAAAGCTGTGAAACATCTGAAAGAATAAAATGTTCATTTGATTATGCATACGGAAAAATGGAACAATGCATTTAAAAGTCAGCAAGCACCTTGAAGAAAGGTATCAGTACAGGATATGTCCACCGTAGAGTGTGATACAACATTCCACACGTCGTATCATACTTTGCACAATATTTTCCAACAGCTGTTAAGGCAATTTATCCCATTCCTCTGGGAGTGCACGGATGATGGTGTTCTTGTATGTCGGAGAATAGTTTCGACCAGCAACTTGCCTCCCCAAAGCATCCCACACATTTTCAATGGGGTTTAGGTCTGGAGAACAAGATGGCCATATAAGGCGTTGAATACCCTCGCTGTCTAGACAATCCTGAACAGCGAGTGTTCGATGACATGTTGCGTTGTCGTCCATAAAAACAAATTTATCACCGACAGCACTACGGGAAAGACGAACATGAGGAAGTAGAACTTCATTAATGTATCGTTGGCCCGTCATAGTCCCATTCGCAACCACGTGAAGGGGGATGCGGCCATTAATCATGATGCCGGCCCACACTATGACACTGCATGTTGGATATCGGTCCCTTTCCTGGATATTTTCAGGACGATAAGCAGTACCACTCTCGCGCCAAATCAGTTGGATGACAATCCGATAACAGACTGAACCTACTCTCATCTGAGAATAGTACGTATGCCCAGTCCTGTTCAGTCTAATTGCGATGCTCACGACACCATTGCAAACGGGCAGTACGGTGCTGTCTGGTCAATAGGACACACACAGCAGGTCTGCGGGCGTATAATCCTCCTTCCCTCAAACGTCTTGCAACAGTTTTTCGGGAGATCTGCTTTCCTGAGGCAGCAAGAAACTGATTTGCCACCTGCTGAGCTGTGGTGCGCCTGTTCCTTTTTGCTGATAGGACGATATATCTGTCTTCTGCAGGCGTCGTACTTCTAACACGACCTCCACCGTGCCGCCTACTACACATTCCAGTAGTTTTAAATGACTTCCACAGCCGTGAAACAATACTGTAAACGATGTCGAACTCCCTGGCAATATCTGTTATATTTCGCCCTTCTTCGATCTTTCCAATAATTCGACCATGCATAAAATCATGTAAGTGATTTCGTGAAGACATGTCAAAATTTCCAAGTTCGTCTATTAAATCTTTCCTGTAAAACTTTGACTTGAAACAACAACTGTCCACACGCGTCAAAACCTTTTAAGCTCTTATGAACGCTATCACGTGATGAACAGACGTGGAAAAAAAATTTGCTAACGCATACATCTTCTTACAGTATCCCCACACTTATTCTAATTTTCCACATTTTGCTTCTTTTCATTTTGTGGTTGCTATAGATGATAGTGTTATCCGTCCTTAGCAATTGTCCAGCAGAGTATGTGCTTCGCATTGACTTACCATTCAACTACAGAATACTTCTTTATTTTATTATAAATTACTGTTTTCAAAAATAATCTAACCTAAAGTAGGGTATTTTAGGGTATTTAACTGAAAAAGCAATACTTTAGTAAAATTTTGTTAAAATATTAATTTACTTAATTAATACATTAATATTTTTATTAATTCATACCTTTCACTGCAGTGGTATTGGTAATGTGACTCAAATGAGAGTGCTATAAATTATAAACTGAGCAGTATTAATATTATTTAAATAATAAAATATTTGCACAGAAAGCAAAAAATGAGTCATTGTTTTAAATTCTGTCTTACCAGCAATTAATGCTAAATAATTTTAGAAATCCAAAACAATTATTACTCGTTTGTGTTTTTCTACTTGATAATGTCTTTAGTTTTGAGATGCAATTTGTTGACAAGTTTATTTCATTGCGAACTGAAAGTGAGTGAGCTTATCTTTACTGGTTACTAAGTTATTTTCTTAAACAGGTAGACTTCATGTCAAAATTAACAAACTGTCAAAAATAACTTTAAAAATAATAGATAAATTGGCTTTATTTTGTGCTTTCAGTAAAAGTAAGGTATGATTGCAGTTCTCTCAAAATTTGTTTTATTTTAAGAAATATATTGAGAAATTGAATGAATTTAGCTTAATATATATCTAATGAGTATAATGTAATGAATCTTCATATATATATCTTATGAGTAAATAAATGTTACTAAAATTTGCATTTCAATGGAAACTATTTGTAAAATCTGCCATGCTTTGTGAAATTCATCAACTTTAGGATCCTGTGTAAAGTAGTGACAAGCATTATTGAATAAACCATTATATATTGCAATGCATATAGAGATTAATGAAAGAGCTTAAAGTTATAAACATATAAGCAAATTAAGAAATTTCTATCGCTCTCATTTAGGATATATATATTGAAATTATAAATTAATAAATATTATTAATTCGATAAGAAGAGAAAATTCAAGTGCTTTTCAATTTAAAAACATTTCACACAGAATCGTAATAGGGTATCACCATCAAACAAATCATGCACTTTTATTTAAAATTTTAAAAGAAATTGCTAAACCATGGTTTTCCAAGAAGAAAAATTTTTTTGAAAAGTATTATATGTATACATATATATATATATATATATATATATATATATATATATATATATATATATATATATATATATATATATATATATATATATATATATATATATATATATATATATATATATATATATATATATATTATGAATATTAAATTTAAATAATGTAGAAAATAAAATAATATCTTATATTAAATGCAAAGATTATCATTGAGTTATTAAATACTGAGTTTTATGAAAGAAGGAAAATGTTTTATGTCACACCTGAGACTCAATCACCAGTAAAAATATAATCCCTATTTTACATTCTCATTAGCAATATAACATGTTAGCACTGTATTTATAGTACTCATTAAAATATATGGGTTTTAATATAACTTTATATAATTCAGGATTAAATTAAAATATCGAATATATTTCGTCCGTGAAATATTGTTCTATTCTAAAATATTGTAATACAAATTAAATTGGAAAGCAACTTAGAATATTCTTAAATAAAGGAGAGATGCAAGAAAAATATTTTTGGAATTTTAAAATAAGAGAGAGTTAATTATGAATATTATATTCCACAAAACACATTTTTATAATATACATCAATTTAATTTTGCATCAAAACGCTCGTGTTTTCTTGAGATATCACTATAATCTTAAGAGATGAAGATGTAAAGTTAATCGCACACATATGGTTGAATATGAGGTGATGAATATAATGCTTTTGCTTAAAGATTAGAAGCTTGTTGGGTTCTGCTCACCATGGCCTAGTGATAAACAAGCGTTCAGTGGATCATAAGTACCCGATTTTATCCAAGACATTAATGAACATCATAAGAGAGAACAGTAGCTGTACTTCTGTTTCATTTTCTGTTTTTCATTAATGTATGTCTTCTGCATGCGCGTCTTTCGTGGTGGGTGCATAAGATTTTTCCAAGTTTAATCCCTTACAATACGTAATAACCTCTAACTATCAAGAAAAGTCCTCCCAAAAACACACTACACGATGGATATTAAAATTTTTACATATTCAATTTTTTTAATAGTTTTCTGATTTTTGACACCTAAATGCCTCACACTATTCTAAAAATCCTCTTTGAAAGTAAAATTACTAATCATATTCAAATCGTTTTCTTTGACCTTAGGGGATAATTCATGCATCAAGAGGATGATTTTGTTTCAATCCAGTAATATGTTATAATGTTATATCATGTTAATAAAAATTTCCAAAAATCCATATATGTCATCCATATATAATTTTTTTCACTAATGTTTTTACATTATTTGATCCTCCATGGTTTTAAAATTATGAATTTAGTAGTGATAATGTTTTTTGTAAAAAATATTCTATAATTTATATTGGCGCAAATAAGAATGATTTTTTGAACAAACCCTGTTATATAAATCTCATATTATTTTAGGATTGTATTAGATTTTGTTATTAAATATCCGGTCATGAGAAAAACAAATTTTAGTAAAATAATTCTTGATTGTATTGAAATCAAATATCAAACCGAAAACAAAAATATCTACAGTGATTGTCAGGAGAAATTAAGAAACATGATAAAATGAATTCTCATGACTTGTCCTTCAAAGTTCCTGTGACAATGTTTATTGCTGTTCTATGACATAAATTTAATATGAGTTGGAAATTAAATATGTAGCTCTATAGATAAACAGAATACTCCAACGATTTTACCTTCAAGGTTTTTAATCCAACGAAAATTTCGGGCATGATAATGTCTGCATCAATGTATTATAAATATATTTTAGTTTGTTTCTATCTACTATATGCAAAGTTTTTTAATAGAAACTTATATTCGTTTTTCTTCTAAAATAAGAATTAATAATTATAACACACACAATGTTACCTTTGGATTGAGAATTATAAAATGCGAATAACACTACTTAATCCTCAATCTAAATTTCAAATAACTTTGTAAACGGAATGTACTTTCATATTTGTTTAATGTTTTGTAAACTGTTATTTATATTTTTATATAACAATTAAAACGTCATCTATTTCTACTATTTTAATTACACCTATAGGAAAATTTAAATGCAGATGGTTGATTTATTTTCAACGAATCTTTTATTTATGGATGTGTTTCTTTCTTAAAATTTCTCAAAGCAGTTGTTAAACTGTATAAAAGCAATTAAATTTATCTAAATTATGTAAGAGTTACGAATTGAAAACACTTCCCTTTCAATTTCCTTAACACTATTGGCTGAAAAGGAAAAGGAATTGAAATGGCTTACAGAGTAAAATGTCACTGTGAACTTCAGAAATTTGATTGATAAAGTAGGTACTTTAGGCACATTTAGATATCCGTGATACTTATTATATGTCGCCAATCACTTTAGCTCATGCTTGTTTAAAACAATAAATCATATGGTGTAATTAAAATCAACCCGAATTTTAATTTGCAGTGCACTTTCAATTTAACATCGAGTCCCTTTAAACTAAACACCACTCTGGAAAACAGCTTCCTCACTGCCTTACTTTCGAAACCCATTTAAAAAAATTTTTTTTTTTGATATTAAAGCTTATTTTTCGTTGATATTACGAATTATTTGATATATTTGATTTTTTTATTGTTGAGCAAGTTTTTTAAACATTTATAGACCAAAATGATGGTAATTAAAATCACGATAATTTAAAATAATGAATACGAAACCAAAAATGGCTTTAGAAAATCTATTTCTATTTAAAACTAACGTAATTTTCTGGTGCTTTAGGCATTATAATTTATTTTGTTTAACCATTGGCTTCCTTTTTAAAAAAACTTGCTTTTTTACACTTACTTTGATTTGCTGCAAACATTTTAACAAATTTTAAAAACAATAACAGAAAACAAGAGGACACTAAATTAATTGAAATATATTTAAGTCAATAAATAAAGCTGATTTAAGATAAAACAGTTTGGAGGACACTTTTACTTGAATCGCATATTGTCCCAAAGAAAAGTTCATTAATGACTTAAATACTTTCAAAAGGGTAGTGAAAATGGGGTATTGCTCATCAACTGTTACAATCCATGGTTCCAGTACACATAACAGATATTTCTCTTCCATTATTCATCTCAAGTATTGTAAAACAATACATAAATTATAAAATTATTAATCTACTGATATAATTCAATATTTTACCACAATAAATGGCTATTTTTCTAACTTAAGTCATCACCAATATTATAAAAATGTATGTAAACTTTTAAAATATTAAATCAAAAGATACAACCCAAGAGTCTATTGTACAATTGACGGTTATTTGTCTTCTTCAATTCACTACAAATATAATAAAACAATATGAAAAAATCAAAAAATTATTAATTAAATTACTAAGTTTGGTTTAATCATGAATACAACCCAAAATTCAACCAAATGTGTGGTTATTTGCCTTATTTAAATCATCCTAATAGGTGTAAAAATATCCCTAAAATCAATTAGTTTATTCTATTGTTACTAAATTTATTTTCTTTATTATACCTGCAATAATAAATAAATACAAGCAACATTTCCCTCTTCAAAACGTTATGAATAGTTTCCCAGTCCAGACACTTTTTATACAGCAACTGCATAAATAACATCGCGTTGCCTACATGAAAATTGAACGAGTACATTACTTATAAAAATTTGCACTGTTGCTCAAAGTTTGAAAACAATTCAAAAGAAATGTTTTCTTCTTGATGCAAGATAAGAATTTATGCATAGCCTGATGGCGACAACAGCCAAGTTTCTGTGTTGTTGCCCTATGCCAAGAAAAATAGCGCAGGGATCTCTTGAAATGGGGGCCATTTTTTTAGTGAGACGAATAAAATATCTCGAGAATCGACAGTCATGTCACTCGTTCATTCTCGGATGATGACGCCCTTCCCAGTACTAAATTTATCATTTGGCACATTTTACTGCAGATACTTCAGGGAAATGCGCTATATTCTTGAAACGAAATAACAAAACATTTAGCAGTTTTTTTCTAAATTTGAATTGAATCAAATAAAAACTTTTCTTATCTTATTTTTAAATAAGTTAAATTTTATGAAGGTATTAATTAAAGTTAGAATACTTTTATGTCAGAAAATGTTAGATAAGAGCATTTTGTTAACATTAATTTTCTATAATAATAGTTTATGATACGGCTGTTTGTGTGTGTGTGTATTTGAAATTCATCGATAAAAGTGAATTTCTTGTCATAAATATATTTGTAACTTTGTAATATTTGTAATAATGAACAAGAATTTCACTTTGAAATAATGTAGATTGAAATTTGACTTAGAAAGACCATTTGAAAAACATATGTATTATTTAGAAACCACACATTTGCACTTGCTGTTTTAAGCGCTTGATTAAATCAAATGGGTTATTATATTGAGCTTACACTTAATTTAATAAAGAGGTGAAATTACATATGTATATATATGTATATATATATATATATATATATATATATATATATATATATATATATATATATATATATATATATATATATATATATATATATATATATATATATATATATATATATATATATATATATATATATATATATATATATATATATATATATATATATATATATATATTATAGACAAAAAACACTAATTTTGGCTTAAATAGGACCATTTTTAGGCTCACATAGTGCTTTCACCATGATGAATAATTATTTTTTAAAAATTATTATAAAGCATTTATGTCTAAGTTTTTTAATAAAATTTGATTTTGATGGTGTTCTTTTGTAAAATTGATAAATATTTTTTCAGCGTTGGTCTTCCATTTTAGTAAAGAATATGAGAAACATCATTGCAATTAGTTATTCATCCAATCAATATTTTTTTCAGAAATCAAGATATTTTCAAGACTCTTTTTCATGAGATATTTCTCACATTTTTCATCAAGAAACATTCTGCTTGCTCAAATGAATATTTTCAATTATCACGAAAAGTCATAGTAGAACATTTTAATTTCTGTTCTGAACTATGATTTGCCCTCTTTTACTTAGTCACTTAAGTTTTAAAATGGCATTTTGACAACCAACATTTAAAATTATTATATAATGATTAATATTATATTCCATTTTGTCTAAATTTTTTAAAATGGTTGAAACAAGTGTTATCAAGCTATCGAATCAATCACAAATCTAAATTATTTAAAGCAATTATTTATTGATTCCCCTTGCCTGATAAATGGTTGTATTTTAAAAAACAATAGATATTCTTACTGTTAAAACTAAACCTTTATGTCATTTTAGAACTCAAAACCTTCAAAATTTTTATTTCATATCCCAAAACATTTTCTTCAGGAATTTATTTCATAAGAATTAACCATATTTATGTTTAATTATACAAGTGGCAACACAAGCATTTCCATAAAAATTGCTAGTTGAATCAACTTTTTAGAACATAAAATTGTAGAATTGAAATCATACTAAAAATATTCACTACATATTTAATACGCATTTATTTGATTTAAAAGATGTTTAAAATTGTATTACTGTTGTTCAAATTTTCTATTGAGAAATTTGATAAAAAAACAAATTCATTTTAAGCACGATAAATGTTATATATTAATACAAGCCTCAAAAAATTATAAATAATAAATTGTGTTTGAAAAAGTGCTTATTACAGGAATATACTCAGAGAATCTAGATTTTTATCAGTAAAGAAAACAAATTAATTGCAAAAGTTAACTAATAGATGGTGCTAGATAAGGTTATCTATACATTTAAGCAAAAATAATTCTTTAGAGCATGCCATTGTTCTGTGATTATGTGAAATATAGGATTTATCCATTGTGTGATTTTACAAAGCCATGTTATGCCCCTATAAGAAACAGGACTTGCATTACTTACCATAAGATTTCCACAGGACACAAGCTTTCGTTTTGTTATGCACCCTGCAAATATGTTTTTCTTTTAAACTTTAATAGAGAACAAAATAATAAATTGAAGATACGTATCAATTATGATCATAAGATTCAATACCGGAGAATTTTGGTTTTGGGCATTCTTATGCTCTCATATAAATCAATATTCATTAGCTTTTTTGTGGAAATCATGTTGAACATGCTATTAAGTGGTTCATCAGAGGAATCAATCATCCGGCTATATTCGAGAATAAAGAGTTATGTTATGCTCTTCATTTCCTTTAAACCATTTAGTGGAATTTAAGTTGAAAACTTTTCTCTTTAAAATCTAATGCATTCTGCAATTTTTTCGTGTTCAGTTTCATTGTTTATTTATGTTTCTATATGATTCATATAAAAATCTAAATATGTTGATATCAGACAATTGCTTGGATTGAAAAAACATTTTTAACCTATATTCTTACAAACCGTAATATTTCTCCAAACAATATTTACTTTATTATGATTAATGACTGTTATTTTAATTATGATTAATAAATTACTTTATTGTGATTTTTATTATTTATTTAAAATGGTTGGATGCATTATTGTCTGTAAAATGTAGACAAAGTGTTTGATTTTATAACTTGCAAACCTACCAACATGTTTGTAGTCTCGGATGGGGAAAATTTCATTCTCGTGAACGAGAGGCAATAAAAACCAAAGAGCCAGCGGGTTAAGAAAGCTTATGCACATTAAAAGCTCTGATGGGTTCAATATGCTTCATTAAGTTGGCTTGATATAGATGATGATGCCCGCTCATTTCATAAGCTCGCTCATGACTATGATTCAAAATTATATGGTAATTTGCTTGTATCGAGCTGCTTTTCACTTGTCAGAAATAGCCAACTTGATGCGTATTTCAAGAAATTAAAAATAGTTTTTGAAAACAAAATACAAATGTGTGTGTCGGAAATAAAAATCAATTAATAATATAGTTTTGTGATTCCAACAAAACTCTTTCCTGCTTCATAATACCGGTAAACAATCTATAAATATTTACGACAAATTTTAATTCGCAGAAAACGCAACTAACAAACCAATAAGTATTTTGCTTCTGTATAAAAATTTACATATTATTTTAAAACAGCCTAACTAACTACTAATATCTTGGCTATTATTGCTGAATTACATAAAAATTAAACCAATCCATATATATTTTAGCATATTGCAGTAGGATTCTTGTAGAACCAATTCATATGAAATAAAATTGCACTTAATTTTATTTTTTCCTGCCATTAATTTTTATCTGAAAGCAATTGGATAAAAAGTAAATAAAACAAATATATGATATAACATGTATATAAAAAAATAATATACAAGTATTTATGTGTAACAAGCAAAGATAATAAGCAGATAAAAAAATTCAATATTGGCTTTATTCGTGCATAAATATTTTTAAGTAAACCAATACCTGGATATTTGACAGAATGTGAAAAGCTCTAGTGATATATACATGACAACAAAGATTTCAAATATGGAGTTACAAATATTAGTCACATTTTATCCTTGCTTCACTACCGTGACAAGAAATATTTTATTTTTATCTCACTCTACATTTTACGAGTCTTCATGAGATCATATAAAAAATATTGAAACTTTTCCAAAATCAATTTTCAGCTCCTTTTTTAAACCTCAGTTTTATTGCATCACAGGACAAGGAATTTAAAATATTTTATTGCTTGCGTTAAAGCTTAAAAATACTACTTTACTGCATATTTAAAGGAGAAGTGATACTTCACGTTCTTAAAATATAAAACAGTTTAATGGCTAATTTTTCACCTGGTACTCGTAAACAAGGATCTTTAAGCAAGTTTTTTAAGTCACTGATATTGTGTGAGGAACAATCTTTTCTCAAAATATAAAAAACCATGAAAACTAAAATTTCCTTCAAAGAAATTAAAATTTAATACTTGTAGACAGTTTAATTGTTTTGATAAGCACTGATGGATTCACTTATTTTATCTAATACATTTCTAAAAATCCTTAAGATTTACTTAAAATAACTACTACTTGAAAAAAATTCGTAAAATCAGTAAATATAAATGGACCTTGTTCACATTTACAATGAAGCCAAACATTAGTAATTTAATTTAGCTAACGATTAGGATCCTTCGTTACATCTTCTGTTTCCTGACATAGTAATATTTTACATTGTATTTTGACTTACTTTAGTTGTTATTATTGATCATGTTTAATTCATTAATTTATAGCATAAATCTGCTTTAAAGAAAATGATAATATACCAGTAGTATTTTTTCTAAAAATTCAAATTTAAAATCCAACAGAAACATTTCATATTACTTAAAATCTTAGCTTCTTTTTGCTTTATGTACACATACATACATACACACACACACATATATATATGTATATATACATACATATATATATATGTGTGTGTGTGTGTGTGTGTGTGTGTGTGTGTGTGTGTGTGTGTGTGTGTGTGTGTGTGTGTGTGTGTGTGTGTGTGTGTGTGTGTGTGTGTGTGTGTGTGTGTGTGTGTGTGTGTGTGTGTGTGTGTGTGTGTGTGTGTGTGTGTGTGTGTGTGTGTGTGTGTGTGTGTGTGTGTGTGTGTGTGTGTGTGTGTGTGTGTAATAAAATCCACCAAAATGAATAATAACATTAATATTTTTCACCTAATTGCTTTATAAAATTTGCCTTAAGATAGTTAGAAAATTACAGTAAATGTTTTGTTAATATTATGTATGCATAAATGAAAATAAGATCCTAAGTATATTTTATATATTTGACACACACTAATATTACTATGAATATACCAAAAATATTTTATATCCTCTCAGTGCTATTATCAAATATAAATTTAAAAAATATTTCAGGGGCAAGCAAAATTTTTCTAATGATTCTTCTAGTGTCTAGATCTAAGTGTGAGTGCGTGTCAAATCAAGAAAATTATTTTAAAAAGTTGAATATTTATAATTCTTACGATTTTTATTTTACAAATATATTGTTAATTAGTACATATGAAGCAGATAAAGTAGAATGCAAAAAATAGTTTAATGAAATGAACTTTTTTGAAAAGTTCTCGTACTTCAACAAATGAAAATAGTAATAATAACATGTAATGCTACTTAATTTCTCCATAAAGTGCGCTTAAATTTTACACTTTGTTGGCTGCTTTCTCAACCAAAACTAAAAGAATATTCTCGGAAAACATGTTCTTTTACGCATTTATTCCTTATAAGTTTCTCTGTGTGTGTCACTCTATTTAAGACTTCAATTTTTAAATAATGAATTCTGCTTAATCCGCAGGAGGTAAGTAGGGAAAATAAACACATCTTTCTTTGAGAAATTGAAAAAAAAGTGAATTGAATTAACTTTTCTTGTTATACGAGATCATATAAATGTGTTTTCTTTTCGAAAGAAATATCTTAGAAGAGCTGTGAAAATTTCATTTTTGTTTTTATAGAATATTAAGATAAGAAGAGGAAAAGTGTATAAGCTGATTTGCATATGAAAAATGAAATTACGTTGTTTATTTTCCTTGATTTCTCTCAAAAACGTTTGTTGCAACAGCCAATTTATTTATGTATTCATTAAATTAAGAAAAAATCATACTTTTTAACTTGTTAGTAACATGAATAAATGAAACATATGATACATCATTTTAAGACATTGCTTTTTATAATATTTTAAGAAATTTCATTCCTTTTACACAACATACATATACATAAATTATCCAAAAAAACTTAAAAAATGCAAGCTATTAATAAAGTCGCGTGTTCTTGTCTTGGTGTTTAATTGCATTATAATGATACTAATTGTATATAGGATATTTTTTGTGTCATTATAATATTTTTCTTTGTAATACTTCACAGACTTCTTCGAAATTTAACATGCTAAATGTACGATTACAATTAACTATGTTATCAAGTTTTCATTTACTGGGCAGATCTATTTTTCTGTGAGATACTATTTTGAAGTAAGTGGATACATTCACTTCCTACAAATAGCAAATCATTTAAAATTTTAAATATATTCATAAAAAAAATTGTGGTATTAGCTAATACATATATAAAAGTTTGCTATTTATCATTTGTCTAGTAATCACTAGAAAATCATATAATGTTTTTAAAAATATATAATACACTTTTTTAATATTGAATGACATTTTTGAAAGAGTTGCTTATACCGTTTTAAATATTATTCAAAACGTTATATTTTGGATTATTGAGACTTCTTTTTACATTCCTTATTTATACTTGGTATAATCTTAGAAGATATCACTGAATACTTTCAGACTGTCAGTTTCATGAACAATTAGAAATGTTTAAAAAGTGATAAGCTTAATAACATAGATTCTTGTAAACTATTTGCAATGTTCAGATACAGATAAATATAAATTTTTCTTACATATTTATGTACAGTTCTTATGTAGACATTCACTTTAAGTAAAGGCAACGGGAAAAATTCCTACATTTATTCACAATCATGATATTTGTGCAGTTATGAATGTTAGCTTTCAATGTGGCCATGTATGCAGAAAAGCTTTCTTCAGAGTAAAAGATCTAGGGTTTGATTCTAGTCACTAATAAACAATAAATAATTTTGTCGGTTTTCTGATTATTGACAATTTGGCTGTCCATAATGATGCCCACAAACAAAACTATTACAATATCTAAACTTTTATCTTCAGTTTTAAAATAGATTCTTAGTCATTTCACGAGAATGGACATATTCTGATTCAGCACTTTTAACATTTGACGTTATGAAAAGAAGTGTTTATTAAAAATAAAGTTTTAGATGCTTTCTAATATGAGATTTTACATGGTAGTTATTCATTTTCAACTTTATTGATTCTCTTTTTCGTAATCCTACAGATATACATAAATGCCTTTAGAACAGCAATATTTTTAATTAGTTCCTTCTTTTAAAATTTATTTTTTGTGATTTATTTTTCTTATTTGCTAGTTTAAAGCTTCATGTTCCGAAAATTTAACTTCCTATAACTCAATTATATAAAAATATGTAAAAAAACTTAACTTTTTTTATTTTAGATAGCTTACTTAATTGTAAACCAACTTTTAACATACTTTAATATTACAAACTAATAATGTATATTATTTTTTCAAAATATTAAGCACTATAATAAAAGTTTATGATTTAATTTGGTTTAATCTTTTTTTTATTTTTGGAGTTATATTTGTTGGAAATTAATTAACTTTCATTGTAATTTCATATTTTAAATTTCAAGCAAATTTCTTATGTCGTTACATATAATTTGTTTGCAATACAATCACAATTATATGAATATTTATTCAAGATTAAATTTATAGTTTAAATTCAGAAAACATAATCCTTTGGTTGAATTTTGAGATAAACATTTTAAAAATAAACTTGTTTTCCGACATTCCATTTCACGTTATTTGTTAGTGATTTCTATTTTAGTTTCCGTTTCCTAGCCATTTGTTGGAAATAGAATTTCAAACGTCAAATAATATAAAAAGGTTTGATGGGAAAATTGAGAATCTATTTTCTATATGAACGGCTTTTTCAATATAATATGTGAATTGCTTTGGTATATATTACATTTTCTATATATTTCATGAGACATTGAGATAAAAATAAAATGATACATATTCAAAAAATTTTCAATCAAAAATATTACTTTGATTTCAATGATATTCAGATTCGATATTCAATAAACAACTTATGAAAGTATTCATACATATTTATGAATTTGATAAAGTAATTTATATTATTTTTCTTGTATTTAATATATTAAAATTATTCTAATAAAAACAGCATTATAATGTGCAGCAAACTTAGCATTAATGTGCTGATACTATAAACTAAATAAAAACTTATGTTACGATAGCCTGTGTGGGCCAAGGCCTACAGCCTACACCTGTTTGTCTGACTGAGGGCCATGGTTTGTGAAGCATATCTCAAGGTTATGCAGTCCACTTAAAGCTGAACCCCCAGTCCCAAACATGCTTGGTACTTAGTTTATCGACCCATTCAAGGCATGAAAGGTTGAATCAACCTTGCCTATTATAAGGATTAAATCTCGGATTTATGCATTGTGAGTGTGCAGCTCTACCACGAAACCTTCGGGCTTCATGATAGTACAAATTATAGTACCATAATCACTTTTGTAGTAATAAGCAATTAAAATTTCTTGATGAAAAGCATCAATTAGTTATCCAAAATAGTGAATCAAAACTTGTTGTAATGTTACTGTAGTGGAAAAAATTTACGATAGAGCATTTCCTTCTCAAATTGATTAGTAATAAAGAATAT
Source organism: Latrodectus hesperus (assembly GCA_037975125.1). Classification (NCBI taxonomy): domain Eukaryota; kingdom Metazoa; phylum Arthropoda; class Arachnida; order Araneae; family Theridiidae; genus Latrodectus; species Latrodectus hesperus. The sequence goes on from CM075851.1 coordinate 46,872,800, forward strand.
CAAATTCTCTCAATTTTTGGACTAAATTTTGTAATGAATATAGTTTTCCTCAACTGATATGTCATAAAATTTGCCAAAAACCATAAATTAATTTAATTAGAGTGAACATTACATATTTATATCCAAAAGTTAAGAATTTTTGACTTTGAAGGAATTTAATCTGTAACTTAGAATGTGGCAAATTTTCTAAATCAGCTTTGACGCAAATTCAAAGCATATCATTTATAATATAGTTTTATAATGTTTAATTTTTGTTTTATAAAAGATTCTTCAAAGAAAAAATATAGTATATTAATTTTTTCATTGAATTTTACAAATTTTAATTGTCACGTCTTGAGCTTTCAATATTTTTTATTAGCACGATGTAATCCATACCTATAATTAACAAAAATATCATTTTTTAGGCAAAGGATTTAAATTTTTACTGAAAACTTTTAAAAGTTAGTGATTGATTTAGCCTATAATACTAACTTCATAATATATATAATTTCTTGTGAAACTAGTATTTTACTGTAACAGACCGCATGAAAAAAATCACCATTTGGAAATTGACGTTCATTTTAATCTTGCACAACTTTTCAGCTATGAAAATCTATTATTTCCAGATTTAATTAAAGAGAAATTGATGGGTCTCATTTGATTGTCTGACCAGAAATGCATATTAAATCATATTTTCCAGTTAAATTTACAAAGCATGATTAAACATTACCCATAATACATATGTTCATAGACATAATATTAAACTTAGAGTACAGACAGAAGCTTAATAAACTTACAATTAACCACTGCAGTCAATATTACAATAGTAATTAATTTATTACATTTATGAAACCATAGTAAATATCACGTAATTGAACATGTAATGTTTAAACTGAATCTTCAGATAATGCAAAACAATTTTCAGAGATCCTACACAATTCAATGTCTCACTCTAAACATTTATGATTGCATATGTCTCTTAACCATGTTTAGCAATACCATATCTTAACTTGTAATCCTCAAACTATTTTGGAATAAATATATTTGATTGTAAATGCTTAAAAATAAATTAATAGATATGTAAGCTAATGTATGTAAAAATTCTATATTCTATTCTATTCTATGCAAAAACGTTTTTAAAAATTAAATTATTCACTATTGGTTGAAAATATTAATTTTTTTAGTTTAAAAGAAATAAAATTAAAAATGTTTCCATTGAAGTTTTCCCTTCTGTGTTTCAGAAGTTAATTGATTGAAAACAAACAATTGTAGCTTAAGCGTAGTTTTTAACTATTGTAAGCAAATTACGTTACATAAAAACGCATCAAAGCATAATCAGGAAAATTTTTCATAATTGTAGTTTATAGAAATGTGTTAAAAGAATAAAAGTTAATGGGAATTATTTATTCTTTATTCGGACTTTTCAATAAAATTTAAAAACGATATTAAATAACAAAAGTTAAAGAGTTTAATAGTAAAATTATAATGTGAATTTTAAATTAAATATAAAGTTAAACAAGTAGTTTTGTATATATAAATAATAAGCTATGAAAGTTCAACTTTTTATTTAACCAAATAATATTCTCAACATAAAATTTATTTTTATATTATTCATATATAGTTTGACAATCTTTATCTTTAAAATACATTTATGGAAATTTTCAAAAAAGTCAGATAAGAACTGTAAAATAAAAAAACAAAAACATATTTGTTGAATTCACCACGTTTACTTATACTGTTTGAAATAGTATTTGCTTATACAGGTTTTAAAGATATAAATGAGAAAACTATCTAGAGAAAAATTCCTTTCTTTTCGATTTTCTCTTTTTCCTTAAATTATGAAATATTTTCGCCGATACTAGACCAAATATCATGTATCCAGATGAATTCTTGTCAGAAGGATCGAAGCCTCTTTTTTTTAGAAATTTCTCATATGGTTTTTGAAGTATTTTTTCCACTCCCTGTAAAGTTAGAAGCATACTTGCCAATTCCTGATTCGTTTTTTTTTATACCAACTACTCTAAGATTTCGACCAATCAAGGCCCTCGAATGTGACCGGAGGACTTAAATAGCGTATTACGTTAAAACACGTTCTTCTTTTTTGTCATTCTCTTTCCAAAACCTAGAGAATATCTTCCTGCTCCCAATTCTCTCTCTCTATTTTTTTCTTCCATTTCATTTTATATTTGAAAGCCCATCATGGCAAGTAGAAAACCTTTGTAATTTAGGAATGCCAGGAAGATAAGAAAAATATCCCAACTCAAGGTTTAGAAAAAAAAATGAATATCTTCGTGATTTCAAACTTTTGGGATTGAGAGAATTGAGCTGAAGACGAATCTTTTGTTCTATTTCCTGAGCCACAGCACGAATTCCTTTCTTCTTGACCGTTTGTCTTCATTTCCCTCTGATTCTTGCAAGACTCTAACTGCAAATCGCCTTTGTCTGACAGTCGAGGATTGCTTTTGAAGCACAGAATAAGTTTTGAACTTTGGATTTATGCCAGAATTTGACAGAAATGTTTCCTTAAATGAATCACATCGTATTCAATCACATAAGTAGTGAAAAGATAAGATATATATTTATTCAATGAAACTTTTTCATAAAAAATATTCCTTTTAAATGGTAACAATGTGACATACAAATAGAGACGGAATATTATGTAAATAATTAGGAATCTAGAAGGTTTATAAATTATATTGCTCAAAATATTTCTTTCTTTTATAAAAGAAAATGCTTCATACACAATACATGAAAAATTAGAAGTCATTTTCTTTTCAAAATAAATGACTTAACTCATCCGGAGCATTTATAAAATTATTGTAAGTAAATTCAGATGTTTAACTGGACATAAAACTTATTTTTTATTTTTGAAAAGATGTCACATTTGTTGGACAAAAACATGTTCCTATTTCAAAATTTTGTGTATTTGCAGTTATTTAAATTTTGTCTCATTTAAGATACATTCAATTGTAAGTATACATATTTTGATAAATATCATTTCAATCATAATTTTTTCATGCGCCATGACTTATTAAATATTTTGCTGAAATATTTAAGCCAGATTTGTGTATGATAGAAAAAATATATTGAGTACTATGAAAAGGCATCAAACTTATTTTTTTATCTTGGAACTCTGTAACAACACTAAAAAGACTGCAGTTATTTTTTACTTTAAGCTGATTTGTCGGAGTTTTAGGTTTATACTTTCCCATATCTTTCTATGTTGAGAGGAATAACAGATTTTGTTGTCCTCTTCATCTATTGCTGATATTGACTTCTTCGAAGTCGAACGAACACGATATTCAACGGTTATTTAATAGTAACTTCTTTATTTAACAGTTATTCAATAGTAACTCTCTACAATTTTAACAGTTACTCAGTTATTCAACAATGAATTAGCCATTATTAAATAAAGGGAAAGGAACGTTTTCTAAATTTCTTCCTTGTTGGCAACGTGAGTATGTACTTTCGCCAATTAGGTTGTTCATTACTTAGTGCGCACAGTTCAAGAACCTTCTCCCTGCACTGTATTTATCGTCTGAATGATTGAGTTCTCTTCCTTTAAGCCAGCATCGTGAATGCGATATACTATTAAAAAAGAATTCTCCGGAAAACAATACTATCCAAGGAATATAAAAATACCATATAATTGCCTTTAACCACTATTCTGACCTCTATGTGGTATAAATGTGTGCGAGTTCATTTCAAACCAGAGATAAAACAATATTTTTCAAAGGAAAATCCATGTTCATTCCCAATATTTGTTAAATTTAAGGATATGGTTATTAGGTTTCTGTCTTTTGTAATGACATCTGTCGAGGTGGATGCTTGAGAGTTTTCTTCACACCTCACACTTGAAGCACTTGATTCCAACCCATTATCGGTGAAGTGTTTTTCTGAAAAAGAAGTGAACTAAAAGCAAACTGATTAAACTAAGAATAGCCAACATGTTAATTCTAAGCATAATTCTTATGATGGCGTTTTAAAAAATTTTAATTCTCCTCACAGAGCGAAACACCTGGTTTCTAAAATTGATTTATGGTGATAAAAAGGTAGCGTAAATTTTGAAAGTATAATGTAAACATAACGATAAAAGCAAGCGAAATATTACCTAAAAATAGAAATACAACAGTTGTAACTCATGATGAATTTCAAATTAAGAAAATGGTGTCATCAGATACGCAATGCTTCATCTCTTAACAATTAGACATTCATATAACATGTTAATGGTTATAACTATCCAGTTTATAATTTTATTGATTTTTTAGTCTTATTTATTTATATCGAATATAATAATAATCACGAAAGAAGAATGGATGTTTATTATATGCGTTCCCTTTAAATGATGTTTTGCTACCAACATTAAGCTGATAATGAAAAATTTCAAAAGCAGAAACAAAAGCATTGCAAAAGCTCTCTCATTAAGCAATGAATTGTGTTTATAAAATATCTGATGGAACTTCCATAGAGACTTATTGCCATTCTCACTATAATTATAAATCCATCATTTTCAGTTCAATTATATAGAGAACATTATGGTTTAGCATTAAAATTAGCATGAATTTATTACCTATTATTGCTGAGCAACCAGTAACAGATATCGTCTTTCCTTTTGCATTCGCTTGTTAGAATTACTGCTTTTATATTTTCAGAGAAGCATACTTGCACTGCATGTGTGGATAGCAAGCTAACTCAAATTAATCTTTAAAATATCCCATAATAATAATTTTTAAAATATCTACTGTATTACACTGAAGTATATAAAACTAATTTCAAGATTTGATCTTAGCTGTAATATTTTGCATATTGAATGAAAAATACCGTGTGGAAAGGGGAAAAAAGTGCCAGCTTTGAACAATTTTCATGAAATAATACAAAATATGTTTAGCCAACTATTGTTCCAGAGAACTTTTGTCATGGTCTTAATTGCCTTTATTTTATTTTATAAATTAATGAATTTTCTACTTTAAAGCAATGTATATAATATCTACTTCTAATTTGCAGAAACCTATAATAAAAGCTAATGTTTGCGAAAACCTGATGTTTTATAATAAAACCTAAGTTTAAAAGAAAATAAACTCTATGTCTTTTATATTTTTGTTATTTTAAAACACTTTTTTTGGCCCTCCATTTTTTTCTTCAACAATTTTCATTTGTATCCGTCATTGCTTTACAAGGGTTTATAAAATAATTCTAAATAAGTTTTTTATATTTATAAGAGGGAATGTTTAAAGTGTGAATCAAACATAGTTTATAGGATATATTACGAAGAATCAAGTTGCATCTTATTAATTAGTCATCTGTCTTTTAGTTTTAGTTAACTTAAGTACAATTTTTACTTCTGTCGTGAATAATTGTAATAATTCAAAAACATTTTCAATCTGTGTGTCCAACTACAATTAACCTATGTGTAACCTATAACGAGACAAGATTGTTGGGAGCAAAATAGTATAACCGGTTCACTAAGCAAAAGAACATTGCCTTATACTTCGCTATTTTCGTGGAAAATCTGTAAAAACAAATCCATAGAGAATTACAAATATACTGACAAATGAAGATAATAAAACGGAGCACAAAATTAATATGAAGTAAGTCAAATATAAATCAAAATTCTGGGATCAAATTATTTATATTTAATAATTAGTTTAGAAGTAGACTTTTACTTCTTGACTGAATTTAAGAACAAATATTTATTTTGAAAATTTATATATGGAAACTGTTAATTATTTAAACTTTAAGCGTAACTATACAAACATCGAGTCTTAAAACCGTCTTTTCCTTGCAGCTGAAAAATGTATAATTATTGCCCTTGGTGATAACATGAATTTATTGTCTGTGACCGAATTCTAATTTCCGGATACAAGGTACCAATTAAAAAGAAAGCACTTATTCTACTCATTAATGTATGCTTGCATTAATGCATGTAATACAAACATATACTCCTGTACACTTAATTTAGCTTCAAATTTATTCACCAATTAAATACCAAAATTTATCAAGCCTCCCCTCGTAAATGCAGCGTTCGAAAATTCGAGCAGCAATAATTGAGCCATTATCCATGTTCTGTGTTTAAAATAATCTCTGCTAGTATCAACTGAAACGTGTGTAGAGTTACATGCATATTGAACCGCAGGCCTTGAAAACAACGATTACATGTAATTTCATTTCAACTTACTGAATTATATTGCTTTGCTGTTTCCATTAACATAAGTAACAATTATATCCCTACAATTTGTCTCGCGCCAGCATCTTGTTCCAGGCTATTATAAACAATGCAGAATTTTCCAATTTATGCTTGTTTATTGATTATAAGAAGAATGTAAAAATGCTAAAAGTGTGATGCCAAAAGGCATGCTGTAAATTGACTCTATGAGAATGGGATACATGTGACTCGTCACATACAGCTCTAGGTATGTATTTCTAACTTAAAACAAACACTCAAATAATTACTTCAGCTTAAGTAAGAATTAGAAAAAAAATCACACATTAATAACGCAGGGACTGTAATACATTGCTTTGAGCAGGAAATTATATCATAAGAGAAGAAACATACTATCTTACATATGAATTTGAAAATCCGATGTTTCATCTATTATGTATAATTAAATAAAATCAATTATAGGAACTTATGAATAACATTTATTACAGAAATACAATTGAGAGCTAAGTATTTACTATGTTATTCTCATTCATCAATCTATGATTCACGTCGTAAGAACTTTTATCAATTTTGTTTTTCAATTTAATAAAATAACATTACCAAATCTTTATGAATATTAAAGTTTTTAATAAAAAGCTTAATCGTATAATTATAAGCAGATGTAAATAACAACGATTATATAAGATGTGTGTACCCTAAACTCATACATTGCTTTTCTCAAAAACCCCACTGTATAATATGCTCTGAAATATTATTGAAATTCTGTATTGTTCCTAATAAATAGAATCAAATTTAAAATCGTTAAAAAAGGACAATATTTCATATAAACTAGCTACGTCTTTGCAAATGGAAATTCAATGCTACTCACAAAACGGGAATATTAAATATTTTTTATAATATTTGCTGTCATAAACTTAATATTACAATGGTTAATTATAATGTTAATAAAATTTAATCTATTTTTAAGAAAATAAAGTGAAAAAAATTATTAAATTTTATAATAAATATTACATTTAAAAGCTTTAAAAAGATGTATAATGTTGTGAAAAAATGTTCTGTTATATATATTTACTTCAAAAAATATTTAAAATATTTCCTAATTTTGTTAAATTATTTTCTAAGCGTAATTAGTGTGTCTTATATACTAAATTTACTTATTATTTGTTACCCTACCACTAAAAATAGAAAAGAAAAATAAATATATTCAAAAGCACTTTTTGTCTAATGTAAATAAGTTCTAGAAAATTATTTATTTTCAGAAGTGCATCGAAAAGTATAAAACACTACATCTTAATCCAGTTAATGTTATATTTATTTATTTAATAAACAAGGACTTATTATAAAAGTAAGAATATAATAAAATAATATTGAAATTCTGATCATGAGGTTGTACGTTTCTTTGCAAATATGTATATTTAAAAACGTTGCAAGTATTTAAAAAGCATATATTTAAAAATTCATATATATATGAATTTGTAAATATATATATTAAAAAAAGTGGCAGGAAAATAAACATATAAACATCTAGATCCAATGAAATTTGTACAATAACTATATAAATATATGTATTACAAAATGTGCCCTTAATGTATTCAATACGATTTTTATTTAAAATATATTTATTATTTTTTAAATGAACAGATGGGAAAATTAAACAAATAGTTAAAGGTAAGAAAATCAATAATATTTTATACCTTATCGGATGAAAAATGTATTTTCATACTAGTATGTACTTTAATTTTGTAAACCAATACTTCAATATGCACCAAATATATGTTAAAACACATTTCGGTTGCAATAAATGACTTCCCTCTGTAAAAAGTAATGATAATTCTTTTGTTCATCAAATATTACAACTCATTCATTTCAATATTTTACGGGGCTATTTGAAATCGGATTACATCCAAAGGAAGAATTTTTTAAATATGACTAATGAATTGCAAATGTAATTAATAAAAGGCTAATTTTTATTTATCGCTAGTGTAGGAATATTAATTATCTAATTACTGAAAATGAATGTTTTATCAGTTTCCAATTTTGTCACGTGTGACTTAGTTTTAAACAACAAGTAAGAAGAATTATAGCAGTTCTAGATTTAGATATTTATCATTTAGCTTATTAAGCACTGATTTCTTTTAACATTTCCCGAAACAAGTAAAATTTTGTCAAAATTATAAATTGCTTTGCAATTTTTCTCTTTAGACATGTTTTGGCTTCAGACAGTGCTTGTAGATTTTGTAAATTAATAATTTTAATCAGAAAACATCTTGAATAAAAATTAAAATAAGATAATTTTACAGAAGAAAAAGATTTAAAAGAATATTTTATAGCTAAAACACATTAAAAATATATAAATATACATCTACTTGCATTAAATTAATCATTTAAACTTATCATTTATACTCAAGTTAAAAATGGGAGTACAAACATTTGTATAATTTTTAAGTACTCGTTAAAAGCATTTTCGTCTAAATTCAAAATTAAGTTTCAAATAAAATCATATCATCAGTTTTAAATATTCAAAATTCAATTAATCAATTTTTAGAATTTATTTCAAAGAAAGTCTGTTATAAATAATATAAGCACTGTCACCACACACACACACATATATATACAATGTATATACACTTTTCTCGGTTATAATGAAAATAAAATAAAATGTTAGTATTTTAATGAGACATTAATAATATAATTATGAAATAAAAGAAAGAAATATTCCTATGATTGAAAATATCACGTTATTATACAAATTCCAGATTAGCTAATTAATGTAACTTCAGAGTACGTAAAAATTTTATTATTATTTTTCATTGATAAATTTAAATTTCATATGCAATAAAAGTGTGCATTTATTTTGTAGTTAATGTTCCAATGTTTTCCTTCATTTTTATTTTTTATACAATCTAATAAATCTTAGAATCTAATCTTTTATCAATGAATCATTTTTTTTTATTAGAGACACATTTTTCGCTTAAAAAAATATGCTTCACTCGTTTTTATTTCCTAATGAGTCATTTTCATAAAAAAACGTTAATTTTGATATCGTTAAATTTTTATTTTAGAAACTTTAGCTTAACGGTTTACAAGAGAAGAATTTGCTTTTACCAAACTTTCTATTTTAATACATATATAATGAATTTATTATGACAATTTGCACAGAAAATTTACTTTAATCATAGTGTCATAACGCTTAATCTTTACAATATGTTTAGGAAAAATACTTTGTTCAGTTCAAATGAAATATTTATTTCTTAAAAATCTATTTATAGTTTGTTAAGACTGCAAAATTAGGTATAGAGTCATTTCAGAGAGCCATATCCATAGCACAATCACCGAGTGGACAGGTCCGCCCTTTCAATTCTCCCAAAGGCAATGCAATCAAACTTGGAAGAAATCTCGCACCCGAATCCTATTGAGCTTCGAAGGTGGTATTCCATAGTCCATATCTCCCTCAAGAAAAGGAGCTCGCGTACTGGAACAGAGGAGAAGCTATACGATGTGATTATGGAACATCATCCATCCTGATGCCATTCCTTCACAACAAAAGATCGAATTTCCATTCGCCGTTCTTCCATTCATCACGGGGTATTCATCATATCCTTATCAGGTGTCATCGCTAATACCCGGGCACCCTCTCTGCCCTCATGGCCAGAGACAATAGATGATCCAAGCAATCATCTAATCCTTAAAGATGAGTTCCTGCTTACTGCTGAATGCGGTATTTGCGCTCCGTTGATTGTTTTCGATCCGATTACAGCCAAAAATTATAGCAACAATGAAATTTACTACAGTTCAATAAAAGACCAAACTCTACAAATTGTTTATTTTTTTGTTAAGTTAATGATTAATTTTAACAGCAATTGTTGCTTTATTTTAATCTAAAGAAAATCGACATTTTTTTGTGTTGTGAAAGGGAGAAAATAATTTCGATAAATGAGACAAAACTTTTGAGGTTTTGCCAAAAGAGAATTGATACTGTTTGATAGAGAAACCAAAAAGTTTCTATTTTTAGTAATAGACATTGATACATGAAGAACTGAAAGTGTTACAAAGTATTATTTGGTTAAATGAATTACAATCAAATGTTTCAGTGCTTCTTTATTCACTTTTTTCTGTAAATATTATACATTTTTTAACATTAATGATATAAATATATAAATGAAACTTCAAAACTTTTAAGCAATTAAATAATTTTATAGTATTTTATTTAAAGATATCCGTATATAAGTTAGAAATTAAAGTGTGTGGGTTGTTTTAGGTGCAACAATCTGTCTTTTAGCCAATATTGTCAATAAAAATGAAAATTTAACACACAAATATACTTTTCAACAATAATGTTTTTATTCGTTACTTAAAAATCTATGTCAGAAATTTACTTTAATTATAATATAAAGAAGGGGACTTTTTCTGAAAATTATAAAGCCTATTAATATAATTTGAGCTTAAAGAAAACATTACTTCAAACGAACGAAAGCACATTTTTTCATTAAAAGATAATCCCAAAAGAGGTCATTTAAGATAATATCTTGCTTAGTAATATGAAAATGCTTTTTGAAGGGAAAAAGCTACTTAATGTTATAAAACTGAAAAAAGGGAATTTTTTCATTAAGAAAATTAAAGTAAGAGATCCAATTTCATGGTAGTACTATGAGTGAAATTATCATTTTAACTAAAAATGGTTTCCAAAGTGACTTTCTAATTTGTTCGTAATTTGCGGTTGGAACGCTTCGTTTAAGCTGGCTTCTAAAATTCACTTAAAGATAATCGCAGTGTATTTAAGTGAATTGCCTAACAATGAAATAGCATAATTTAAACATTAAGCCACGATGAGTTAATTTCGTGGAAGTTCACACAAATACTTATACTGAAATGCTTTCTTTAAAAAATGACATAATGGCATATTTTATTTTACCTCGTCAATAATTAGTATCTTTTTATGGACATATTTTTATTTCGTTTTTGAAATATTGATGATATCTTTCTTATTCAGTAAGACGCAACTCTTCTAATTTATACGATGTTCTTATTTCATGAAATGGGCAAAATTATTTCAATAGTCCATCATAATCAATTTTTTTCGATCAAATATTAACATTTTTGAAAAAGCATATGGACATAATGAGATGTATAAGTCAATAGAAAAAAAAGCAAAAATCTTTTTTTTAGTATGAAAGGCTTTATATCACTGTTTAACAATGGTGGATATACAGAAATTGCACATAATTCTCTGCAATAAAAAAGTTTAAATTTATTTATTTATTCATTTTATATTACAACACCATTTTCTTTACTCTGTTTTCAATAGATTTTACTCTGTTTTCAATGGATTATTATTTTACTTTCATATAAGTAAGCACTTATCCCGGATGCAATAAATAATGATTTTATCATTTAAATAATTTATAATCGCTCTTTCAATACTGTGTACTATTAATAATGCAATTATGAAAACATAGTTATACTGTTTAACATATTTTTCTGCCTCACTTTTAAGTGTATTTTTTTAGTCGAACAAACATTTCCCATTTTTTTCCTTCTTGTAAAAGTATAGTGTATCTTTTACTTGCAGGAAAGATTCAAAACAACTGAATACTACTTGACTCTCTTGATACCCTCAGAGGGTTAAATGGACATTTTTTAATCTCTACCTTATATCCAATATAAATGTTGGAATAGATGATTTTTCTTAATAATGTATCAATATAAGTCATTGCATATGTTTCTTTAGTTCAGCTAAATTATTCTAAATTTATCAATATATTGTTTTGGTTATAAATTAATTACTGGAAAGGACTCTCAAATAATTACACTATTTAAAATATATTACATTTTGCACAAACTTCTCCTTCTTTATTTCTCAAAAATCAAATATTTCTCAAAAAAAAAACACTTCTTTTTCAGGCTGTAAAATATTGAGTGGGGTAATAACTCAATAATAACTCAAAAATTAAAAAACAATTACCCATTTTGAAATTTCCATAGTTTGCAGAGTTAATCTATGTAATGAATCAATTAAATAAATGTACTTGGATACACACACATCGAGAAAATGTAAGGCACTTTAAATAACAAGGCATACAAAATATATTAAAATTAAGAACCAAGCTTCGTCCTCTGTAAATTACAAACAACTTATAAATATAGTTTGAAAGTAAACTCTTATGTTCACATGATATATAACGCTGATTAATTAAAATATCGAAAGTTTTTGGTAGTTGGAAGAGCTTGCTTACAACAACTTTAGGGATTACAACATTACCACTATTCAGAAATTGTGATTAATGGTGAAAGTTTATTAACAATAATTCGGTAATTTAGCAGTGATATCTTCTTTTCTTTTTTGATACTCCGTAATGTGAAATAACTTATATCAATGTCTATTATTGTAAAGTTGTATAAATAGTTTAATGTCAATAAGTAATTCACATTCCTTATGTCTATAAGCTTACTATAGGATAACTCAATATTATAACCATTCAATATATAACCAGTTATCAAAAGGAGTTTATAATAACTGGAATAGTAAAATTACTATTTATTGCACTGAAATTTTATAAATATCCACTGAAAATCCTTGATATGAAAATCTATGATTTTAAAAAGTAGTTTATCTTCATTCTCATTCCCAATAAACATTCTTTCTTCAACATATTGATTATAATTCTCTTAAAATAAAATCTGAGAATAAAAATTGTAAAAAACATATTTTTTCAATATTTCGAACATACTGCGTCAATTAAGTAAGAAAAATCCATTAACAAATGTGTCAGATCCAATCAGAGTTAATTCTCTACTTAATAAGTATAGAAAAATTTTGAATTTTTGAGCATATATATATATATATATATATATATATATATATATATATATATATATATATATATATATATATATATATATATATATATATATATATATATATATACGTGATTGTATTTATAGTTTCAATATTAATATATTCTTTGATTATTTTCATTTTAATCACACTGCATAAACTATGATAAATGCTTAAGCAATTTCTTTATACTACATGGTTAGCAATTTGGCAAATGTTTTATAGTTTTATAAACAGTAAAATTGGAGGTTAAAGATAATAAGCAATTTAGACACCAACCGCCACCATGTAAATGGGTAGGCAATGTTGAAATTATTAGACATTTAACAATAAAAAATATGTTCACTGTATCAATCATATTTCGAAGGAAAATAGATCATGCGAACATATTCAAAAATTCGAAAACCAATAATATGCTTACTATCTTTCCTCGACAGTTTTACATAGTCTAATATCCGCAATCAGCATTGTTCCATGTTAAAATTTCAGTGATTAACTTAAATATATCCTTAAATAGTCTTATTAATTCAGTAAAAATCATCTAAAACCATGTATCAATCAAAATGTACGTAGTATGCAAATGATGAGATATGTAGTTACGTGTTTACATTGTAGCAAATGTAGCAAATTACTGTACAAAAAAATATCTCCCTTTAAGATTTAGTACACGATAATGTATCTGTTGGCATAACATATAAAACAATTTTCTTGAAGTAAGATTCAATAAGTCATTAATGTACAAAGGTCCTGGTATTGACTTCACATTGTACTAACGTTTTCTTTCACAAGTGCATAATACCAAAATATTGAGAATAGCCATTTCAGTCGATTTTGACAGAACTTATTCTATATCAAATAAAGGGTAATTATCGGTTCATTCATAACTTGGCAGAAAAGCACATGTTTTCCTGACTACACACGTCATTTGACGTAAATCATAGTATGTCTAAAACTGTCATAAAAAGCTTATAGAACATCTATGTAATTTTAATGAAATGTTAAATGTCTGAGTAATAGTTATGAGTACTTCATACCATTCTCTTTTTTTCATGTCTTACCAAGCTCATACCATGATTTGGTAAGGTATTATTCATTGTCTAGTCTTAATAATTGTAGCCATCGTAAAAACAAAATGGTGGGCTAAGCATTTCATATAAAATTTTATAAAGATCTCGCATTTTGGCGTAAAAAGAAAAATCTATTGAATTAGATATAGCTAATTCACTTATTTTTTAATATATACATGGAAACAACATTCGTTGCTTACGAAAAATATATAGTGAAATTTAATACATTATTCAAAATTTAACTTGATATAATTTCAAAAATAAATTTATTTGTTGCTTGAATCGAGAGAAGAAATATCAAATTTCCTATTTCTGTGAACTTTGCAGACATAATTTAAAAAAAAGAAAGTTATTTTATGTTATATAACTTTGTGATAAACATAATGTTTATAGAAAGCAGCAACTATGTAATCTTTTATGATCAACAATAAAGTTTATGTTTAAAATGAAGCTAACTCTGAAAAGAAAAGATGGCAAAGTACAACTTGAAATACAAAATGAATAAATTTCCTCTTCTGTGTAAAACTGATTAAAATTTAAAATTTCTTACAAATTAGTAACTTATCTGACTTGAATGGAATAATAGCTAAATTTCAAAAATAATACTTAATAGACAAGCTAAAAGTAAAAATATTATTTTCCATATCATATTTCAAATACTAAAATTATTTTTTTCTTACATTGTATAAATACTTATATATATTTACATAATATTATCCATATATATATATATATATATATATATATATATATATATATATATATATATATATATATATATATATATATATATATATATATATATATATATATATATATATATATATATATATATATATATATATATATATATATATATATATATATATATATATATATATATATATATATATATATATATATATATATATATATATATATATATATATATATACAGGGTGATTATAAAAAAACTTTGCCAACATCTGCACTTCTAGCGTCTATTCTATTTAACCGATCAAGATGATATTTCAAATATAATTCTTTTGAGATATGCGCTCGAGATTCTGTGAATGGCAACTCAGTGGCCCTCGCGGTTACAGTTATAGTGACAGAAACTCGAAATTTTCGAATGGCAACGTCTACTTTTTACCATTGCAAAATGTTCATCACATGCGAAAACCCTAAATAGCGTTGAAACGGTACCGATATGTCTAAAAACGGACGTGTTCTGCAAACACAAAAAAGAGTTCTGAAAACTGGCCAATAAAACACTATCTGGGCGCACGCAATAAATTTGCATGTGACAGAGTCAAGAAAGCAATCACAGAACGCCGGTCGCCAGATATTCACCGTAGGAAACCTATAAAATACCAAGCGGGTATGCGAAGTCGTCATTCGGGAACTCGCACATGCCGACGATATGAGTCTTCCTAGGAAAGTTCGCGGTGAATTGATCAAACTCTATTACCAAAATGGGATGAACGCTGCGGAAGCCTTGCGTGTGTATCGCCGCAATCATCGACAACGACGCGGCCCATGTACTCTGCAAGCTCTGCGTGATTTAGTGCGGAAATTCGAAGATACAGACTGCACCGGTGACAAACAGCGCTCCGGACGGCCAACTGTTTCTGAGGACGTTGTCATGGAAGTGCACCATACAGTGACTGCAGGACACACAGAAACCGCAAGAGGCATAGCGCTCGTGTTGGATATTCCGAACTCAACGGTCCGCAAGCTCTTGCGCCCGGTATTTCACATGTTTCCCTATCGGTTCCAGCGCGTCCAGATGTTGGAGCCGGGTGACCCACAACAACGTCTGGACTTCGCAAATGCATTTTTGTTACGATATGATGCGGATAACGACTGGCCACTTCGCATACTATGGACGGACGAGGCGCATTTCACCTTAAATGGCAGCATTAACACAAAGAATTGTGTGCACTGGGTAGAGACGAATCCTCATGCTGTGGCGCCAGTACCATTATTTGACGCCAAAGTGACTGCGTGGTGCGGCATTACAGCTACATTTGTTCTGGGCCCGTTCTTCTTTGAGGAAACGACCCCGACTGGCCCTGCAACATGTTCTGTAACGGGCCCTCGGTATGCAACCATGCTGAAAAATTATGTCTTACCGGAGTTGCGTCGGCTGAATGCACTCAATGACATTGTCTGGATGCAAGATGACGCACCTCCACATATAGCGAGGTCAGTTAAAAGGCTCCTGGATCAGCATTTTGGTGATCGCATCATCTCACGCTATTATCCTTTTCCGTGGCCTGCGCGATCCCCAGATCTGACGCCTATGGATTTCTGGTTTTGGGGCTATCTCAAATCCAGAGTTTATCTGTGCAATCCTCAAACATTGTCGGACTTAAAGGATTCTATACGACGTGAGATTGGAAACATCCCTCGTGCCATGTTGCATGCAGCGACATTGTCCACCGTCTCCCGCATGCAATGCGTAATTGCTTGTGATGGCACTCATGTGGAAAATGTTTGAAATTAATAAAGATTTTTTTTCTCTATGTGTTCTCATCATTGAGCCGTGTCTTGTCTCTGTCGTATGCATTATTCCTCCGTGCGCCTTGAAGAACTGTTTGTATGTGTATAACACGTCGGTTTTCGGACATATCGGTACCGTTTCAACGCTATTTAGGGTTTTCGCATGTGCTGAACATTTTGCGATGGTAAAAAAGTAGACGTTGCCATTCGAAAATTTCGAGTTTCTGTCACTATAATTGTAACCGCGAGGGCCACTGTGTTGCCATTCACAGAATCTCGAGCGCATATCTCAAAAGAACTATATTTGAAGTATCATCTTGATCGGTTAAATAGAATGGACGCTAGAAGTGCAGATGTTGGCAAAGTTTTTTTATAATCACCCTGTATATATTTATATATAACAGTTATACGATATAATATCTATGCAAAATAACTAATCTAAAAAATTTGTGTTTTAATGTTTACCAAGATATATTTCAACATAATGCAAAAAAATACTCTAAAGAATAAATATTATTGATTCATTTGCAGCTACACTTTTAAATTATATTATTTAAATGCTTGCTTTTTGAAATCAGTTTTCAAAACAACATATATAAATATGTGATACCGCACATTTATTCATGACAATAAATAAAAAATACAATCTAATAATCCGAGTAAATGGTGATATTCACAAAACTCGTCAATATCTAAAATATTCAATCTAAATATATAATTCCAAAATAATGCGTAAGTGATTCGCCTGCCAACATTATATATGCAATTCAATAAGCAGTTATTAAAGTGTCCACAATAATCTTTCCATTGACCTACATAATATACCTTGCAGAAATTTCGTTGTCTCATAAAATATTAGAAATTTACATATTATCTCGTCGAACTTTTTCGTATAAAAGGACGTCATCATATTTTGAAAATTTTAAAAATGTTTTCAAAAGGTGAAATAAAAGCTGAACAATTTACTTTTTCTTCATTGTAATAAATACAAATAAATTATATTTGTAATTTATATGATGCTAAATCGCATCATTAAAGGACATATGCTTTTCCATAGATATGGACCATGATATAATATGTAAGTACCAAATACTGTTGCTTATGTTGTATTTAAATACTTTAATTTAAAATGAATTGAAAAATAACTGATGATTTTGATGAAAATCAAATGAAAAATAGTTTTAAATTGTTTCCTTCATACATTCATAAAATGTTAATTACAAATAGTGCTCAAGAAAAGCATCTTTCCATTATTTTGCAAATAATATAATAATTCATTCTTATTATGATGTAATTAGGAAAATAAGTCGAAATGAATATCTGGAGCTCGCAGAGAAAACCCTATCTCATCAAGCACTCGCTGGATGGGTTTCAAATTACTGGTAGAAGTGCTTTTCTTTGAACAACGATCCAACTATGATTAATATTTCCAGGCGCATAGCTGAAGCACATTTATCATGTTAAGTAGTCAAATTATAATATTCTTAAAAGCTTCATTTTAAATATGTCACTTTCTTGAAATTCTAAATGCATATTCCTTTTCCTTACTTAATTTGACTATGTAATGAGAAAAATGGCGAAATTCTTTTACGTATTATGTTTCACATGTCATCTAAATTTAGCAACCCGATATCTAAAAGAGTAAAATAAATCTTAATGGATTCATTTAATATTAAATGTATTTTCAGTAGCTGCTATTCAATCAGAGGAAGAAGAATTTCTCTGGCATAAAGCAAAGCCTTCCATTCAAGTTGAGTCAGAAAATAAGAAAAATGGAAAGCCACTTTTAAAATCTGGCAGGGTGCCTAAAATTCTAAACTTCATTTTTAATATGCAACTATCTTGTGGAATAGGGCTTATTTCAAAAGTATAATAAATGTGCGTCAAATTATTCTTAAAACCTTAATGATATCCCGTTGAGAATTTTGGCCTCTTTGACTTTATTGTTTTATTCAAAATTTTAATTGCATATTTTGATTATGTACACAATAAGGAAATATCAATTATATATTTCATGTAAATCACATCAAAAGAATTGTAATTCTAAAATAAATACAAAGATAATAAGTAATGAATTCGATTTTGATTTTTTATTGAAGTATCTATTCATCAATTACATCTTATATTTTGAAAAAGAAAATTAACCTATAAATATTTCCAAACAATTTTTATAATTTGAAACTTTTATTATTTAACTATAAATAAATGCATTCATCTAAATTTAAATTTGCCGAGAGGAAGTTAAGTTTATTTATAAAAACCATATTGCCTTTTGCCATAAATTTTAAAAATTGTGTAACTAATATTACTATTAATATTTGCTTCTTATAATTGATAGTTAAATTTTATATTTCTAATTTCTGTAATAAAGGCATATTTCAATTGTCTATGACTATTGACCTTTCTCAACAGTTATTACAGAACTCAGTAAATACTTTAAAATTTGTTACCATAGTGTCTAAAATTAAATATATTCTAAAATTTATAATACAACATCATAATGTCATAATGTAACCGTTCTTAGAATAAAATAATGGGAGCTTGTCCTGAAAATAATTTACCAAATCTTTATTAGAACAGTACACAACATAAGAATAATTAAAAAATATACAAAACTGCAGAAGGCAATAATTTATAATTAATTCGAAAACAGTATTTTGGCTACTCCCTCATGCCAGCTAGTTTGAACAAGTTGTTTTCTATTATTGTTGCCATTCGATATCTACTAAATACTTTATTGCCCCTCAAAGATTGATAAAATAGTAGGTTACATCCTCCCCCTCTTACTTTGTGGATGTCTAAACAAGAAGTCTGGAATAGCCTTTTGTATGCTTTCCACACAAGATAAAGAATAAAATGATGAGCCCAATGTTGCAGTAATTTACTTAAATTTGTGAGAGTGAGAGTTTGAGAGAGTATTCCACATTTTAGCTGCCTTCTATTTTCTTCATATCGTATTTCTATCTATAATGGTTAAACTTGATTCTTTTTCCTACCTATAGTATAGATTCTGCAGAACGTTTCATTTATGGATGAACTAAATTCTGAAATTTGTTCCTTGTAATAATCTCTTTTTCGGCTTTGAAGTCAGTTAAATGCTGTACTTCATTCTCTTACAATAAGCAATTTCTTATAACAATTATTATTTTTCCCAAATACTCTTGATTAATGGGGTTTCATGAAGCTATATTTTTGCATTTGCTGTTGAAAATTTCCAGTAACTTTCAGCGAGATCAAACATTTTAGCTTTTTGAAGAAAATCCAATTCTAGAAGGCTGGACTTTTTTTCTTCAGAAAATTATGTATAACTTTCACAAAGGCAAAGCACACAGCAAGAACAGTTACAAACAGTTATAAAATAAACTAAAATGATTGAAAAGCATGCTTTAATATAAATATGAAAGTATAGTATTTTAGCAGCTCACTTCATAACTGCTAAAGTTCAACTACTTGTTTTCTATTATTGTTGCCATTTGACAACAACTAAATAATATTTACCTCTCTAAATCTGATAACTTTGCTATGTCATGTTTTTAAACTAGTAAAAATTGATGTTTTTTAAAATCATAAAGTTTCAATATAAGCACTTTTAAGAAGTTGATAACTAATATTTTTAAAAGAAATATATATCGTAATTACATATGATTCTCTGAAAAATATATATGAATACTTATGAGTATTATTCAAAAAATTTCATTTTTGTAATCTTCTTGTGCAAAAAAGGTTAAAAGTTTAAAGCTTAAAAAAAGCTAAAAGTTTAAAAATAGATACGGGTCTTAACTGTTAATTATTAATGGTGTTCAAGAAATGTGGATGAAATATGTAGTATTTCTACATTAATAAACTTATTGAAAATGCACCTAAGTAATTAAACATGAATTATTATCATAATTATATATATATATTAATTTAAATATATAATTACATAATATTATTTTAATAATTTAATATTCTTAGATAATCTAAACTAAAAATAAAAAAACAGTATATACTTCGATTATTTTCATAATGTAAGTATTGTATTATATTTTACAGTACAATTCAGAAAGAAATTAATTTCAATATTGGGAATTTACTGTTAAGCAAAATTCTTTTCTCTAATAAACATAAAAAACTAAGTAAAATTAATTTTCAATGTAATTTAATCAACATGTAATAAAAATTTATTAAATTAGTTAATGGTGTTGCTAAGTTTTTTTTTAATTATAAAATTGTAAAGCAAATTTTATATTAAAAATTATTTTGGTTTTAATGAATTCAGAGGTAAAGTAATTAGAGGACATTAGTTAATAAAACTATCAAAAAAGTGAAGTTTTATTTATATTTTTAATTTTATTACACTTTTGTAAAATTCTTCAAATTAAACACCTTAAAATGCATTATTCAAACAATTGATGCTTTAGAAAAAAAATTTGAATTAATTTATTAGAAATAATTAAATTACTTCCTAATCATATATTTTTAATATTAACTAAATTTATTATGGTAACATTTAAGATGTGAATATAAATATTATGAAAATCGTTATCTAAAATATTTTCTATAAAAATATAGGATATTTATTAATCAATAGACACTTATAGATTAATATTTTGGTACTCAAACTTGAAAAACGCAATAAAAGTTTATATATAAATTATAGTTATAAATAACAAGGATAATTTATAAATGTCAAAGAAAATATCTCTTGCAAAAAATGCTTTTAAAAATTTATTTTGGTATTAATTCCAACAATCGTTATAACTGATAATTTTTTTATATGATTTGATTTTGGAATGTATTTAGCAGAAATTATATTCAATCAAAAAGTAATATTGGAAAAAATCAAATTTGATGAAAAAAAGTATTCTAATTTGGTATTTTATTATAACACGAAAATAAATAATAGTGAATTTTAATTAATTAATTTTCAAAATTTAAGTGGTAAAAATTAATATTTTAATGGATAAGATGTAGAAAAGGAGAGTAAAAATAATTTAAAAATAACCTAAGAGTATATACTAAAAAAATCTATATCATCTCTTGAATGAGTATTATGTTCAATAATGTTGGCAGAGAGAGAGATTTGAAAATTGTGAGGAGTATAGACAACACAGGGAGATTTGACGATATAAAACAATAACTACTTTAATAGGAAAATAATCTATATTACAAGCAATCTTTATTTAAAAATAAATTATTAAAAAGTAATATTAGTAAGCTAAAATTTAATTATTTCATATGTAGTTTTAAGGAATTAAATGGAATTCTTGAAATTTATGCTTTTATGATAAAATATTGCTCAAAATAATTATGGTTATTCAAAGAATGCCAAAGTAATGAATAAAAACTGAAGAAATATATAAGTAATTTATATAAAATGATATGAAATTCTGATTGTGTGTAAGATTTGTGAGGAAAAACTTCATTTTTTCAATATTTTTGATAAAAAAATGAAAAATATTTTAATGGAATCCGTGAAATTAATGCTGTTTGATGATACAATATTACTGAATATAATCAGTTATTGAAATAAAAAATGAATAAATGTATAAATGTAGGTACATTGAAGCTTTGTATTATGATGAACTTTCAATGAATGTTCAACCATCAGAAATCTACGAATCTATTTTAAATTCGTCGTATAGAAAAGTAAGCTCCCATTCTAAGTCCTAATTATTTTTATTCTATTTTAAAGTATTTCGAAATGTCATTTTCATGCCACATTAAGTGATGGCTTATTTATCTGTAAATAATGTTCAAGTATCGCAATGAAAAAATACCAAAAAAACTCTCCCAATACTCTTCTCAACATATGTGCATGATGAAGGAAGAATAATTGAATGCCTAATGAATGCATAGTTGATATTTTACAGTTCAGTAGTATTAAAATTGAACCTAAAATCTCCCCATTCGAAGATCCTATTACATGACCACAGTTATCCCACATTATCGATATATAATCACCAGAATTTCCTAATATTGTACCAGGTTTCATGGCAGAAATCTTCCCCGAATATTGCAGGCAGATATTGATCTGTTGTGTTGTGATTTATGCTCCTGAAGTAAGAAACTCTACACTAGTTCTAAAACGCCCCTATGCTCCACATCCCTATAGATCAGATCCTGCTCATCCCACAGATGCCTCTAGAAGGCGCCAAGACAAATAAGAAGGTGAGCAGGACTGTCAGAGAGAACATGAACAAGGAAAGAAAATCTTCTCTCTATTCAGGAACAAACATTTTAAACGGCCACTTCTAAACCTCACCATTATCGATTGAAGAAGCTGGGGGTCAATGCAATGTAGGGACAGACTAGAATTGATGGCAACATACCAATGGTGAAGACATCAGATAAAGAGCAACTGCTGTCTGTTTAAAGACTAACGAGCGAGTAAGCTCATTTAAATTGTTGATCGGAATTTCGCAACCAGTCTCAGCGTGTATATTCGCTAGCTTATTACCATACATCCTAATATGTGCTGGAATCTACTGAAAACTCTATATGCTAAGCCTTCGGCTGCTGATAAATTCAGCGGTCAAGTCAATCTTCTACCATTGTGGTGCCTCTCCAAAAAGTAATTGCAAACTACACTACACCAGATGGATAGAAATCGATTTACAAGTTAAGATATAGTGTTAAAACATAATTGAAGTTGACACTCGCTTTACCAATATTATTCCCTTATTCTTGAAGCTATTTTAAAATCTAAATACCGTTGCGATCCATTGCTTTTTAATGTACGCATGAATGTAAACACATCCCACACATTACATCATAAAATTTCATAGTATTATAGACCATTTTCTTCAGTCTTCATGATTTTTTTAAACTTATAGCTGTTTACTTTGACAATGTGACACTTTTATACTAATAATGCAAGCACTATTTTTTTACACTTCATTTTTAGGAAGTTAAAATATATTTCTTTTCTAAGTTTCGATTCAATAATTAATAAGTTTCGTTTAAGTACATAATGATTTTTAATCGATTAAACTTCTCGTCGTAAAGAACTCATAAGTTAGATGTTGAATCATTCCAACTGCTTTTCTTTCAGTTATAATTTTTCAAAATACAGTGTATATTACAATCTCATTCTATTTTCTTAATACTTTATTGCATATTAAGTATTAAATTTTGTAATATTCATAAAAAATCTTAATGTTTGTTTTTCACCAAAGTAGTAAAAGAATTTTAGATTATTACTTTTAAGAAAAAAAAATTCTTTTATTTTAATATTGATGGAAAAAATTTGTAAGAAAATCCTGCATTCGAAAGAAATTGCTAAGTACAAAAATGTATTTTTTCAAGTTATATTTTCTTATTAGAAAATCCAATATTTAAATAAAATTTGAATTTTTATTTCATTCATGATTACATATGCTGCTGTTTCTGTGAATTTTAAAAATATTTCTAAATAATTTTTATGTAAAGTTTACAAAGTAAAAAATCTTAGTGACAAATCCGTCTAAACAACATCTTAAAGTAAAATAAATAAAAATAATTATTATGTTACTAGCATATACATTTCTTGAAATTTTTCATGTGAAAAATCCGTTCATTTAATAAAACACGGGTAATTTGAAACATATTTTAAATATATATAACATATAAAAATAAACTTAAAATAAACGTCTGTAATCTGTCTGGACGAAAAGTATAACATGGTGTTAAGATTTGTGGAAAGAAATCACAGTTTTTCTTTCCTTCAAGCAAAAATAAATATTTAAACAAAAATATTTTTATTCAATTCAACTCTGCTCTTTCCTTGGAAGATTAATATTGAAATATATCATTTGGGCATCAAAAAACTCTTACGCCAGTGTCTCTCGGCGGTATAAAAGGCTTTTCAGGCATATTTAGTGTCCTCAAATATAACGAGTGAAGGTAAATTAAATATGCCCGATACACGCACTTCAGCATCCGTCTTCACAAAGTCAACAGCCGAAGGCTTATACAGCGAGCGACAAAATCAATACAATTATATCGATCAATTAAATGCTATGGGGAAGGTGGGGTGAGAAGATTCTTCCTAACATAGCCCCAGGCAAAAGTTTAGATATAAGTGGAAGTCAGGGTGTTGGTGGTGAGGGTGGAGGGCTAAAAGCTTAACCCTCTCTTCCTCCTTACATTCTACTCAAAGGATTCGTGAAGAAGAATAGAATAGAAGTGAGTGTGTTGCCACCACATAATCGATGTAAGGCTAGATGAGCATGCTATAGGTTAGGCCCCACAGATGATTAAAGTCAGAGGCCATCGAATTTTGAATATTCATTAAGAATCTGGAATTAACTAAGGACATTTGCCTCTTGTTAGTCATCAGTAGGTGTAATTCGGAAGTTAAAGTTTAAAAGTCTACCTGAGGGGTTCGCTTATTGCATGCTGTGGTCATTTGCTTGGCTTTGAAATTGAAACAAACTGTCGAAGGAAAGTAATTTAATTTTGCAGATAATATTTACTAAAAGCAAATGGATACAAAATTTCTTAATTTGAATATTTCATTAAATACATTTTCAACCATCTAAGTAAATACAAGTATAAATTGAAACATTTGAAATAATATAACAACAATTTCACACCATAATGATGGACAGTAATATAATGAAGGAATTTTTTAGTATAATGCAAGAATCCACATACACTAAATGTATTAAAATTCGACAGCTTGCTCTTCAGTGAAAAACTATAGGCTTAAAAAAATTAAAGAAATATAATAATAAAGAAAAATCGTAATAGTTTTACAAAATGATTTAATTTTATAAAATGAATTGTTTTTCATATTATCATTTTTAATTGAAAAATACGGCACAGATGCTGTATAATCTAAGGTGCAAAATTCTGAATTTCTTTGGCGATGAAACTTTGCTAAGTTGGCGCAATGTGACGTGCAGGATGACGTATATACTAGTGTTACCAAAATAGAATTTTCTGCATAATTCTTATAATTCTCCATCTCTACGACGTAATAAAAACTAGGTTGCCATATATATAAAAGAAACTACCAAAAAGTCCCCAAACTTAGAATTTGGCATCCTGAATTTAACGCCATCTGTGCCAAAAATATTAATCTGTTTTTAATATGAATTTCTTAGACTTTATTATATTTTCGTAAGCCAGATTCATTGTTTGCTATAATTTTTATAGACTTATATATTTTAAATTTCATTTGTGAAATTATTGCAAAAATACACGTTAAAAAATTTATCTATGAAAAGTAAGAGTTTCTGCATTACATATAACTATGTGAAATATGCAAGTAAGTATAAGTTATTAAATGTAAATATTACACAGAAAAAAGTTGACTGTTGTATAAACAAACTGTTAATTTTACAAACAATATTTTACATGAAGTATATATTTTAAAAACAATTTTAGAATATCGAATAAAGATTATTTAATAGCTAATTTTCCAATAAAAAAGCATTTTAAAGTTATTCGATATATTTTGAATTTTAAGCACTTTTTATGAAAAATTCTTTTGGGAGTACTACCTGATAAAAATGTTTTTCCAAAAATGTAAAATTTTAAATGTGTTAGAAAATCACAAATATTACAGGTTGTAAAAAAATATATTAATTAAATATAACTTAAGTTAATAATTTTTAAAATGAAACTTATTGAAAGAGTATATCATTCATTCACTATTGGTATTCACATTATTATATCGGTTAAAATCATACTTCTTGTAATAAAATGGCATATTTTTAGTAGCCTCATTTTTTTAAATTTGAATATAAATACATAAAACGTTGTTCCACTTAAAAAAAACAATCATCCTTTCTCACAGATATCACTGAATAGTTACTTTTGTTTACTTAAAAAATGCTATACATTAATCTTTTTTATTGTGTGTGTACAAAATATGTGTTCTATAAGTCCATAAAAATTTTCATTAGAAACATAATTATTTTGTCAAGAATGTATATTTTTGTAAAATCAAAAAATTACATTTATTTATTTTATGGTAAAACCTTTAATTGCTTAATTTAAGCAACCGATATGATAACATTACTTTAATGTAGATATAATAAAGGAAATTTATAAGCCAGTCTTATAAAAAATAATAGTTTAATAAAAAAGTGTTTAAAATTATGATTCCGAGTAAAAAGCTGTACATTGTTTAGGTATATTTTTATTGAATTTATCGCAAATGCTCAATTTATTTAATTTTATTTCAGATTAACCATTGCTGTTTCTTTAAATTGAACATTTATTTCTTAATGATTAATACCAGTATAATTGGTTTATATTTATAAATTTCAACCAAACAATACGCACTTTGCTCATCATATATTTTTAAAAAAAATTTGTGTTCTTATAAAAATTAGGGATGTAAAATGTTGGTTCATTAAATGTTTAATAAATGTAGCATTGCAAATCTTGTTTCAATTTCAGTATCTCAAAGTGTGATGTATCTAAAGTTAGAAAAAGTTATCGTACTTAACCCATGTAGAGTAAGAATAATTTCGTAATACGTAGTACTAAAATTATCCCTATAATCTTATCTTGAATATGAACTTTTTTGATAAAGTGTTCAATATTTGTCTTGAAACAATAGTAAAATTTTGTCGATTATTTTATTAAAAAATTGTTATGGGAGAAATGATTTAAGATTTTTAGGTTCCATATCTTTGTGTATGGGGGCAATGTTACTCGCGTCCGTAGCATGCTTTAAGCTACACGTGCTCCCTGGGTAGTGCTAAATGAGTAACGGTTTCGCACTTTTTTTGGCTACATTTTTTTTCTGAATTTTCCATATTATGGTTCTGAGGTGTGAACAGAAATCCCTACGCCTGCTGCAGTGGAATGCTGGCGGGCTCACACAATAAAAATGTGCGGAACTCCTAAAAGTTCTAAGAAAAAAGAACATCGATGTATTTATCATCATGGAAGCAAACAGAAGGAAAGAAGAAAAGGACAGATTCTCATTCCCTGGCTACAACACATTCATTCTTGAGAAAAGTATAAAAATTGCCAGCGGTATGGTTGTTCGTGTTAGATACACAATTACATCCAGTTTTGAAGTACTCAAGTCCAAGGGTGAAACTGACGATAAAGTAGAAATTGCGTGGGTTAATTGCTGGCTAAATCACCAATATTTCAAAATCCTTGGCGTATATAACCCCCAAATAACAAACCAAACCTTGAATTAATTGAGACCGTCAAGAAAACTAAAGTAATTGGAGATTTTAACGCCCACTTAAAGATTTGGGGTTACAAAGAAAATAACGCGACTTGAGACATAACAGAAGAGTTCATTAACTATATTAACTTAGAACTTGTGTATAATGATAAGGACCCATATACGTTCCTCCATTATAGTGGTACCTCCAGCAATCCTGACTTACTACTGGTCTCTGCTGACCAATTTCACTTGAGCAACAGAACCGTACTAGAGGATGGGGGCAGTGGCCACCGTATGGTTCTTGGCGATTTTGTCATACCGAAAGACAGAAGAGTACCACTCCCTTGTGGTAAAGTTTCTTGGAACTTTCGCAAGGCGGACTGGAATTCCTTTAGAGAGTTCTTGGAATTCCAACTTGACGAGACAAAAATAAACTTTGACAACCACCCAGATAAAATCGTCTCCTCAATCAACAAAACGATAATAGATGCTGCCAAAAAATTTATACCTCGAGGAAGACAGAATAATTATCGCTGCTTATGGAATTCTAGGCTCACTGACCTTAAAAACATACGTGACGAGCTAAGAGACAAAGCTCAGAAATATAAGGATCCTCAAATAGTTCAAGCCTGGAGAAAAAGTGCAGCAATCATGATTAAAGAGATCAATGAGGCAAAGCGTACTACCTTTGATAAATTTATCTCTAATTTAAACTACAAAACAGATGCCAAAAAAGCCTTTAATTTCACCAACAAACTCTACTCAAGAGTTACGAAGATGAATAAACAACCATTTAAATTAAATTCTAAAACACTGTGTGATGACTCTCAGGTTGCTAATGCCTTTGCGAAACACTATTCTGCTAAGCAAAGGAAATCGACTTATATAAAGAAAAGAGAAAGAATTCTGAAAATTCTTAATACCACTGACAAATCACTAGATAACACAGAAATCGAGATTTGCAATGGGGACTTTACTGACTTTGAATTAGAAATGGCAATTTATCAGCTAAAAACTGGTAAATCCCCAGGTTGTGACAATATTTTTGCTTAATTCATTCTACAAATGAGAAAAATTCCAAAAAAACCCTCTTAAGACTATTTAATAAAATCTGTAACAGTGTTGATGCCATCCCCTCCACTTGGAAGAAGGCGACCATCATACCTATACTAAAGAAAGACAAACTCTCCTCCGATCTTAATGGCTAGAGACCCATCTCACTGACTAGTATTACGTCTAAAGTTATGAAGATACTGGTAACAAACAGGTTAAAATGGCTTTTAGAAACCAAAGAACTGCTACATCCTTCACAAGCTGGCTTTAGAAAAAATCGTTCCACCGGAGATCATGTCACCTTCCTCTGCCAGGGCATTAAAGACGGCCTGGACAACAGCAACATAGTTTGTGCTGTCTTCGTAGACTTTAAAGGAGCGTATGACTCCGTCTGGAAGTCGATGTCCATAAACAAATTGGCTAAGGAAAATATAAATCGTAAAAAGCTGCACTTTTTTAGCGATTTTATTGGTATATGTTGATGATATATTAGCGTACGATATGGAACAGCTACATCTGGGTATAAGCAACTATATACTGGGCAGCCACAGGGAGAAGTGTCGAGCTTTAAGCTCTTCAACGTATATGTTGATGATCTCATAAACACTCTATTAAAGGAAAATGTAGAGGTACTCATGTATGCTGACGATCTCGTTATTTGGACATCAGCCCAAAGAAAAATGCACCCCTAGTATTGCAAAACAAGTTAAACAATGCTATAAACAAACTACATTCCTGGTGTACCAATAACAACGTACTTGTCAATCTTGAAAAAACAGTATACCAGACCTTTTCTCTTTACCACAAACCACTAAATCTGGAAATAGTTTACAACAATATCGTACTTCCATGTAATGAGAGTACTAAATACCTGGGAGTAACTTTCGACAGTAAACTTACGTGGAAACTACACATAGATGATGTCAAAGAAAAAAAAAACAGAAAAAATAATGCCTCTTCTCAAGCGTCTGGCAGGTGTCAGATGGGGATGTTCTACCTCAACCCTCCACACAACTTATAAAACCTTTATTAAACCGGTCTTGACTTACTGCAGTGCACCACTCATAACGGCTCCCCATAGTCAAATTGTCAGACTGGAACGAATCCAAAACCAAGCCTTGTGGCTTGTCTATGGAGCAGAGTGGTCTACTCCAATTTCTGTCTTGCTTGCTAGCTAGGGCGAAATAAACATTGAATGCGATATCAAGAAATCTGCTTTGAAACTATATCAAAAACTGTTACGAATGACACATAGTTCTCAATGGTCTACCTCTAGCCCCTCCCCACGTAATCTAAAGACTCAAGAGGGCTTCTTGCAGGCCGTGGCGTGAGAGATGCTAAGATTCAACTTCTCGTTTCAAGCTGAGGCCTTGATGTCTCCTACTAATCCAATGAAAGTTCACAAAATCCCTCACTACCTAGACCTACTCCATCCTGTTTTAAAATCATGTGACTGTACTGAGGCCTTATTAGGTGTGGGTATGGAGACAATCCATACATGTCCTAATAAATGGATACAATCCTAATAAATGAATACATGTATATACAGACGGCTCGAAGCTGGGTGCCCGTGGTAACGTGGGAAGCGGCATCCACTCAGTGCACTTTTCACACTATTTCTCCCTGGGACCCACAAAGACTGTGTTTGATGGCGAAGTTGCAACAATAAGGACGACTCTACATATTTTTAATGCCCAACAATCTCTTTTTGATCGGACTGCTATCTTTTCTGACACTCAAGCGGCGATCCTTGCAATAGCTAACTGCTATCAGGCCCCTGATTCTGCTACTATCCAACAATGCCGTTCCCTTTTTTGGAGTCTCCAGGAAAGGGGAAAATTAGTAGTCCTACAGTGGATACCATCACACTGTGGCATCCCTGGAAACGAAGCCGCAGACATGTTGGCCAAAATGAGATGCACTATCATACAAACCCACTATGAGGCAGTTTTCTATGGATCAGACGTCTCACAAATTAAACTTGCCTTATAAAAACTCACATGCTTCCAACTTAGAAGAAAGTATAAAAAATAAAGCCTGAAACACAGCTATCCGCAATCTTCCGGACTACTCTAGGCACAGAGCTGTTGCTGCGTTCCGTCTGACAACAATGCACGACTGCCTTAATTCACATCTCTACAATCTCAAGATTGCCAGTAGCCCTGCCTGCCCCCTCTGGAGCGGCCATCAGGCGATGACTGCAGACCACCTCCCGCTGCATCCCGCTTTGAAGAAAAATTGCATCTACTCCCAGTATTGGGAGGCTAGAGAACTTCTTATCTGCCTTAGGCCATAACTATGTACATATTTTCTGTCTTCTTGTTTACTCTTTATTTTGTATTTTTCTCTGTATCCACTTTCCTGGCGATAGAACTGTGTTCGCTTTCACCTGCTGCATTTGAAAAAAACATTTTTGTGTATATCCCACGCTACTAAAACGAAACGTGTTACAAACGATACTCTTTTACAATTGTTATTCTTTTAAATCAAAACAATATTTTAATTTGTTACTGGAATACGTGAAATTTCTCAAAATTTCCCAACAAATTTTAAAACATTTATGTGCAATAGCAGGAATTTGAAATCAACTGCTTTTGATTTTATTGCAAAGCAAAATTATTTTTAATGAAAAAGTATATTTTATTTTAGTATTTATTCATTAAATAATATTATTTTCGATAAAGAAACAAACTTATAAACCAAATCTTGATGCTAGGTTTTTTATATTTTCAGTACAAATTACAAATGTATTTACATAATATGATGAACAATTTTATTACTTTTTGCTTTTATCTGTTCGGCTATTCTAATCTTTATTTACATATTCATTTTGTTCTATAGGATTAAATATAAATAATTATCTTATTATTTTTTAAATTATACTGTTTATCAAATGGTATTTTAAATTCAAATATATTAGATACTTTAATTTAATTCTCATAAATTTTATTTTAATTTGATTATTTATTTTTCTAATCTTATCAAACTTTTTCTAGTAAATTCTGTTGATATAAAAAAAACTTATGCAATTTTAGACCAAAATATAATGTTTCTTTATTATTTTATTAATGTCATATATTTATCAATTTATTATTATTTTTTTATTATTATTTTTTTATTTTCTTACAACTCACTTATTTATCAAATAAACTTTTGAAGCATTCCTATAAAAGTAACACAGTAAAGCATATATTGAGACAATAGTATATCCCATATTCTATCATACCACTTTACCCTGTACCATGATGGAAAGCATATTTAAAGAGAGTTCTGCTAATGTACCCGCATAAGTCTGATTACTATTCAATATAGATGATATTTACCCCAGTCTACCAGAGTATAGAAATGACGTATATATGTCCTTTTATTAATTCTCCAAAAAGCTTCATCAATATAACAGAGTTAGAGATTTATCCACATTTATTCTTTCATTTGGACCTTTATTAGGAAATTCTCTATAACCTTTGCATAAAAATAGTTAGAAAATTAATTCTTATTATTATAAATTTATTTTCCAAAACGAAAGAATTTATGATTAAGCACTTTATTTATTTGACACATTTTTGCAATTTTTTACTATTTGAAACTTTTTATATAAATAATAATTAATGTACATTTTTATAGGTAAAAACTTTGCTTCTATCCTTCTAACTAAGAAGAAATGACAACTAGAACCTGATTTAAGACAATTGATTGAATTTAAAATGTTTAGGAATGGTCTTAATCAAAAATATTCACGTAAGAAACATATTATTAGTTCATTTTTGTATCTCTTTTATGTAAATAAAAACTTACACCAATTATTATGACGAAAACAAAAAGGGATTAAAAGTTTATTTTAATTTATTTAAAAATACTATCTATATTTCAAATGAGTTTTCAGATGATAAC
This sequence comes from Latrodectus hesperus, assembly GCA_037975125.1. NCBI lineage: Eukaryota > Metazoa > Arthropoda > Arachnida > Araneae > Theridiidae > Latrodectus > Latrodectus hesperus. The sequence goes on from CM075851.1 coordinate 46,905,373, forward strand.
AGAAAAAAATTTTTGAATGCATGTTTTAAATTGAAATACAGAATATTACTGTGTGGAAATTAAATATAAATGTTAAGTACCTAACAACTCAACGAAACCTTGAAAAAGCTGAATCATTTAGCAAAAAATTTATTGATGATAATTATTAAATTTTTCTCTTATTAATAGCAATAATAAAAATGATTTTTTTATTTTTATTGTCGTATTAATTTTATACGTTGACTTGGAAGACTTAATTAACATATGTAGCATTTGAAACACTTTTCAAATACATGTAATCTTAAAATTTTATCAAATGAAACATCATGCTATATCAAAACATAACATGCTTTACATTTTTTTAACTATAACACTAAAGTTTCAGAATCAAATAAGATTGCTTCTAATTAACATAAGAAAAATCTTCATTTTTTCATTCTCATTTCTATTTTTCCATTTCATTTTATATATATCTCTAAACCCATTTTAAAAATGAAATTCACAAGTGATTAGCCTTTGATAAAAATTAGTGACGTATCAGTTAATTTTCATTCATTATATGCAATTGATCCCCTTGATTACTTCAATTAAAAATTAATCTTCAATATTTTGATTAAATATTATCAATCTTGAACATTTGATTAATAATACTAATTTATTATATTTCAAATAATAAAAAAGCGATTCCCAATTTGCCTTTTAAAAATACAACATTTGTGAAGAAATTATTTATTTGATATTTAGCTCGTTACTCTCTCTATTAATTTATAATGCTTAGCACAATTTGTCTTTAAAAGACGATCATTTTAGAAAGCGTTCCATTCATTTAAAACTGTGGACAGTAACATTGTTAACAACTGATTCTGGAAGAGAGCCAAAACTTTCTAGAACCAATACTTTTAACAGTTAAAAAGAGTTTCGCTTGTGTTACAAAAAATATAATTCGTTCATTGTACAAAAATAAGTAATTCATATATAGTTTATTGGTAATATGTTATGTTATATTAAGTTCCTAAAACTCGCTTATTATATTCTATATTATACAAGTACAAATAAAGTTTGAGCCATTTTTTGATAGTAATATGAAAATCCTTTAGCTATATCTCTTATGATTAATCATTTTTATTGATAATTTTATGAAAAATTATAACTAAAAGTAATTAATTATAAGGTTTTGAGGTCTTCAAATATAAATGTGATAAAATACAGATCTTTTAGGGTAAAAAGTCATAAAATCAGCTATTATTTGTGATATAGCAGTTAAACGATAAATTCCATACTTAAACGTTTAATGTAGAAATATTTTTTCCATTGTTAGCTAGTGTATGTATTGTTTAGTGTTTTATAATTTATACTGCTAATTTAATACTTAGCCTATAGTTAGAACAACTGGATTTATCCATTTATTACATCCACATCGGTTTGGTCAATGTTAGATCAATTTTAGAGGTAACAATTTTATAGTTTACATGTAGACATTTTTTTTAATTGAAATTAAAAACATGATGTATTTTATTTATTTGAATTAATTTTACAAAAATTTACTTATGATTTAATTTAGATGCTTATTTGTATTCCAAATCGTAAATGCTATTTTAAAATATGTTAAATAATAATAAGTTTCAATAATTAAAAGTGAAACTATTTATTCTTCTGTAAACATTTAGCTTGTAATATTTTAAACATAATTTTATTTTTCTAATATATTTGTATACTTTTTTAAATATTTATTTTTTAAAAATAAAAAATAAAGCCTGATTTATAATAATTACTAGAAGGTAAACCAAAACTAAGGTCTAAAGTCAATTCTAATAATTAAAACCAATCACTATTTTACATTTCTTTTTTAATAAATACTTAGTATTTCTAAATAAATCACAAACCAAGACATTAACTAAAATTATTTTACTAGACTTTAATAAAAAAAAATTATTTAACTCAATATTTCCAACCAGACGTGAAGAGCAGAGAAACAGTTATAGCTATAGAAAAATTCCCTTCAGTTCACGCTCCAACTCAGATCTTTTTTGATGATGCCTTCAACAAATCATCAATCCTCGGAAATTTAAAGCCCAAATAAAACGCTATTGGAAAACGTAACTGCGAAAAGAAAAGTTTCGCCAAAAAAAAGGAAAAAAATCAGCCAAGGCATCGGTGCTGCACATCGTATCAGTCAATATCTGGGAGGATCCATTCAGTTGTGGTTTTGTGCTTTTCAGAAAGGCACACACATACACTAGACTGAAAACTGTATGGATCAATTCGTCGAATTTTCCCATCCCTTCACCCCCTTTCTCAACAATGAGAACTTTTTTTCTTCTTTTTAACTTGGCTGTTATTTACTTCCTTTTCCTGATTCCTGCATCAGTGGCTACTGTCTTTAGGCTCCAAGAAGCCGCTGATGCAGAAAGAGTTTCCTAACGCACTTGGCTGTGATTCTCTGTGGCTCTAGGAAGAACATATGGGATGCTTGCACTTGGGGATCCCGTCGTTCCAGGAAGAAGGCAACAGCTGCCGATACTTTGGAAGAGGTAGTACGTTAGCAGAACAGTGGTGCAAGTGCCATGAGGAAATGAACCATCTGTGCCATAGAAATATATGATATTGATGCTTTTTATAGATATTCAGCTCTGTAAATTTAGTGTTAGATATAAATAAAGGCTTTAAATATAAATCCATTTTCAAAATAAATTTATTCTATAATACTTTTTTTTGCATTTTGCTTTAACGGTGAGCGAAATCTATGTTTAAATATAAAGTGTTGGTTATTTAAAAAAATATTTTTTATCTTTCAGTGAAAAAAAAATTAAGATTATTAAACAGATTACTAGCATTAAAAACTTTGTTACTTATATTTTAAGCAAGTCAAGATATATTTTTAATCTAATTGTAATAATTAAACAGAAATAACTGTAATAAAATTTTAGTGTAATAAACTTTTCTATCTTAAGTTGAATATGGAGTTAGCTTGATAAAGTAATACATTACAATGTTAACTGTAATAATAATGAAAGTAAATATTTTAAATTTTTTTTATCTTTTATTAAATTTCTGGAGAAATTATTAATAGTTAAGAAATAAGAGCCTAAATTTGTTATGTTTAAAATGTGGAAGGAATATACTTTTATTAAATATATATAATCATTAATATAAAATATATTCATTTATCTTGCCTTAGAAATCAAATAAATTCATGCTAATGCATTTTCCTTGGATTGTATTGAAATCTTATTAGGTTAGATTTAGATTAATTTAACTTAGATTAAAATTTAGATTGATTTGTATTTTTTAGTCAATTTGCATACCTTTTATTAACTTAACATAATTGCTTTGAATGTACAGTTGCTAGTAAAAATTTATAAATGATTGATAATCCATTTTTTTTTCAATAACCTTTACTTTTGAAATTTTTACTGAAATTCAGTTTCTATAATCTACATTATATTTATTGAACTAAAACATTAAAAAATATATATATTTCAATTTATAATTGTCTGCTTATTTGATAGAAATATTGAACGATGCCATTGTTTTGCAATGAATATTACAATTCTTATGACCCATAGTAATTATTCAATCCTTAATTATTTACAAGAGTATTAAATGTATAAGGTGAACTATTAATGCATTTATATAACTGTTCTAAATAAAAAAATTAAATGAATGACGTATTATCTGCAGATGAAATAGAGTTTGAATAAGGTATTTCAAAATTGATTAAATTTCTGAATCACCATATACAGATTTTATCTATTGAAAAGAGGTATGAAAGAGGTCTACATGTAAAGATTATGAAATTATGTAAAGTGACATGAACAGGTGGGTATTACCTCAGGTAACAATTTCTATGTCATGGAAAATTTTCAAGGCTTTTATTATTTTATCATTGTAAGTCAACATTAATTAATAGGTTAATTAATGTTAAGTAATAACAAGTAAATAGCAATCTCAGGAAAAAATATAATATAGCAATTACTTCAAATTTTACTATAGATGATGTCAGCACATATTTCTGAAGAAATTGATCTAAATAAGCTTAAGAGCCTTAAAATGAACAGAAACAATAATTCTAAAGCAGTTGTAAGCATTTAATGAACTTTTTATTCTTTTTCAAAATGAAATATAAAATTCAATAGTAAATATTTGGATTAAGATGAAGATAAAAATTTCATAATTAAACATATATATATAAATAAAATTGTGACCAAACTTTAGGAAAAATAAAAGTTAGTATACATAGTTTTTTTCGCATAAAACATTCCATTACACCATAAATATGAATATATAAACTGTTTTTATATATATAACCATTACAATTGCAAGAAAATTTGACGTTTCTTGGTAATAAAAAACGCTATACTTTCAAAATAGATTATCAGTTAGATAGATTCAAATAGATTACTAGAACATGAAAAAGTCGCACATTAATAGATAAAAATACATTGATGGGCATTGGTGTAGAAACACCAAACAAGAATGGTCATACGAATATCAAATTCCATTGAAAGGTATCAGAAGTTAAGCTAATCAATTGAATGGTATATGTGATCTTTTGGTAGATGCAAGAGAGGCAAAAGACATATGAAACACTTCATAAAAGAAGTTATGCAATGGATTTTTCTTTCAACAACCCCTTTGTAAAATCAGAGTTGTCTTAGAAGATTGCATTACCAGTATGAAAATACTTACCAGCAAGTGTCTGAATTTAATAGAGTCTTGAACATTGCTCATCGAGATTGTCGATTATCGTTTCTGAAAATCATACTAAATGGCATACAGAATATTATACTAAACAACTTCCTAGCAAACAAACGAATAATGTAAAAGGATTTAAATAAGAATTTTTTGCTCATTTTTATCTGTTTATATACATATTGCACACCATATATGGTTCCTTATCTGTTCGTATAACGTAATGACGGAAGAGCATCATTGGCTATCAATATATCAACCATTACTTCGATTTCCCTCGACAATACAGTATAGATAGAGATGGCGACACTAGTACTTAGCAGTAAATCTTGATTTAAGTCTGGCATAAAGTCATCATTTTTATGCCAACTATTACAAGTCCAAGTTTTGTGTAAAGTATTCTTTTGGACTTTTACGTATTTGAAGTCTTCTGAAAAACATTCGTCATCGAACTATCCAATTTCATTCAATATCATCGTAGCGTAGAATTTCTACTCTTGATATGAGACACATACATTCTAATGCACTCAATTAGATTAATCTGGATGTAGAAGTAGCAAAATGTCATATTTTCATACGAGACTCGGTTCTGTGTGCAGTATTTTAAAGGCTGTATACATATCTGGTGAACCTAAGGAAAATGTTCGTTGTTTATCATATTCAATAAAGTCGTAAGAGTTCTGTACATAATATTATGTTATGATGTGGCATAGAATATCCAACAGGTACAATATTTAGAACGACTCATTAATAACTTGAATGGTAATTATGATATTTTTTGACAATTCGCCCAGTGGTTTTAACCCAGTTTGCAGGCATGCATTGTGTTCTGACCTTGAGGTATTTAATTATTGTCCTGACCTGTATAGTTTCCAGGTATCTCACTAACGAAAAATATCTAATTTAATTTCTGAGGTATTAGTTCACCACCTCTTTTCAGCTACTCCGGTTAATAAAATGTGGTATAAACTTGAAATAACATAAAATGAGATGACCGTTTTTCCCATTAAAGTTCGAATCTATATCTCACCAAATAAAAAACATTTTGAATGTCAGTGGCTGCAATTATTTTTATTGAGCAATTTAAATTCGTAAGTAGTTTAGAAGTCTAGATATTATGTAATCTGTAACTCCAAACTACTTACAAATTTAGTTATTTTATTAATTATAGTTATTTTCTTATTAATTACTAAACTATTTTCTTGATTTCATACTATATAGTTATTTTCTTATAATATTATTAAAAATATTATTTTCTTGATATCATATTACTTAAATATAATAATTTTTTTTTATTTTTTTAATGTTTATGTCAAAATTTTAATGGAAAGGAGTGTAAAACATGTTATATTATTTAATTTTATTCAAGAAATAATAATTCATACTGACTAACAGGATATGAAATTCAAAACGAACCTCAGAACTGCGATAGTTCAATAAATTATGTTTGTATAAATATTGAACAAGCTGCCTATTGAAGTTGTATAGATTTTTATAAATATACTTTGAATTCAAGTAACATTTTAAAAAGTACTTGCAGACAAGTGATTTCAATGAATCTTTTGATCAAAAATCTATTGCTCTCATATTCAAAATAATTTTTGTGTCATGAAAACTAACTACATTATGTTATTGATCTTTACTTAAATTTTTAAATGGTGTGTCTTTACCTAAAAAAATAACGTGAGTCATGTTCCTATCCCACATGAAAACCATAGCACCGGAGACCGAAATGAGGGAGAAAATGTAGATAAAGAATTAAGTACAATAATGAGGCTTCCTTGTATTCAAAACTGCGCCACGAGACAGATTTTGATTGCAATTTTCGAGTAAAAGCAGCAACAATGAACGATTCAGATAAACTACAGCAAAATACAACATGGTAAAACTTCAGTATCTTAGTTAAGAATCATCAAGAGCCACCATTACAGATGATTTATTATGGGACTTAACATTATCATCAACCAATTCAATGTGGATTTAATGATGTGTATGCAAAAAAAACATATATATATATATATATATATATATATATATATATATATATATATATATATATATATATATATAAGCAATCATTTCGTTGACAGTTCCAGTTTTCACAGAATCTATAGTAAAAATATATAATGATATCAATTTCTAGTTAACAAGGCAATGTTTGTGATTTCTGAAGCAAATTCTAAGCAAAATTCTGTGTATGATATGACAAGTTTTGAGGATCTTTGGAGATTTGTAGTATGGTAAACATTGTACTGCAAATGAAAGAATCAAATACCGAATTTACTGTTATTTTATAGGTCTGTTACTCATTATTACTGTAAGGGTATCCTCATTTATTTAAGAATGCTCTATATAACTCATTTTTAAGTATTATACAAGATTGATAAACTTAAAAAATACTGAAATTTTTTAATGTTAATTTTTTATTATGTAAAATTGGCTGATTAACCTTTAAGGAGAAATGCAAACAAAAAACTTAGACTGGTAAAAACAGAATCTTCAAAGGAACAATTTAAATAAGTATAGAGTTCTTAAAGGATATACCTATGTTTTCTAACCAACTTTACGTCATATTCATACTAACAATTGTGGACTTTATTTTTCCTAATGCTACAGATAGTCCCTAAATACAATTTTTATACGGATAATACACATTCTAATAATTTTTTTTGTAATTCCTTCTTCAAATATAAAGTCATTATTTAGTGAAATATTATTTCGATTATTTTTTAATAGTTTTAAAAATTATATATAATTATTTATTTTTGAAAGCATATATTATAGTTTAACTTTCTTTTAGTTTTATTTCAATTAAGTATTTTTTATATTTTTTATGTAAGCAACAGAGTATAACTTTCACTCTTTATATGTTGTTTTATGCTTCTTTTGTTTATAGACACGGTAATTTTTGATAGTGCACACAAATAAAAGTAATTTACAAAATTTGCATTTTGAGAAAACACTTTAAGGAAAACTAAGACTAATAAGATATACTAATAAGAAATATGCAAAGTTTCCATGATAATAAAGTAAAGTAATTTTTCATTCTACAAAGAGTTCATTCTACACTTAATGTTTGACAATATTCGAAGACGATCGCTCATCTCTTTGATTGATATCCTCTGAATGCGGCGATTAAAGAAATCATAATTACTGAACAGGAATTTTTTATGTCCACTGTATCTCTTTTTTTAAGGTAAATATCTTTTGCAATTTTACTTAATCAAAAACAATTTTAATAATTAGTATAAATATAATTTTCATTATTTTATGTAAAGATTAGTTTTAGTGTATATTGCTACTCATCAATTTGGCATTAAACAAAACTCTATAAGTATTTCTGTAAAATATTAAAATAACTTATATTAGAACTCTTTGAAACAGCAATTAAAAACAAAAATGTATTTTATTTTCAGAGTTTTTAGATTATTGTTTGCTGTCTTGGACTTAAAATCTAATTTAAGATGAAAGTTCATTTAAAACTATTTATTAGTAAACTGAGATTTTAAACAATCAATTCTCATTAATTACATTTTTAAGATATTATCAACGTTCAACTATGTATTATCCACCACCTCTTGAAACTGTAGCTCACGAAACTTTCACACTAATTTTAAATATTTTATAGCCACAAAATTTGTTTTTTTAGCAATCAAAAGGAAATATTTTTCATAAAATAGGATAAAACGACATAATTTTTTTTTTGCTCATATTTATAGTAAGAGTATTTCGCAAATTTATTTTCAATAATTTTTCAAATATGGATAAAAATGGATATATATATATATATATATATAGTATGTATATATATATATATATATATATATATATATATATATATATATATATATATATATATATATATATATATATATATATATATATATATATATATATATATATATATATATATATATATATATATATATATATATATATATATATCCCTTTTCAGTATCTCTAAGCGCAGTGAAAATAACACACTTTTATAAAAATGTAGATGTTTTACAAAATCAGATGTAGACCACCCATCTTTTTCAAAAAGGTATTAACTCAATTCTTCCCAAAATTTTTATTTTGAATATTAGGGTTGCATCCATCATATATTCCTTATGTAATGATATATAATTTCTTTCTCCACCGAAAAATAACTTTAATAAGAATATTAAACATAATTTTAAATGCATTTTTATTTCCATTATAGCGAATATACATTATTTTGCATTTAATTATATTATAAGAAAATGCATCTTCATAAAAGAATTGAAAAAAATTTCTATTCATTTGTTTAACTCAAAATTATTTATGAAGATAATACTTGCAGTAAATAAACAAGCACAAAATAAGCAAAGAAGCAGGATAATAATTGATAAAGAAATGATAATATTTGTAAAAAATAAGTTTCTCAGAAATCTATATAATTGTTAAATTTTTAAAATATTTATATTTTTAAAGAAGGAAATTTCTATGAATTCGATAGAATAAAAAGAATTTTAATAAATTGCTCTCTGTGTATTAACAATATGCTATTGTATGCTTAAAGAAAAAAAAATATTCAAAATTGATAACGTTATAACAATTCATCAATTTTTTAAAAGTTACATCTTTTCAGCTTGCTTTTTCCATTAAAAATCTTAATTTCCAAATATTATGTTATCATAGTTTATATATTTTAATCATAAATTTTCTTTAAAAAACATACAATGTGAATTTGTAGAAAAATAAATAGGAAAATATTTATAAAACTAAAAAAGTCTTCTTAAGACTTAGAAGTAAAATTAAATTGCCCAAAAGGATGAGAGTTTAGGATATTTTTTGAAAGTTATCATGTTTTGTAATATTTTTCCTCAATATTATTCTTTTACCAGCTTTCAACAAACCAATCAATTTATTATTTGTCTTTCTCTTCCATGACAAATATATATATATACATATATATATATATATATATATATATATATATATATATATATATATATATATATATATATATATATATATATATATATATATATATATACATATATATATATATATATATATATATATATTGCATTTTTACGAATTTAAAATGGCAACATTTCTAGAATTAAGAAACATACAAGGAAAATAATAAATTTTAAATTATTCTATCTTTTTCATCAATACCAATAAGTTAGAATTTCTTATTACACAGATTTGTGAAAAAATAAACACAATTTATACATTTGAATATTGTTTCAAAAAACCTTCCCATTAAAGAAACATTATAACCCAATTATTTCTTATTTCAACAATTTCAGATTCAATATGTTTAAAAGGCTGAAAAAATAAGTTTCTATTGACTTATTTATAGATTTTAAAAATTTAAATTATATCAAATATTATAAAATCTACTTGAATGAATAGCAAAAATAATTTCGAAGATAAATATTTAAAGGAAAACTGCAAAATACTTAATAAATAAGACTTCAAATTAATTTATATGTCATAACAAATTAATAACTAATTTTTAATATTTTCAAATTAGTTTTAAAATGTATTCAAATGCCTTAAACTTAAAATTATTAAAAAATCAAGTCAAAATAGTTTACACACATAAACTAAAAATTATAGTTGATTATTTATAAATAAGGAATACATGTAGAAAAAATTATAATTTAAATGCTTACAACAATAGGAAGAACGCAAAATAATTTAGTTATTTAAAATCAAAAAATCACCAATTGAATCGTAAGATATAAGAAATTTAACAAATCATCAATTCCTTGAACAATATTTACTTGATTCGTATCGATATTATACACTTTTATATACAAATAGTGGAAATCGGAATAATTATTTTCTTGGAAATTCATAATTTTGCTTATGATGAAATTGCTCAAGCTTACATTCTACATATATTTATGATGATAATACTTTTGTCAAAAAATCATATATTGTGTATTATTTTATTAAAAAATTAACAAATATCTGCAGTTTTATTAATTTCTAAATTTTTTTCTTTAATGAAATTAATAGGTATTTTTTTTTTAATCTTTTTCTCTTAGTTTCAATTTTAACAGTGTTGCTTAACTAAAATTTGCAAAATTTAATTTCACTTCAAAATAAAGTTATTTTATACATAGTTAATGAATTACTTTTTAGTTTAATGTGAATTTTATATTAACTATTCTTGTAGAGGATTTTCGACGATTAATTATTTGATCCATAAAATATTACAAAATTTTATCTGAATGTAGAGAATACTATACAAAAATAAACTTTTTTAAGCATGGTTAATTTTTCATAAATAAACTGATAGTATTTTAACTATTCATAAACGTTTATTCTATTTATGCGATGCTCTTATTATTTTCCATAAAACATATTTCCAAAAAATAATGTAACATAAAGTTATTACTAAAATACATAGTCATTTTAATAGGAATAATTATTCCCTTTAAAAAACTTTATTTTATGAGAATAAAATTCCAATATTGAAAACGCGATGTTTTAAAATGCTACACTTTTTCTGTTCTTCACTTTAATGTGCGGACGATGACTTGCGCCATTTTTCACTTCAAAAAACTATTTCCAACGATGTGAAAATAAAAATGTGGGACGTAAAAGGAGTGAGAAATAAAAAAAGTATAAAATATAGCGTACAAATTATGAGCTACGAAAGAAAAAAGCAAAAATAGCAACAGATCGAACTTATAACCGTTCCACGCTTCAGCCATTGCCAAATAAAAATGACTTCGAAAAAGAACGACGCATTAGAGAAAGTGGTAGACTAGTTTCTTTTTTATCTCGTTCACGATAGGCTTTTATATGTTTGTCTCCATCGGAACTTACAGAAACAAGTTTTCTTTCTTTTCTTCTACCTTTACTCTAAGGCGTTTTGTTTCTCAGAAAAGAATATTATTTGAAAAGTATTTTGATAAAAGCAGTTGAATGTTTTACTCCTTCAAATTCTTTATTTTTCATTTTTAAATGAAGAGAATTGTAACTAAAGCATTAATTGTTTGTTTCTTAGTATAATGAGTTAATAAAGAAATGTTTAATTATTTATATCTAATTTAGATTTTTACTGTTACGAAAATTTTAAAATGTATTCATTTTTTTCTTTATAAATATGAAAAAAATATAATTAATTTATTCTTAATTAGTTGAATTGATTATAAAATCAGTCTAGGGAATTATATCCATACTTATAAAAATACAATCGTAAAAATAAAAGTAAATTTTAAAATTAAAACAGGATAAAATTATTTACATTTTATTATTATAACATTCATTAATAATATACATTATTATTAATGAATGTTAAGTAACAAAAATTTTAAATTAAAAATAATAACCCACATTCAGAATAATACAAATGATCAAAATAATGTAAAACAATAATTTCTGTAAGAAGAAATTTAAAATTTTTAACTTATGAATTGCTATGCTTTTATTTTGATGTATTACTATTTAATAAAAAGTTCCTTAATTAATCATGCGTTTCAATAATAGTTTCTCTAGTTTCTCTTGGGTATTTAATTTACTAAAATGCTTATGTAATTTGAATTTGGTGGATTAAAGTTATTTCTATTCATATTGAGCATGTATTTAAAATGATTAAATGAGAAAAGTTGTTACAGGGAATTTACTCACACAGATATCCTTACATAATTGCTTAGGAAACACATATTAACCACGTTTAAGAAAACAAAATTAGGAACTATTGCTCTATATTTAAAAAAACATTTGTGAAGATACATATTCCTCTTTAACACTTTAGTATATATTTATCACATTCACATTAATTTGTAAAATATGCAAATGATTGACGTTTTTATAATTTTAAAACTTAAATCAATAATTTTTCAATATTAACCATACTATTCTAACGATAAAAACCATTGATTTCTTTTTATAGTTAGCTTCTACAAAGATTACTTATTTATCCAGACTTGAACACACAACATTTGATCCTTAAATAATTCGTGATTTTTCTCAACGTCTTTAGTGTTGTTGGTTATTATTCTGACGAAAAATAATTTTTGCATACACCATTAGCAATCAGAAAAATAAATAAAAATTGGAGTTGTAGATTTTCTGATTGTGCAAAATAATCCGCAAATTGAAATGACATTCTGATTAACTGTAACAAAGAAATGAGGGATGGATATTGACAGAAGTTAACATGTGAAAGGATCAGGATTATTATTGTAAACCAAAAAACATTTTAGTTTATGGCAAGAATAGTGGAAAGAAAGTATAATAAAATTATTATTATCATTATTACTATTATAAACTAAGAGTATGAAGCTGCATAATTTAAATGAGCTTGCCGAGAAGCATCCTCTCTCTTGGTTGCTTACCGTTGAGATAACTGACCCTGGCTCCCTTAAAAAAAGTTACATTAAAACTGAATAGTTAGTCTAATATATATATATATATATAAAACGGTCTATATATATATATATATATATATATATATATATATATATATATATATATATATATATATATATATATATATATATATATATATATATATATATATATATATATATATATATATATATATATATATATATATATATATATATATATATATATTAACTGCAAGATAGCTGGGATTGCTTTTATCGGAATTATGTTTCAATATATATGTGGCTGGAAACTTGATTGAAATAACCAATAATTCAATATAATAACAAACCATTAATAAAAAAATTATATTTAGGCTTTTCTATGCATAAGAAAAAAGCATCAATTAACTAATAATAACTATCAATCAATAATAATATTTCCTATTTTTCTTGTTTTCAAAGGTAACTATTTTGAGATTTGATGATAACCATCATGTAAGAATGAATATACAAGATGAAAAAATAGGAATGTTCTACTACGTTTATGGTCTATTAATATGGCATGGCGAAAGAGGATGCTAATTTAGGTCCTGACCTCATTACTTACCAGGATTTAAAATTACGAGATGATTTTCCATATTTTTAAGCTTTAGATCTTGTATTCTTTAAGTGATGGCCGATATTCCTATTTAATTAAACTATCGAAAGACAAAATACTACTGATCTTCTGAGAATGAATTCAAACAATTTAGTATAAATGGAGAAAAGTTTGCAGAGGTGTTTTAAATGTTTTTACTTAATATATTTCAGAAAAAATGCTTAAAAATTTCGAGGAAAAAGGAGAAATAAAATGTCTTTTTAATAAGAAGTATCCTTTTCTTTGACAACAATGCATATTTTTCGTTGCTTTTCCCTGGTGAGGGTCATGTCGTCTGTTATTTCGCCTAAAATCAAAGACCCAACTTAAAGGAAAATTCATGGTTTCTCCCTTTAAGATTTTGAACGAATATTTTCTGAAGTTTTGAAGATAAAAGACTGAACTGAAAATGGTTTTTAAGATCAAGATGGAGTTTTTATTTACTGTATGCCTTAATTAAAAGATTTGCCAGCAATATAGTCATTAGAAAATTAAGCAAGTATTTACATTATATAATTCAGATTAGAGATTTTAAAATGATCTTTAATTGATTTGTGAAAATATAAGGTATAATATTTATACCTAAAGTTTCACACCCCCTTTTAAGATGTGTGATTATTATATCTGTTATATTACTTTGATTACAGTTTGTTTTCCTTTCCGCTTGCTGAAAATATGACATGAACTGTTCGTCAAAATATATTTAGGCATCTCTCAAAGAAATCAAAGATCTATTGATTGGTGGTCTATTTCATATATTATTCATCACAACTCAGAATCGCTTATCCACTCTGAAAGGACCTTTTCACCTCAGTTAGAAACAGCCATGCTCTTTTTATTAAAGATCTTTCTATAATGAACTGTTCAACAGTTTCGTATTCTGATTGTAAACATAGTCTTATAATGATCAATAGAAATTAGGGCAATAGTAGAACTATTAGAAGTATTTATCCTAGATAGATAATGTCTAATTTAAATTCAAGTTCATCTTGAAAAATCTTTAAACATATTGTAGACTCAATTATATATCTAGCTATTCAATCATTCCGCACTGTTTCATACTAATTAATATTGATTTTTTTAAATATAACCATTATAATATTTAAATGTCAAAAGCTGAAACCAGGTGAAAGCTCATTCAATAACAACAAAAGTGACAAAATGCTTCATTATAATTCAAATCTAATTTTATATTTGGCATGATTACCTTATCTTTTCTATTATTATTTTAATTCATGTGACTAGGTATATAAGGCCATCACATATAAACAACTCAATTTAAAACACTGTTTCCTCAATTTTCATATGTTTATTAAATTTTAAAATTAATATTACAGACTATAAATTTTTATGAAGAAATCAAATGCGTATAATTTTAAAATAAATAAAATTTAGGAAAATGGAAAAAAGTAAACAATATTGAACAACTTGAAACAAATCCGAAATTAATTAAAAGTCTAAGCACTTGAGCCCAAAAAAAATCTACCAAAACAATTGCCCTAAAAATTTAAACAAATTGCCTTTTTTTAATAACAATTTACAGATTTGCTTGTTAATTTACAGTTTAGATAGTAGAAATCTTTAAATTAAAGCTGAATTATATGGTTAACCGAAGTAAAAAATCAAGTGGCTGTCCCAAAAGAATACGAGTGTCGCTAATTGATGGACCTTAAGAGCTGGACGACCAGCAAGGCAATTACAGGAAATTCATCTGATTTCTTCTGTAGGTTGACACGAGCGATTAAGTAGATCACTGAACAAAGGGAAAAAACTTCGGATTTTCCCCAATTTCTGGGGAAAAGAAAAGACTTTCCCCTTTTTTTATTCTAGATTTGTAGACATTAAAGCGAAATAGTGTACACTCTAACCAGCAAATATTTGGTACGAAGTGTATTTTTTTTCTTTCTTAATCCTTTTCGGTTTGCTTACAGTTTCTGTCTTTGCTTCCCAAAGTTTTAGTCAATATTATCAAGGCATTCACCTCTGTAGCATGAAATAAAAAAGAAAATAAGAAATTAAGAAAATATCTTTTAGTAAAGCAGATTAAATGATGATATTTTTATCGATATAGTAGCATGGTATTTATTTGTCAGCAAATATAAGATTATTGTTGAATTCAATCAATTCTTTTAATACATAACATTAGAATGGAAAATTCATATTAATGAAAATATTTAAGAGAAATTCTTAAAGTTTATAATGTTTAAATTTTACTAAAATGATACTACTGCGCTAAACTGATTAACTAAGCTGTCGCCATAGGGGTGTGATACTTAGTGTCTAATTCTTTCATATAAATCAAAACTAATTTTTCTCCTCGCAACTATTAGCTAACAAAAGCAAGATCTAATATATCAATATAAGACTCCATTAAACAGTGATTAATCTTGTCGAGTCAAGATAAATTTATATTTGAACCTCGATATTCGATAGTTAACAAGAGTATTATGCTTTATATGTGACCATTTTTCAAATAAAGAGTAAAACAATATTTCAAGGAATCGTTAGCTTATCTTTTATGTTAACTTGAACTTTTTACAAAATATATAAATATTTATTTTTGTTTAAAAAACCTCATGGATGAACTTTATGTCTAAAATTGTGATACATAAAATAGTTTTCCTATGTCTAAAGTGTTATAATCGTTCAATATAGCAATAGTAGTTCAATTATATTTTAGATATTGATATTGAATAATATTTAGTTTAGCCAATAATTAACAAATATGTAAATAATTGAGATGAGAGAAACAAATGTACGTAAGTTATAAAATTATTTATCAACCACAAGAACAATAAATATAAAATATTTTTCAACTAGACATTTTTATGAATAACACTATATTATTTACAGCTAATATTTGACTCTGTATTAAATTTATTACATATTCAATACCTATCATTAATACAATTAACTCAATTTTGAATTTAAACCTATAAATAGCTTCTATAAGTGTTATCACCTATAGTTTTGCGTTTTTATTTAAATGTTAATAATAGAAAATTTATTTTTGTCAAAGAAGGCCCAAAGTAATTTTCACAAGTTTTTTTATTGCACTTGTATCATTTGTAACAAAAATTTGAATTCACATATAAATTCTATACCTGACTGTAATACACTGGAGCTATAAACTCTATAACTAACTGTAAAACACTGGGAGTTTCATGTTAGGCTGATCACCTAATCAGGATATATGCTTAGCTCCCCCGGTCCCTCGGTCAGGAAAGCAAATATAAACACTGTAGGCCTTAGCACTCATTGGGCTGTTGAGTCCCAGCTTTATATATATATATATAGAGAGAGAGAGAGAGAGAGAATGATAGATATCCTTACAATATCAATTCACCTTTTTCAAATTTCAATTACAGAGGACAGAATTGATAAATTTGAATAATGAAACAAAGTAAATTTTAAAATATCATTTTAAATATCATCATTTTTAAATATAATTCAATGTAATGTTTACTAAGAACTTTTTTTACTATGCAAATTCATAATAAAACAATTTCAATTTAAAATTTATTATTATTTAGGTAGTTTAAAATTTCTCAATGAACTATTTATGTGCTTCAATATTTTAGAAATATATGTTGTTTACAGAAAATAATTTCATAAATATAAAATTTTAGATAAAATAAAGTATCACTAGAAGGTTAAATGGTTCAAGAATAAAATGATGTAATGTAATAAAAATAATTGACTTACATATATCAAAATTTCATTTTACATATCAAAAATTTCATTTAGATGAGTAAATTTTCTTAAATAAAGTCGTTGATACTTCAAAACGTAAATAATTAAATTTCCCCTTTAAGCCCTTAAATATTTTAAAAGATAGTATTAAAAACGCAAAATTAAGCATGAAATATTAAACAATTCTTAAAATCTTTGTAACCAAAACATATGGTATTCTAATACAGTATATTCAGGAACATAAGGAAAATTTAATGAAATTAATGGCATCCATCAAATATATTCCTGCCTGCGTAAATACTTTAAATGCATAAAACTAATATAAATAAAAATAATTTCTTAAATGATATATCCTTCTGTGATATCCATCTTTATGATTCAAAAATTAATTGATTTCTTAAGTCTTTCTATGTTGTGAAAGAGAGATTAGTTCTGTGATATCCTTCTTGATAACTCAAAAATTATTTCATTTCTCAAGGCTTTCTGTATCTTTTGTTTCAATTTTCCTAAAATTGTTATTTGAGTTCCTGAAGCCGATGAACATATTCAAATCTTATTTTAAAGTTGTGTTTTCCTCCTTCTTTGTACATACGGGAAACTTTCTTGCAGTATGCTATCTCTGTCCTAAACTTGTAAACACAAAAATAAACCGCATTTCCTACTCTCATTTCCGCACGTCACTCTAACGAGTGGGTGATGGAAAAACACTGAAATGTGAATCGGTATTTTTCTCAGCTGCAACCGTGAGACAAGACTATGCATCTAGTACTAAGCTTCTGGTGTCTTACAAGAAAATCCTTTTTTACTATATCATCTTTTCTGAGAATAAAAAACCTAATATCTGATTTAGGAAACGTTATTCCCCGATTTTTGTTTGATGTTTTTTTACTTATTTTTCCCTTTTCTTATTTATTTCACCTTCTTTGCTTATTATTTTTCCCTTTCTCGTAAGAGGCGATATTGGATGATGATTGAATTCGGCATCGGAAGGATTTCTCATAACACGTCCAGACGTGGGAAGAATTGAAACTGGTTGTTATTGATTTCATTTCAATTCGATGCATTCAAGTTTCCATGGTTGTTATTAGGTTTCGCAGCTGAAGGGATGCTTTATAACGAAATGCAACCAATGCAAACTTAAAATCGGAGAAATATGGTTCCTTTCCTCAAAGAATTATTTTATTTCTGTTTCTTTTTCTATTTTGTAATGCACTGTTTGAAGTTTGTATGGGGATGAAATACATATTAGTCGAGATTATAAGGATTTCTAGAATCCATGAAAATATTTTCAGTATTCACTTCAATTGCTATCATTGTATTTCTAAAAAAAACTAAAATACACTTACAAATGTCTTCAAAATAAAAGAGACCCAGCATCTAAAAATGAGAACTTTATATTACGTGACGTTTGTCTTTTAGAGCATATTTTATAATGGATATAAAATTAAATTCAATATAAGACTTAAATAAGGTTTTTTCTTATAAAACAGGTAATGCAAAGTTGTGTATTTTGGCAAGCCCTCACACTTAATTGCGTTAAAATTTTGGACTTGAAGCATTAGAACTTTTATATATTTATACATCATGATTATTATAAAAACAAAGTTGAAAGTAAATTTCGGTATAAATTTTCCTCGTGTATTAATACTTTTTATATGCGTTTTATATTAAATAAGAACATTAAAAGATGAAATAATAAGAAATATTTAAAAATCACGGTTAATGTAAACCTGAAAATTACATGATTTTGTAACATTGAATGTACACTTGACTTATAGATGATGACTTAATCTTAACATCAATTGTAAGCGTGAGTTTTATGTACTGTCCCTTAGATGCTTATAGATAGATATCTATCAAAATTCTACCTCCAGGGTTTGTTAAATAAATTTATTCAAAGTAATGTAATTTGGGGTTAAACAAAACTGAATCCATAGATAATAAGAGACAAATATAAGATTTATTTTTAAACAAAATACCATAAATGCTGATTTTGAGAAGATTCTTCAAGACCTTTATAAACTCATTTAACATTATATAACGAAATAAACTCTTTGATGTAGCTTTTTGTAACTTCTTTTATATTTTAATCTAAAATTTATTTTCAATTTTTTATATTTTTTATATTATTATATATCTAAAATTAATATAATAAAGCTTCGCATTACCCTTATTTAAATTTAATTTTTGGCACTCCATACTTGTTCTTTTTTCATTAAAAATAAAGAAAACCTTGAATATAAAAGTTTTTTTTATGTTTAAAAATATTTCTCCCTTAAATTCTAAAACTTAAAAATATATAATTGAATTTAATACTATAAGAAGATGAAATAATATAGATCCCATATAAATTAAATTATCTATATTCGTCTTATTAAATTAATGAATCAATAAGTTTAATATCTTAATAAAAATGTTTTACTAGCTTTTCTGACAAGATTTTTTACTACATTTTATATCGTTCACAAGTATGACTAACAATTATTTTATTATTTTATGTTATCATATTCAATTTTATTATCAAGACAATTTTTTTTTAATTATTTTTTAGAATCAGAAATTTATTCATATATTTCAAATGCAAATAAACTGATATTTTTTATGTAAATAAATTAAATATCTGACTATATATCTTAAAATTATTAATTAAGGCTCCGAGACTAGATTAACTTATAACAGCTAATTTTTTAAAAGAAGTATCTACTTTAATTTCTCTTAGAAATATTTTTTATTAAAGTTTACTTATAAGTTTCCATTAAATAATAAGAAAATATATTCAAAACTCAAAATATATTCTAAATAAAATTCAACTAATAATCATTATAGCACTTCTTTATTAATTTGACGTCACATTTTCTCGTAACATTTTATATACTACTTTTAATTCGTCAAATTTATGAAACCGTCTAACTTTTATAATATTTCAATTTTATTAAATATTATTTCTTTGCTTCTTACAAAAGTATATCAGCACATCTCAGAAACAGATGTAGTTTCTGAGACGTACTGATATACTTTTGTAAATATTAGACGTAAGTATATGCTTTATCTTAAAAATTATGAAGTTAATCTCTTTCATTTGTTTTACAGATTTAAAAATTCCTGGGAATTTACAATATTTTTAAACAAGAAAAAAATACCGGTGAAGCAAAATATAATGTGGTTATTATTAATATCTGTGTAAAAATTTATCAATCCATTGAATGTAGATTCTTTTAAATCTTGACTAAGTAATTACATAAATATTTATATAAGTTCATAAAATTTATATAAAGAATAATTCTACATGCTAATGACTATCACTTATAATAACTTAGTGCAAATATGTTAAAATGTAATGTACGGAGAAACAGGAAAATGAAGTAGAAAGCATTTTTTCCGCCAATCATGAAGTTTAAACTTCTAGAATGTTTTCGTTTAAAATAAGCTTTAATTTCATTACTTGTTTTCTTTTAAAAGTTAGGGTTAATGAGTGTCATTAAGTTTAAAAAATGTATTTATTGCGTAAAACCAAAGAATAAATATAGTGTCATTAAAATAAGTAGTAAACTGTGTATCCTTGGAACATTTTGATCGTAGACACTGACAAATTTTAATTTCTAATTATCATTAAAAGATAATAATAATTATTATCATAATAATCCATAATTATAATTAAAAGATATTTTAACTATTTAAATGTTTTATTTTCTTTTATCATAATAGAATTCATTTTTCGTTATTTATAAAGTGAAGATATAAAAGACAGTAGAAGATAATGTGTCAAAAATTAAGAATAATAGCAGAAAGGAATGACGCCATTGCTTTTGTCATCTAATATGTGTAAATACAAATTATCTCTACCAAAACGATATGGCAATGATTTTGATCTAATAAGAACAAAATGATTTGGTTTTACAGAAAATATTTCAATTAATTAGTTTAAAAATACCAATTTGAAATATTTGATGTTAACATTTTAAATTCCTGATCATTGACCTACACCATTTGCCAAAAATACAATTTTTACATTGTAATTTTTGGAATATACAAATTTATGGTGATAGTACATATTTACTAAAGAAATCATGCATAACATGCATAATTAAAAAATGTAAGCAAAAATGCATACATGTTCAATATGAAATGGAAATATGACAGAAAAAATGCATTTTAAACAAATATAAGCACTTGATAAATATGTTTAGATTTTTTTATTTTATCACACAGATTTATTTTATTTGTTAAAGAAAATAATTAAATGGCATAAGTTTTTATATATCAATAGTTATTTACGTAAAATAATTACCTAAAAGAAATGTTTAAAATAATCATTAATATTTAACAATCGTAAATTAAAAAAAATTGTTTAACAATAAAACGGAATAGAAATAGAACAATTTTACTTAAAAAATAAAGGTATAATTATTTTAATTTTTTATTATATTTTTATGACATGATCAAACCGTAAAATGTGTTTTTACTTTAAAGGTTTAAATTAGAACTGGAAATGTACATTAAATGTTTGCTAATAAACATTAAGTAAAAAATATATTAATAAAGCATGGTTTGCACTATTTTAATTCAGAACCGAAAAATTTATTCAGTAGTGAATTCTTTGCGATTTACTCAAAATTTGATACAATTATTTTCGACGTTTAACAAATAATCTTTCTTTAAATTCCAAAAGAGAATGTTGTGTAACCACACAAATGGAGAAATAATGTTTTGACAGTGAATTCTTAGATTCAATACAGTCAAATTTATAATAAATGATTGTAAATCAGCAATAAAATAATGAATTTTCTTTATTTTATTATTAATTTTACAATAACAGTTTAAAAAATGCTTATATTGTAAATTAGCAGTAAAATAAAGACTGTTCATAATTTTACTTTTATTTCACGATTAAGATGAAAGAACAACCAGCAATAAAATTAAATTTAGCTTTTTACCAGTTGAGAAAACAATTTAATAATAAAAAAGAAATTAATGATTGAATTTGTACATTACATGCGATTTTATTAGAAAAACTAAATTTGTGTTAATAAATTTTTCAGTCGAAATAGCTTTTAGTAAATCAATGTGCACATAAATGTTAATGATAATAGTATGAAAAAGTATAGTACTAAAATATATTACATCCTAATAAATTAAGTTTACAATATTTTTTGTTAAAAATAATATGAGTGCTTTATATATTTTGAATAGAGTATCATATAATGGAAAAATAATTAGTCAATTTTGAAAACTACAAAAAATTTATAAAAAGTAAGATTTGTTTATAAAATTAACTAAATTATAAAGAATTTTTTTACTTAATGAAATTTTCCCTTAATCTATGTGAGACAATTTTCTTTTGGCAGACCTTTCAGAAATTTTTTTTAGCTACTGTAAATATTACATGCCAAGAAATATATGTGAGTACTTAATAAATGTTTCCAAATCTTTAAAGCTGAATATTCAAAAAATTAAATAAATAGAACTTAAATGATTAATAATAATGTTTAAAAGTACTTGTGAGTTTTAGTGCAGTGTTAAATGAAGTAGCATAAGTTCAAGCATATCGAAATTTAATAGCGAAAAAACTGTTAAAATATTTTGAGCCAATTCGAAAAGCACCGCTGTATGAGTTGGTTCACAAGTGCCCGATGGGTAACGACAAATGAGTAGTAGTTTCTGGCATTGTTGTGGCATGGGGTTCGTCACCCAAGTGGTCGCCGCTGGAATATATATATATATATATATATATATATATATATATATATATATATATATATATATATATATATATATATATATATATATATATATATATATATATATATATATATATATATATATATATTTATAAAAAATTTAGTGCATATTAATAAGCTATCGATTTTTTTAATGAAAGGTGCAAAATTAAGAACTAAAAGTTTATAAAGTTATTAAATAATTCTAATATATTTTTAACTTTTATAAAAGCTAATTTACCCAATATATGTTTTTGAAAAATTACATAAATATCATTATTTATTGTTAGCTTAATGTTATCATATGTTATTTTGATGCTATCGAAAGTCATTATTTTATTACTTGTCACAATGAAATTTGCTATTATTCTCTGCACTGAATTTGCATTTCAATATTTAGTTATAACATGCTGGTCAAAATTCTCTTAATAGCACCATCAGAGAAAGCCCATTACAGGATTTTTTTAGAAACTCAAAACTGAATGAAATAATTCTCTTATATGAATTTAAATATAATTTTGTATCATAACTAACATTCTAATTAGAAAAATTCAATAGCACTGGAATGGCAATTATTTATAATATTTTAGGAGATAAAAATGCCACAAATTTCCGTTTGTGTAAAAATTCTTTCTTGATATTTTCTAGAACTTAGTTACATTTATAAATCTTGTGTTACATCAGCTTTTTTTTAATTAAAGGCTCACATTTTTCAAAAAGATATATAACATCATTCTCTTTTTTACGTTTAACTAATTCCTTAAAAACACATTGAATGCATTAAAATAATTATTAATAATTCCCAGGAGAATTTTATATAGTTAAATTTTATAATATTTTATACTTAATATTATAATTATTTTGCTTTCTAGAACTTTTAAATTGAAATTTCTATGTATATTAACTTGTTTTATTTTTCCTATCTAGATAGTTCAGAAACGTACTTTATATTAAGTGGAAATTTTTGAAGTGGAATCTAGGAAAGTACATCAAAAAATATTATTTTTCATAAATTTTGTAAAACAAAATTTAATTACTTTTTGAATATTACAATTCATAATTAATGTTGGCAAGCTCAAATGCATATGCAACTTAATTTAATATATAACAGTACTTTGTAATAACGCAAATTGCTATTGAATTGCACTCAAGTTACTGTCTTTAGAATTGGTTATTAAATTTCACTTTATTTTGTCATCATGAAAATACATGGTAATAAATCAAAACATTTCAAAAATCCATTAAACTATTAACCGTTGCCAAACTGTCCAACACAAATAGAATTTTAAGAATTAACATTTTTATCCAAAGGACTCTTTTCAAAAAAAGCCATTTTACATATAATGCCATAAAATTATTTTTAAATATTATATGTTTAATTTTTGCTCTCTAAATTAAAAGTTTTGCAGAGCGTTTGAGCATTTATTTATTTGTGAGCACTGTAATGTACAAGGAAAATGAGTTTTTTGTGGCATTTGTCGAAACGTCTTTTATAAAAATCAAACTTTTCATAATTTCAAGTGAATGGTTGATTTTCAATGATAATATCAAAACCAAATTCATCTTATCAATTTTATTTGCAAATTTAATCTTACTCAAAATTCGTAAACATAAATATTATAGCGTAGTTTCAATTCGTTTGTTCCATTTTAGAGAATTCAATACTGTCAATCATTATCAACAAAAAAAAATTCAAATGGAAAACTATTTTAATTTCTTATTAATATTTGTGTGAAATAAAATATAATTTGGCTTCAAAGAGAATGCAGATTTTAATAATTTTGCTTGATATTTTTTTAGCACTTGGTTTAATGAATAATAATACAATTCACTATATTAAATTCATAAATTATTTTTTACAATCATTGCTTGGTCTTATTATTATATAAATTTATCAATTGCAATCATAGGATTAATCTTTATATGATATAAATTTGATATAGTTAAAAAAATTATTGCAATAATTTTTTGTTTTCAGTAGTTTATAAGCAAATACTTAAGTAGATAGTCAATTTCATAATAAGATGTTGAAATTATTATAACAATTTTAAAAATCAAATTCAAATAAATTTGCACATCGATGATAAAGTTTCTTTTTTTTTCTTACATAATATTAAATGTCTCCCCATCCACTAATTTTAAGTAGATTTATTGTCCAGTTAGTAATACAAATTTACAATATCCTTCCTTTATTATGCAGAATATGCAAGTTTTGTAGATTGATTTTATATATATGTATATAGTGTATTTATCTTCCGATTCATATTATAATGTTACTTATGCTATTATATAGCTACAAAAGTAAGCTTTTTGAGTATAAAAGTAGTCATGGCTTGGCAAAGTAAACCCAAGCTAAGTTTAAACAGAGTTTGTTGATAGAATGTCTAAACAAATGCAGAAATACCACTATACAATTTTTTATAAAATTGCATTTCCAATAGTATATATTATAACAACTCGTCTTAAATTGTGCTGTTTGAAAAACTAATACACATTTGAATGATTTCGTTATATTTAAACTCATTAAGAAATATTTAAAATGAATAGGATTTCATATAAATGAATTTTAAAATTTTTAAATCAAGTTACTGTAACATATGGCAGGATACAAAAATATTAGAATTGAAATTTTTGTTCGCGTGGTTTTAATGATTGAAATGCGGATTATGTTGTAATGGAAAAGAATATCGCAATTTTTGATGACATATTGTATTTTTCAATTTTATATTAAATTGCGTAAATTTTGCTTAGAAGATTATTTATTGGACCAATTAAATATATTAAAATAAAGACACCATTAAATTTATCATTAATGTGTACTGAAAAACTGCAGAAGATACAATAATGAATTCTCGAAGATAGTATACCTGGCAGCAGTAATAAATGTAATCTAGATAGACATCAGAGATAATGAATTTTACAATTCTTTCAATTTTTTTAATTTTATTGCCTTATTCATCTGTTGAGACAATGTGGTGCTTTGTTTTGCTTTGCAGTTTGGAAGTGAATGTTTCGTCCCAAATAAACTGTCTCTACTGTGACATCAAGCTAAATTTTTCTATGATCACCGTGATCATAGTACATGATGTACTTAAAGTGTCTTCACTAGCATCGTGCAGAGTTTAAAAGCAATTCTGTATAACATATAAGTTTTCACTACGTAATAAGTATGATTATTTATCTATATCCATAAGTATGCCCATTTCGACAATAACATTTTATACACAAAGAATGTAGTGGTAGCTTTTTACTTTTTATGTTATTACTGTACTTAATTTTCTCAGTATTTATTTTTATCATGTTTAAATTTATTGATTGGAAAAGTTGTATAGCATATACTTTATTTAAACTGAATGTTATTTAATACAGCTATATTTCCTATGTAGAAAAGGGTTATTTAAAATATTAAAAGGAAAATGTCTCATTTTAAGATAATTATTTTAAATAAAGCTCTCATGTTATATAAGTTTCTCTCTTCAAATAAAAGTGTCATACATTCATATCAGATGAAACTATTTTAATAATTTTAACAAGAAATTAATCAATAATGAATACAGAGTGATGTTGTCTCAATCTTGTTTATTCCTATACCAATAAATCAACATTTCAATACTCGTATCTTATTATTAAATATAAAATATTTCTACAGATCAGATTGGTTCAAAAACTCTAACATTGTTCTAAAGAAACTTTATAAGAAATCCTTGCACACTTTCTGTTCCTTCAACATCCTCTGACACAAAGTGTTGGTGGGGTGCAGAAGAAAGTAAGACATTCTTTTGAGATTGTATTTCAATTCAGACACCTCTCCGAACCCATCCATCGAGCTTTCCGCTTCTTCTCCAATAAAAAGACAAACCCAGATGGAAAAGGCGGAAAATGTTTTTCTTTTGCCAAGCAAAACAATGAACTTGTATTTGAAGTTTTCTTTTTTTCCTTGTGACCTACTGTTGCTAGACGAAGGAGAAATTGTTGCTTATGTCACTCAAATTTAAAAAATTGAATTCAAGTTTTCTTTTTTATGAAAATTCTACCCTCAGAACACATTTAGTTTCTATACTTGTTATTTGGCCACTTCCTCTAGAAAGATATAAAAGCATTTATGTCTATAAATTGAAGAACATGGGAAAATAGTTTTTATATCCAGAGAAGTATTTTACATAATGTGTTTATTTCCATGGTATGAAACAGTACATTCATTAGGTACTCTTAAATAATTGGATACAAATTTCCAATATAAAACTATTTCTTTAACTTTAGTTTAATCTAAATTATATTACATCAATAAATTAAAATTATTTTTAAAGATCATGAAAATACAACGAATAGAAAACTTTAAAACGCATGAGTAATTAAAAGCTACATAGATTTATATTTACAGTTCTAAAGGCTCTAAATTATTTCAATCCCATTTATAGCAACCAAAAAAAACAACAACAGAAAAATACATTTAAATATCGACTGAAACATAAGCAGTATATAAAAATATTACTTTTTATTAATGGTATGAATTTTTCAGATTTTTTTATGTATTATTTGGAAGTATTTTTTCGTTGCAATAGAAGAATCCTTATTAATTTCTACAAGTATTCAGAATCTAAATTCACATGAAACTAAGGTGAACCCTTCATCACGTTAGTTCTGAAACTTGTTTGAATATAAAAGAAACGGAAAGCAATATTCTGTTATGTATTAAAATATAATATCCTAAGCCTTTTATACAATGTTAGAACCAATAAAATGTTCTATTAAAATTTCAACATTATATAAATTGAAATTTATAACAAAATACCATAAATTTATATATCAGTGAAAATGTTTTTATTTAATACTTTATATATTTAATACTTTTACATACTTTAATTTAGTTTCTGAAATCTAATAAAAATAACAATACTATAAATAAATGATATTTAAACGTTTGAGAACACTTTATAAAATCTTTCATAAACCATATAAAAGTGAAAAATTAGTAAATGCACAGAATAGTTTTAAGAATGTGACCCTTTTAATCGGGTCATTATTCTTTATTTCCATTCATAGAACCTATATTCTGTATTTATAGAATGAATATTTATAAAAATCATTTGAATATGACGTTAAGTATTAAATTTTTAGATACCACTATTCAATATTTTCTTAAAGCAGCAGATGAGGAATGGAAATCCCTTTACATTTTCTCTATTCAAAAGATTATACTATTCAATAGAAATTCAAAAGACTATAACATTTAGGTATTTTGTAAAGAAATTTGCATCCGATTTTTGATATTGTAAAGGATCTCATTGGAAAATATTTATCCTATATTTTTTAAATATTCTTCCTATATTTCTTTTTCCTTTAAAATGAATTATACATTCGTTAATATTTATTTTTTTAAATTATAATATTTCCCCATTATTAAAATTGATTTAACTAAATAACATTAATTAATTTAAATAAAAGAATGAATTAAACGTAGGATTACTAATTTTCCTTAAGAAACAATATCTTAGAATTATATAAAAATGTTTGCAAAATATGTATTGTTGATATAGTTTTTATTAACATATTAGATTTATCCAATTAGGAAAAAAAGTTGAAAATATTTTAAATAGAATATAATTTGATTTCAAGTGAAAACCTTCATTTTGATATTTGGAAGGTATTTTATTGCTGATGCATTCAAATAAATTGATTTTATTGACAGAAAAATGGGAACATTTAATTTTTGGGACATGATGGATCAGTTTACGTGCTTCACAATTTTAAATCATAATGCACTTCATAACAACATAATGGTATTAATAAAAATAAACACGAATTAATTCAAAATAAGTAAATTAAACGTGCAAAATTGTTCATGTGTTATTGCTTCTATTTAATGTATTTAAATAAAAATTAATAAATTATTAACAAAAATCTAAAAATATTATAAATTATCCATATGTTAAATGTCAAATGTAATTTCGGATATTTAAAACTACGTATGGATATCTTTCAAAATTGTTCCAAAATTTTGAATAGAAGACTTCGTCAAAATTAATTATAAAATAAAAATAAATTCAAGTTATTCAACGAAAGTTTTATATATTGTGTAAGTATTTTTAGCAAATATATTTCTGGGGTAAATTTTCGCAATGGAAATATTTGCAGAAATGTTTTAATAACTTCCTATCCAATTTTTAACTATCATAAACTTAAATATTTTTCGAGCATTTTGAGTAATTAAAGTTAAGTAAACTAATTTGAAAGAAATTTCATTATTTTCAGAAAGGATTTCAATACATAGATTTTACATATTTTGCAATCAATTACCGGATATAAATATGTAGTAAATTCAGTTTATGAAGTATAGTGATTTGTACCATGTACATAATCATCTATTAATAAATTTTAAGATAATTTAAAACGACAAAAATAAGAAACAGATGATTTTTCTGGTAATATTTAATAGGTAATTGAAAGTATTTTGTCTATGGAATCATCAAAAGCTTGAAAATAATTGCATATAAAAATTTAATTATTAATAAGTTTTTTTAAAATGTAAAAGCCGTTTATTTTCATGAAAATCTAAAGAAGATTAAATAAAGAATGAAAAATTTAATTTTTGATGAAAATAAGGACGCTTAGATTCAATTTATATAAGAAAGGGACAAATAAAATTAAGAAAATGTTTATGCATTCAGTATAATGCATTTGAAATACGTTAACTTTTCTGTATATCTGTTTTTATTTATAGTAATTTCCACATAAAATTAACGATATAAATATAATCTTAAAATTTACTTCTTTTATACAAGTATTTATTTACTAGGATAAATGTTACAGATATATGTTAAGATTTTTTCCTTCTTTTTAAATTTAATCATCTAAGATTTCTTTCATAAATATTTATTTATATAAATTGATAAAATAATTTATAATCATGTTCTTTATGAAAATTTTCAATTACAATTCTTAATCTTAATCAACAGAGATCTTAAAAATTCTTAATCAAAAAGGAAAATTTTCGATTAAAATTTTTCTGTTATAATAATGTATATAGTCCCACACCCATTTTATAACATCAAATTTTTTCTCATGTAGAACATAACTCAAACTAAGAAAAATGGATGGTTATATTCATCTGTTAAAACTCTGTGTATAATATGTTATCACAGAATCTGTAACATTAAAATATATAATTCTTTTATTAGATTATGATATTATAAAACATCCAATCCAAGTGATATTTTTATGATGTGAAAATTTGTTCGATTTTCTGGTATTATTGTCTATTGAAAAATATAACTGAAAGAAAGTTGCAGTGTATTTTTTTCTAGAAGTTTTTGCTTCGAAGGGAAAAATTAATAAAACATTAGTTTATCGAGAAGAATAATATTAAATAATCTTATTACAATAAGCAAATATTTGCACTAATGAGAATAAAAATAAAATTCTAATCATTTTAATGAAGTCGTATCACAATCAAAGACAATTTTTTATTTATCAAACAATTTTTCCTTAAACTGAGAAATTTCTTTTTATAAAACTTACACCATCCTTATGAATTGTCACAAATTATGTTTTGTAAAAGATACCATTGTTCGAAAACTGCCAATGTCAAAGCAGTCCATTGACCCATTTATGACAATTTCTCTCATTCGGAAACAAAAAAATAAAATTAAATTACTTATCAGTAAATGAGCCGTTGGCACAAAGAAAATCAGAATTGAAACCAAAAACTGTTTTCACTTTAAAGAAAAAGGCACTTTGTTTGTTCAACCTTTCAGCTGGGGATAATTCGCTCTATTAATCCCATTGTCTGCAATCGATTCTATTTTGAATCTATTCCCAATGGTCCGGAAGTCTTCAAAAGAACGCCAACTCGCCCTTCACTATTCATCATCGTTTATATGAAATCTTTAAAAACCGCCAACAGCGATGCTCGCTTCTTGGAGGGAAAGCGCTTTTCAAAAACCCCCCGAAAGAAACAAATGGTCTTGTCAGATATAAAGACTTTTTCTTTCTTTTAAGAAGGTCTCCAATGACAAAGAAATGGTGTACACTTATTGAGGATTAATGGCGCAGAAACGGCTTTTGCTTTTGTACTGCGTTTTAGAGAGTAATTCATGCTTCATTATGTCAAACGGGTATCTTCCGATGAGCAGTAAAAAATAACTACAGTACAAACATACCCGGGTCTGTACTGGAAGGGAAATTCGCGAGGCACGAGTTTTATAATATAGTACTTAAAAAGAAGAAGAATTCATTCTCCTTCAGGTTTTAAGGAAACCATTACACAAAAAATTGTTTATTCACGATGTCAGAAAACTTTAAGAAGACAAGAATTTGAATCAAAAATTACAGAAGAAATAAATATTAAGCAGTATTTTTATACTATAGAGGGAGATTATTTTACATACAAGTGTACAGGATATAAAATCTCAGCACTTTATTTGCTTTATATCTTCGTTGCCAAATGATTCTCTTTTGCTACTAAATTTCGTAAGATAATGCAATTATTCATGAAATGAAATTAAAGTCATTAATTTAGGGGAAACTCCTGAGTAAATCTGTAACGGTGATGTATTCGAGAGAGTCTTGATAATAGTAAAAATTTATCTGAAAAAAATATTATATAATTACATAAGAAAGACTTACATTTATTCAATAAAATTTTGAACAATAATTTCCTTAATTTATTTATACACAATGTAAGGCTCTTATTAAGACTCAATTTTTATCATCTTTTTGTTTTCTTTTATAAATCATTTCATATTTATTTCTAATTTTCTCATTGTTTTAATTATTTATTTGTATTTCATTGAAAAATTAGTAAAAATGTTTGACATTTTTATTTAAAATAAATATAATCTTAAATTCCTTTCTAATGTTTAAATAGTTGTCTTTTTCTTTTTATCTATAAAAAAGAAAAATATATGTCATTTTTTATCCAAATAATAAGTTTATTTAGAACAAAAAACATGTTTCTGCTAATAATAAGTTTTTCCTAATATTTTACTTCCCTCAGAAAAATTAATTCAAATCATAGACAAATGGAAACATTATACGCTTTATTTTATTTTATATTACATTAATTCCTTTTAAATATGCATATATATATTAACTATATTAATAATTGCTTGCTGTATAAAATATGTATACATATATGCACTATTTTTCTCAAAGTAATCGGGCACCAATTGCTATAGACTTGGAGATTCTTGAAACATAGTATATATTAATAGGGTGTAGGTCTCTTTTTTCCTCATCGATAATTGCCTGATCATACGTTTAGGGAATTTCTGCCAGTTTTTAAGAGCTGACTTCGAGGTGTCCATAACAACTGAAAAGAATGTTATCATTGAGGATAGTGGAATTGGCGAATCTTCGTTCTAATTAGTTCTAAAAGACTTCTATCGGATTCAGATCATGGCTTATTCGGGTGGTCTATTTTGTGAATACTAGTTTTATCAAACTATGATTACGTAAGTATTGATGTATGAATGGAGTGTTTATCATGCCTAATGAGAAATAAACCTTTTCCATATACATAAAAGTGTGATATATACTCCAGAATATTCGCATACTTCTCAAAGCTCGATTCACAGCCGCAGGAGCTAAATGATCTTAGCCAAGCCATGAAAATCTGTTATCCATAAAATAATACCACCATTATCAAACTTTACAGCTGGCGCAAGGCAGTCATGCAAAGAATGCTTGCGGGTTTTCAGCCGAACCTAAATTCGTTCGTTAAAAATCGTTACAAATAGCATGTTTTCAGATATCCATTGTCCAGTGATGAAGAATTTTGTGCAATGCAATTGATGATTTGCTTTTTGGAGAATAATATTGAGTTTGTGAATGATTATATGAAAATGAAATCTCATGTCTTTTAACTTCGATTGACAATCCTACAACTAGTACTAACTTCTGATGAACTTTAGAATTTTTGAAGGATTTCAACTGACAAGAATTTGTGATTATGTATATAAAACTTTTCAGGTTCTGTGATTGATTTCTTTGATATACTTCCTCCGTCAACTTGGTTTTTCTGCAATTTCATTCCTCGACGATTCCATAACACAGTTAATTCCTTTAAATTTGCTTAATATTTTTTAGAATATTAAAAACTTCCTACATTTTTTCCTGTAAATGACATGTCACAAGCAATGTTACCAATTATTAAGCTCTTTTGACTTTCATATTTTTCTATTAAGCATAAAACTATGTCATGTGTCACCACAGATTGACTTTCTTTAAGAAAACTAGGTAAGGTATATATATATAAAAAACTAGGTAAGGTATATATATATATATAGAAAACTAGGTAAGGTATATATATATATAGAAAACTAGGTGTGTGTGTGTGTGTGTGTGTGTGTGTGTGTGTGTGTGTGTGTGTGTGTGTGTGTGTGTGTGTGTGTGTGTGTGTGTGTGTGTGTGTGTGTGTGTGTGTGTGTGTGTGTGTGTGTGTGTGTGTGTGTGTGTGTGTGTGTGTGTGTGCGTGTGTGTGTGTGTGTGTGTGTGTGTGTGTGTGTGTGTGTTCAAATTCATCGAATACATTTAATTATTCAGGTAAATTTATAAGTAAGAGTGTTTCATGTAGTTAAAAAGTATTGTTAAAATATAAGCAATAGAAATAATAAAGTATTAAGTTATAAATGGAAATATTTTATACCCTATCTGTCAACTTAACGAATTTATTCATTGGCTTCATAAAAGTAGAAATAATGGTAATTTGTGCTGGGGAATACCAAGCAAATTTGCAGTCGTAATCATGAAAGAATTAGAATCTTCACCGTGTGTAAGAAGAGATTAAACAGAAGAGTAGTCTCTCTGACATATTGGTCAACATTGCGAATGCGATCATTTTTACGGAATACTTCAGCCCTTCGTGAAAACGATATATCTTTGAAAATTGAACTAACTACCCTTAGTTCTTAAGAACAATTTTTCCAACTAGGTCACTATGGTGTAATTTCTAAGATAATTTTAAATAATTAGCCTACTAAATAACAGTGCATCTGCCCTGAAGCAGATACAAAGATTAAGCATTTTAGTTTTGTTTTACCAGTTTTTACAATATCTTTAAAGATATTTTACCAAAATATTAAATTTTTGTGCAAACAACACCGAATAAAAAAATGCAATTTTAAAAAACAAGAACTCAATAAATGTTATAAATTATTTTCATTTTTTTCTTCGCTTTACAAGAGAAAATATTTTTAATATATAAATTAATTCTTAACTAAGCACTAATTTTAGTCAAACACTATTTTCTAAGCAATAAGATTTACAAAATATTAAAAAAATTGTTATGTATTCCCTGTTTGATATAAGTATATTTTTTTAGCTCATCTAAAATTCAATTCACATGTCTCATAATTCTAATTGAACTCAAAGAATTCTGAAATAACAAAATCAACATTATACGATATATAATATCTTTCCTCAAATTTTAAAAATAAGTTATTTTGTAGTAAATTTACTTACAGCAAAAAAATACAGCTTTTTTCTAAGATTTAATATTTTACTGTTCATTAAAATCTAAACTAAAATATATGTTATTTTTGTTTCAGTAAAATTTAAGATCCATTGAATTTTATTTCAAATCCCTAAAATTTTTAGCATTTATGTATATATATATATATATATGAAAACTAAACTATTTTGGATTGTAAGAGGTATATATTTGTTCGTAAGCTTAGAAAAATATTCCATATTATTAGTTGTAAATTTATTTTTAAAACTATTAATTATATGATTTTTTCTTGTAAAATAAGCAACCTGTATTACAAGGAAATGTTTTTTACATTTATAAAATAAAATTACTTTTTATTTCATAATTAATGAACAAGAAATTATAATCCTGTAAAATTTTTCTTTGCCCTTCAATGTTTTTTTAAGTCTGCATGGAATATTAAAAATGTTTTTTTCTCTTTCACTGCTTAAATCCTTTTTTATTAATGCAACACATACATTTTATAAGTCTTTGGATTATTTAACCGTAGATCTAGACTTTGGTCGATAAGTATGCTTTAATAAAGCTTCGAGTAATAACACTCACTTTTTATACCTAAAATATTATTAATTAAAAGAAGATTAATATAAATTTATTTCTAAATCTGCATAGTCACACATATTTATATTTAAAATAAATTCAGAATATATTAACTAATTTAAAGTATGTTACAGCATTTTTAAAAGAATGAATTCAAAATTTTTTGTAAGTACATTTCTTGAAGAATATCAAAAATAAAACTGGTTAAAAATGTGTTGATGTAATCAAGAATAAAATATAATTAATTCAAAATAAGAGTTGGTTATAAGACCAATAGAGTATGGTAAAGCAAGGTACTGTAATAGCACGGTAAACTTTAAAATCCACAATTTATGGCGATGAATCTTATGTAAACAAACATAGATATGTTATGCTTCAACATAATGTAATCTTTTAATTCCATTAATTAAATGTTTAACATTTATTTCAGCAGATCAGTGGTATTTTATAGTGATCACACACACACACCCTTTCAAGTCTATCACGCATTATATCTGCTTATTAGATCATATAGATCAAAAGATTTTATCGACTACAAAATGGTCTATCAAAGGCTGTCTAATAAAAAGCGAGAGGCCTTCGAAGGATTATATTGTTGATTGTTGTTGTCGTGTACCAGCTAGGCTGGCAATATGGGGTGCGCTGCTCCACTTTTCTTATTGTTGATTATTTTTATAATAAAGCAGAAAAGATATAAATGAACATGATTGCATTATATTATTATTAATCAGTCATGTGTTGAATTAAATATAAATGAAGACAATTTGCTATCATAAGAGATTTCAATTTCTTAATTTTACTCTTAGTGTTGAGATGCAACAAACTGGGGCATGGACTAATGCTTCGTCCATTTACATACATGGATCATTTATTGATACGATGGCGTCCTTTGTTATTCTAAACTATTTAACTATCATCAAAATTCTCTTAAACATATAAAGGAACAAATTTAACTTTTTGGCTTTATCAGCAGTTAATACATGATGTTTTAAAAGTTGCACTAGAAACCTAATGTAAATTTAAAAGTCTTCATTGTAATGGATTTTGATATTGTCTGTCAAATATTGAATATAATTTAATGGCATGCCAACCAAATTGTTATAGAAGTTTCAATTCTCGTTGATATTCTTTTACTTCCTGACTTTTTCTTATAGTTATTTATTTCTCAATCTATAGTTCCTTACTATTTAAACTGTATAAATAAAAAACTCAATGAATGGACGTTATTAGCCACAGTACTTACTTGATAACAGCTAGTAAAAACTACAGCTTACTTAATGACTTCTTCCACTTTCAAATGTCAAACGATGCCCTTACAAAACACTGACGGCTTTCATATACCAGTAATTGTCATCAGTATTATTTCATAGATTTAAGTTTTCGATGGCTTCATCATATATAAGATGGAATGGCCTAATTATTTCCCACTAATAAACAATTATTCAGAACATCCATGTAATGAGTTATCCATTCATGCATATAATCTTGAAGTTTTCTGTAATATTATAATCTAATTTGAACCGAAATTCTTGGTATTGTCTTTTGAATGTTATTTGTTGAAATAGATATTGTCTGATGAATGTTGTGCATTGAACTATGGCAAGTTTAACAATACCGTTATAGAAAGTTACTTTAATTTAATATTTTAATATTTCTTCAGAGTCCTTTATATTCATGCATTGTCCAATGCATGTTTTTTCGCTATTAAAGCTATATGAAATGGAAAATAAACACGCGTTTTGAAATGTTGATAATTACCTGACAACTTCTGGTTTAATTCCAAATAAATGTCTCAATGACATAAATACTATTTCATTATCATTAATTATTATTGTCTTCTAGTTTTTTATCCATAGTTGACTTCCATTTGATATTCATTACTATTTGTATTTTCCAAAGTTGTGCTTGCTGTAATATAATTGTATCATATAATTTATGAAATGAACTTTTTAATCCTTACGCACCAATAATTCTACTAAATATTGACATTATAAATCCTTTCAGTTATAAAATTTGCAGTATGAAATGAAGAAATTCAGCTTTTGAGGTGAGAAAAATCCAGATATTTGGCTATAAAATTTTTAATTACATTATTTAAAATACACTTTCCAATCACTATTCAAAATTTAATTATTTACGTTCTTAAAATTATGATGAATTTAGATATTATATTTCTAAAATTATTTTTTAAAAATGTTTGCGCCAAAACATTTATTCAATCATTTAAAGTTACATGCCTGAATGACTGCTCGGGCAAACTTTAATTTGAATCACTGTATTTCCATGCAGATTTCTTTTATCATTAATTTATCTGGGTAACCCGGCTCCGCTCAGGGAGTTGATATGTGATTGTATTATAATTAGAGTAAGCGGATGAACTTTAAAATATAAGAGGAGCAAATTCTTTATTGAAAATATGTTCTAACTACAGTATTTCTATTTATAATATTAGGTTATCGACGACATTTTACCTTTTGTTTCCCGGGAATGTATAAATTTTTCGAATTTTTAATTCCAGAGCAAGATACGTATAGTTGTCCGTGAGACAAGCAGGCATCTTTAAATGCTAATGCCACAATATTTGAAAGTTTGTCCTTGCTTTGTTAATTGTAAAATTATAGGCTTATTTCATTGAAAATTGCAGTCTTTTAAATAGGAGTGGTATTTCAGTAGAGATCAGTGCTATTCTGGGGATAAAAACTGTGAGTTCTTTGTCTTTTCCAGTCATGAGCTCAGCATCGAGGTTGTTATTGGACAGGCATTTGAAGATCATCATTGTTCCATTACATAGTTCTGGTGAGCTGTGATATGTGAGTGGTATGATTGGACATCTAAGTTTCATTCGAAGGCAGGGTAATAATATACCTGCATACGTGTAAAGAATTTAAAAATTCTGTAGAAAAATTGAGATTTTCTTCAATATTTATCATTAGTGTCAATCGGTTTATTTTCTCAGATTTATATATTTCCCAATCAATAGGTAGTGAATAGTGCACATTGCTCTTGAAAATTCCAAAACATTCGATTGTATTTTGGAACATTCCACAATAATCTGAGGTATTCCAGACTATTCTTGAACATTACAGAATGCTCTGAAGTGTGGTGTAATGCTCTTGAATGTTCTGGACTATTCTAGAAATTTCTTGAGGGTGAAACTTCCAACTCTTCTATTTTCAAAACCACGCACTTCAGTTGAAAACTAGAATCTTCTTCATAAAAAATAAGTAAATGATTACCACACCATATAACTCCCTTGTTCGTATCGGGACTCAATTCTGAGTTTTAGTGACACATACATTGCACACTTTCTTTTATAATATATATGCATTAAGTGTTGGCTGAGAAAGTTTTCAATCAAAATGAATAAAAACTGTCAATATTTAAGTAAGAAAACAAGCAATAATTTGATCATGAAATTATCGGCAAATAAATCCATAAAATAAGTTTATGGTCTAGTCATGAATTAAAGTACGAAATTATTATATTATTAATACTCATTTTATTTAATTCGCTTAAGGTTTTAATTATTGATTTGTTAAATATTTGTCAATGTATATTATTACATTAATTCACTAATGTAAATTTTATTTTATGGAATTAAATAAAGAATTTCAATAAAATATTTTTCTTAAGGATTTATAGTGGTATCACATAATTTAATAACGATGGTTATTTTAAAAACGAAAATTTTATTTGTAAGCTCATTAATTACATTATATAATGAGGGCAAAGTTTTCAATCAATTTCTTATAATCAATTTCTTAAATTGTCCTTTTCCATATATTGAAAATTAATCTGAAAAATTACTATAATTCTTTCTTATATTATTATTAATATCTTTATGGTGCTCAAACATTTCATAATAAATATTTTTCATAATAATTTTTTTGAATATTCGCAAAAGTAAAATCTCATAAATTTAAGAAAGTACATCAGAAATAATTCCTCAGATTCATTGGGAAAATACAGCAAAGAGTTTACACTCTTTGACCAAAAGTTAAAGGAATAAAAAATCCTTGAACTAAAAATAAAAATTTATAAAAAAACACTAAAAATTCAAACGTTTGACTGTAAGTTTTAAACAGTCGTAAATTTTAAATATTCAGAGTAATAGAAGTTTGAAAGATTAATAGATTAATTAACATTCAAATAGCTCAACATTAAACAGTTTTTATGTTATTCTTAATAGAAATATTCTCTCATTTCTAGATAATTAAAAAATCTACATAAAATCTACATAAATTCAAAGAGCAAAAAGTTTCTATTCAATACCTTATAGAATTACAATAATGATTAAGATGTTATGATCGTTATATTAATCATAATGAATATCATAATTAATATATGTATACTCGTTAATTAAATTAAAAGTAAATATTTTAGTAAATAGTCCTTTATTTTAGAATGAAGTGGTATATACATATTTTCAGAGTTAAGAATGAAATAAATTTAGTAACCTTAGTAAGAAATATTGCAACAAATGTTATATCAATAAATACCAAAATCAGAAAGGAACAAAAAAAATCAAAATGAAACATTGAAGTAACAAGAAATATTGGCTATTAAGTAATGAAACTAAGAAAAAGACTATGTGAAAGTAGTTAAATTGGGTAACCAAAACAAAAAAGTGTATTTTGAAAAGATTATAATTTAATATCATAAAATTTCAAATACGAATTATTAGTAGTAAATGGAAAAGCTGGTTTCTTCTTAGGTAATATTACAAATAATGACTTAACTTTTGTTTACTCTGTATAACAGAACGAGAAGTGTATACCAGTTCAAATAGTTATTATTAGTATTTTATCTAATTTTTATAGACATATTATCTTTTAATCTGAAAAATATTATCGTGTCTCATAAGAACCTTGCTTGATACCATTTTTAATCTTCATGATGCAAATTCTGAAAAAAACATTTCATTTTTCAAGGAATTTTGTCTTCCTAAGGCTTCAAAAGCAAGCAAAAACGATGGCTGTCAAAGGATATTCTTTTGTTGAACTTGAAGAGAACTTATCACTCGAGGCATATTTGTTTAGCATTGAACATGAAATAGTGCACTACATTTATGTAAGCCTTCCATTGATCTTCGATCTTGTCTCAGAAGGCTTTTTAAAATTTCTTTTCTGAATGTATAAAAAAGTGAGAGACTTAGGAAAATTTATAAAAAGATGTGCATAATACAAAATAATGGGGATATAAAAACCCATGATCGATATATTTTGAGTTGAATAATATTGATATTCAAAGCCAAATATTTATGTTTTATATTTTTGCATGATTTTATTCTAAATTAAAAGAAATAACCCTAAGAATTTTACTATAATTTTTATAGGAATTTGTTTTAATAAATAACAATTTCAACTAATGTTTTATCCATTTATTTAAATTTAACGAATATATTTATGAATTTCTAAATTTTCAATGAATCTATTACTATGAAGAAAACACTTTTTATAATATTTAATAGACAAAGATTTTTATTTAAAGTAAACAATATTAACAAAGAAATCATAGAAAAAGAAAACATTTTATAATGATAATATTTTAAAAAACATGACGATTGTTTTAAAATGCGAAAATAATCGCTATGTTTTTTAAGATGATATCATTTGTAATTCATTAATTGTTTTTAATTGTTCTTTCATATTTTTTCTATCGAATGTCTTTGTATACGTACTTGGTTCTGTGAACTAGTTATCAACACTAGAATTTTCAGTATGAATTCTTCGATAATTCTCAATTTCCTTATTTTTTCTGCAATGATTTTTTAATCATTTTTTTGAAAAATTCTTATTTAAGAGTTTCCATTCCTCAAATATTCAGAGATTAATATTTTATAGCACCACTGAGAGAGAATTGGTCTACATCTGTCTTACATTAATTTAGTATGCAAACAAAAGCAACTAGCACTTTAATAATTAATATTTTGCTGATAAAATTTTAGAATATCATAAGGTTAATTCTTAATTCTGAAAAATTTATTATCAGGTATGAATAATTGCAATATTCTAAACTGAGAGAGAAAATACACATATAGACAAATAGCATAATTGCAAATCTGGGTGTCAAATATATATATATATATATATATATATATATATATATATATATATATATATATATATATATATATATATATATATATATATATATATATATATATATATATATATATATATATATATATATATATATATATATATATATATATAAAGTTATATCATCTATCATCTTTTGAATCCAAGAAAATGTCTGTAGAATCTACTATTACGCAACATGTGATATATGCATACCAACTACTCATACAA
The DNA here is from genome assembly GCA_037975125.1 of Latrodectus hesperus. Taxonomy (NCBI): domain Eukaryota; kingdom Metazoa; phylum Arthropoda; class Arachnida; order Araneae; family Theridiidae; genus Latrodectus; species Latrodectus hesperus. The sequence goes on from CM075851.1 coordinate 46,946,754, forward strand.
AAAAGGATATAAAAACCCTTATTAATTACTAATTATTAATATGAAAGTAAACCACTGCTTTAAGCAAAAAACTTTTTATTTCGGTTTTTATAATCATTTCTGCCTAATTTCACATTTTAGAATTTTAAAATAACTCTTGCAATGAAAGGAGATAGGAAATTAAATAAAATGTTGGTAATTGTTGTTTTAAAAAAGTTCACCATAAAATTTTAAGATGAAAAAAGAGCCTGGTTTTATAATTAGAACACGTTATAATTGCCAATTAGAATATATTTGAAATATAGGAATTAAATCGCTGCTTGTAAAGCAATAATGCATAAAAGATTTCATTAACAATAATGCATAAAAGACATCATCATGCCTGTAATTAATAAAATTCAATGATATAAGATTAAATTAATAATTACTTAATAAAATGTTGTATAATTAATAAATTTTTGTGAAATTTAATGGTAAAAAATAATATAACAAATAATAGAGTATTTCATTACTTCTGAGTTATGTTGACATTAAGGTAAAAATAAAAAATACTTAAAAAATATTGCATTAATTTTAATCATACTGTTAAGAATTTTAGCAGAAGTATGAATATTTTGTTTGGAATCTCGATTAATTAATATTAGATTAATATGTTTACATATTTGTTAAATACTTTTTATACACGAATATTAAATAATTGTAAAAAAATGCACTTTATTTTAAATTAATGAACGATAACATTAAATTATAACGGAATTCCTTATTGAACAATATAAAAAAAAATTAAGAAATATATTCAGCATTTCGAAAGAGAGTGTTCTCATTTCTCCTTTACAAAGAAAAAACATCCATTTAGTTGTTGTTTATATACGAATTTATCTTTTCCCTTTAAATTTTAACAAATGAACATCGTTTTCGAAAGACTGGATTGTTTTGTTTTTTTATAAAAGAAGGAAGAAAGAAGGAAATAAATTGCATTCCATTTCCCTACTGAAAGGGAAAAATTATTTAAACCTGAAAAGTAAAAGGGAAAAAAATCAATCGTTTTAGTGTCTTATTGATTTCTCTTTCCGTTTATAACTTTAAGCATAAACATGAAAGTTAATTAAAAGAATGTTTTTCCAAACTCTTGAAAAATATTTTTAAAAAAACTAATTGCTGTAAACTGAAAGTAATTAATCATTCATTGTAATTAAATTACCATTTTGATTTAATAATTTAATTTTCATCATAAGATGGCATTTATATTTTATTAATTATGAGAAAATTATATTTTTCTAGTGTACATTAATTAAAAAGTTTGTATCCATAGAAAATTTGCCAATTTTATTCCATTTAAAATTAGTTAAAACTTTGCAAAAAAATATTTATTAAACGATTCTTTTTATACTGAGCATTATGAAATGTAAATATTTTTATGAATTTAATTCATACAATTTATTGAATTTTATCAAATAAACTCATTTTCTGTCCACATAGTGAAATATAAATTATATCTTAGGATTTATTTAAAATAAAATATTTTAGTAATAATATTACATAATATCTATCTTTTCAACTGATTCAAATATCAATATTTACTGCAAATTTAAGAGCATGTTTCAAAATTTAAACATATTAATATAAATTAAACATTATAATGATGAAAATTAAAAGATATAAAAAAAGAGTTGTTCCATGCTTATTTTTTCAATTATTTATTATTGATATCAATTAAAGAATAGTTAACAACAAGAGTTTGAAATTTAACTAAATAAATTTGAATTATGATTGAGGAAAACATTTATTATAAAATACTAAGAAAACTTAAAAATCATTTTATGATATGTAGATAGTCTTCATAGGAGTTATATGGCCTGACCATGATTTATCATCAAAGTTACATATCGTGAATTTCACTAAGACTTAAGTAAGCGAATTATAATTTTTAATATTCTAAAATCCTGTGATATTTTATTCAAGTTTCATATTTTTATGTAATTCGTAATTATTTTAAACTCTCTTACTTCGGTATGATTATAAAATATGAATTTCTATATATATATATATAATATATTATCATATTATAATTAAATATATTGAATTTAGAAAACTATTACACTAAATTATATTTCAAATTTCAACAACTATATGTAATTATAACTCTTCATCAGTAAAAAGATATGGCTACTTAATTGTCAGATGGAGAAAAATGAGAGAAATATTAAATTTATACATAAATTTACACAACAACTCAAAAATAATATAATTTATTGAAAATACTTTATAGAAAGGTTTGATTAAAATTAAAACATATCTTCTACCATTTTTTTACTAATGCTAAGCACCTCTTAGTGTTTTAAAAAAAACTGAAATTATATATTCAAATAAATTTATTTTATAAAAAGTAGTTAATCTCTACTTATTGGAAGAAATTCATACAGTTTCATTTCAAACATTTTTAAGTGATGTGCAGTAGCTCTAGTGATGCGTTAAACCTCTGTGGGATTAAAAGCTCAGTGTTACATAAGTAAGAGTTAGATAGTCCCGGTGTTATATAAGTAAGGCATTAGGGGTTTTTAACACACTTTACTTTACCTAGTATGAACAAGGTGAATAAAGAGTATTAATAACCCCTAAATAGAACAATCAATTCTTGTTGCACTCTGAAACAATCAGTTATCTATAATTAATTATTGACTATAGTGTTCTTTTTTGCATTTTCTTTTTTCACTTTCAGTATAAAATAAGATAAATATATGGATAACATATGTATTAGTGAATTCAATAATTACCTTAGTTATTCAAAGTTAAATCCACTCTGAAATTCAATTAAGTATCGTTATAAATTAATCATGAGGATAATTATTATTTAAATAAAGGGAATAAAAGAATGAAAACTTCATGGTACCCGTACTACAACTATAACTTCTAATATTGATGTATAACTAGGTCATTGCAATTTTTCCAATCTTATCTCAGCTTCAGATTTTTAATAGCTATTTACTTATGGAAACCTTCATGATAGACATTTTCGTGTTTTTTTTTATTTTCATTTGAAATACTATATATTTATATGCGTGTATGCGTGTGTGGTCTAAGCATCACGTTATTGAATTTTTGATTCTGATATCATTAAATTAATTAAATAATAAAGTGATTCTCTAGTTTTAAGATTATTTAATCCTCTATTTTGAATTCAAAATAAATCTGTTAAACTCTCTTTTCAACGCATTACTAAAATTAATAATAAAACAAAATAACTGAAAGTCAATACTTTATAAGGAGTTATCAGCAAAAGTTTCGAATTGAAAAATCTGATTTTGTACAAATTCACTAGAGCACTCTAAGCTCTAATAGTTCCTCTGTACGATTATTGAAGTCGAAGATCTATAATCTTTTTTCGCAAAACTTAGGGTATAGTTGTATTACACTTTAAGAAATATTTCATTAACTTCGTGAAATTCCTTGTAGTAAATATCCTTGAAAGCATTTTGTGAAGTATTATGATTTTTAAAAACTTTAACATTTTTTGTTTAATTTATTTTATGTTCTATGTTAATGTACAGTGGATATTATATTGCAATGTGATTTTTCTTCAAAATGTAGAAAATAAATATGTTAACTAAATATTAGACCCTTCTAATTTATGACATATATTTGAAAATGAATCACCCAAACTGTCTCCTCTTATTTGGATTTGCCATTTAAGGCTGTCTCAATAGCAGGCTACTATCACAATTAAAATTCTAGTATTTAGTCTAAGAGTATTAAGTATGCCAATATTAGATTACTTAGTATATTTCTAAAAAAATTTTAAAGGACTAAATTATAATTTACTTTTTATTTTTGGAACATTTTTAAGACAAAATTATACTGCATGTTAAGCTCTTAATACTTGAATTGGAATAAAATTGCAAAGAGAGCTAATTAAGACAGTATAATTTTGAAAATATGCCAAAAGACGATTTGTAGATATCAAACTATGTATAGATAAAATGAAGTAACTTTAAATTTTTAACTGGAATCCTGTCTCAGATTCTAAGAAGAGCAATTAAGAGTGTATAAATATGTTCTGACATTAGACCAAATAGTGAGATGTTCATAAATGTTGTGTGAAGATTTCCATAAATGTTTACCATATAAATCTTAAAACATAATAAAAAACGGAGAAAAACAGAGTAAATATTGAAATAATTTTAATAAAATCTATTGCTTATCTAGAATAAAACAAATGAAAATAAAGTCCTATTATTGAACTCTGACCTTTCAAAAGCCAACAAACACGAAACTATTGCCGAATATCCAATCACACACTATAACCGAAGCATTCAAATCAAGTTAAAAGAAGAAATTTCCATTATGTCACAGTGGCAAGTCTTTTGTCTTCTCCCCAGATCCCATTTGACCGGAAGTATAAAAACATTACCAAGCCTAAAACAAGCAGCTAAAAAAAGAAAAAATGAAAAAGGCAACTATAAGAAAAGAAAGAAGGAAATTTTTTTCAGCTATAATGCTTCTTTTTGGCTTTGTTTTCCTATTTTCCAACCCCCACTTTCTAGTCAGTTGTTGCTGTTTTCCATCCTTTACCGAGGCAAGAGCTGTCCCCTCCCATTTACACATTCAACGAAAGCATACTAGGGGGGTCTTTCATTTTAGTGCGCTTTTACGGTCTTTCAAGGAGGTGAAATTTGATTATGGTGTTAGAGAGTAATGCAGAAAATACATTTTTACCTTGCTACCCTCCCCCTAGACGGAAGCTTTTTTTTCTAAGTTCCTGTTGATCCCTCCGTCTCCCCGAGTGTGCAGAAGACATTTTAATAAGTGCAAGAGGTCTCGCGCTGGAAGAGGGCGCCCTGGATGATGTCAAAATGATTGACGGATGCTACCTCCCAACTTTCATATTTTTTTACTTCTTTATTTTCATCTTGGCATTTTATGTAAAACTCGGCAACAATAAAGATGGCAAGTTTTAAATATGGGAAAAATGCGTGTGGCAGGGAAGACTATTTTTGACAGTATTTGCCAGAATTGATGGTGATATAAATGGCAAGGTAATTGAGTACGAGGGTTTTCTCATTCGCTTTCGGATGTATCCTAGTTTTTTTCTGCTTTGATATACAAATAATACGTTATTTTGCAGCTACTTAGGATGGATATACCACTGAAATGTCTTTAATTTTTAACTGAAAAGAAGAATTTTGCATGTTTTTATTTAGAAGCCAATGTAGGTTCAAAATCAAAATGAAAAAATATATTTCGATATCAGATATTATAAGATAAATATTTTCAAACATTATTGAAAATTCACATCTGTTTATAATTTTAGTTAATTATTGTTTTTTTAGAAAAATAATTATACACATTTGAAACATTTTTTATATACAAATACATTATATACAAATAAAATTAATTAAATGTGTGTGTGTGTGTGTGTGTGTGTGTGTGTGTGTGTGTGTGTGTGTGTGTGTGTGTGTGTGTGTGTGTGTGTGTGTGTGTGTGTGTGTGTGTGTGTGTGTGTGTGTGTGTGTGTGTGTTATTTTTCATAATTAACAAAATATAATATATATTATTTAGATAATGTTTCATTTTTTATAATTTTTTTTATTTTATTATATTTAAAGAATATATTTTTAATCAGGTGAATTATATGAATTAACAAAATTAAATGTAATTGTGTGATATATATTTTACTAAAATTATTGTAAAATCTTTTAATAATTACATGTTTAAAACTTAATTCAAACTCTTAAATTTAATTATATAAATTGCTACAAATTTAGTATGGAATATTTCAGATTAATTTTCGAGGCATTTTAGAATAAAGAATTTTGTAATGTTGTTTTTATAAATAGTAAATAAATTGTTTATTATATTTCAAAATTAATAATATAAGTTTCAAAATACAATTCATCATTTTAAATGAAATTATCCACTTCTGAAGCGAGAGAACAAAATTTCTAAGGAATTTATATTTATAATTATATGTACAGTATCCTTTTTTATCGTCGTACTGTTATTATTGATAAAATATAAATAAAAGATTAAATATTTGCATTTTTAAATAAATAAAGTTTTAAAAGAATATTTATTTGTTGATTTTTTGTATGTTCTTTGATTTTAGAAAATACAAGCAAAAATATCATAGCTAACATATTTGATGCCATTTGTAATAATATTCGTAGCATTACTTGCCAATGTGTGACGAGATTACTCATTATTTATTATATTCTTTGGAAAATTTCTAACCAAAATGTTGATGAAATATTTTAATGATTGATGTACTAATAAAAAACTAATAATACAAGTGATGTTGCTAAAAACTTATATATGAAAAAGTTTCGGTGATGATATTAATGCCATATGTAGAAGTTTACGTTTTTATACTGTGTAATGTAAAATTAATTTAAATGCAGCAAGATTTTTTTGTCATTTTCTTACAAATAATCATATATCGGAATAAATATTTATAAAATATCTAAAAAAGCTACATATAAATGTCTTAATTTTAATGAGAAAAAACGAGGAAATATAACATTACTAACAAATATATGGTGTAAACTGATATTAATTGAAGCCATTTTATACAGATAAAGGAGTTGTGAGATTTTCCATTTATAAAATTAAAAAAAACATTATTCTTATATATATATATTCGATAATGTATGGAATCTAATATATCCTAAAAAGCTTGCTTTAAAACATTTTTTAATTAATTACCTTACTTAGCATAACCATGTTTCCATTTGATTCACAAAAAAGCAAACATATAAAAAATTTAAAAAAAATCATTTTATGCAAACTATGAGTCATTAAACACTAATTACAAATGGTTTAAGCTAAATTTATACATAATTTACGAAATGTTCTAAGTGTATGAGAATTTTTAAATAATTAGTAAATTGATATCACTGAAAATATTGAATTTATTAAAATAATACAATTAAATGATGTCATCAATAAGTATTCGCCATTCTAGTCAACAGTAGTTAAGTTTATAAATTTAATATACCAAGTTATAGCTTATTTTGATTTTTTTAGATTTACTTTATTTACGTTTAAAAGAAATTATAGTGTCTCTCGTTCAAAGCATAAATGAGGAAAAATTAATGAAATAAAAGCTTACAATAATTTTAAACGTTCTTAAATAAAAATAAATATTAGTTTACAAAATTAATATTATTAAAGTTACTTGAATTTATTTTGACATGGTACATATACATTTATTATTAATCTATCATTATAATATAATTTTATAACATAAAAAAATAAAGCAATATTTTCTTGCAATAGGTCCAAGCATTTTCTCTTACAATTATTTAATAAAATCAGAAGAACCATCTCCGTTCAAATTTCTATTTGTTCAGTAAATAAGAATAATAGTGATTCTCCGTGAATACCTTTGAAACAAATGAACAGAAGATTCATTCTTATCCAAAACAGAATAAATGGACCAATTTTGATTTGTATTACTTCTTCTTAGCCTTTTTAAAATCTTTGATGTCGGAGAGTTATTTGACAAAATTAAAAAAGAACATTTTTAAGGCTACAAACTCTTCTCGACAAACAGTATTAAAAACACTTCTTTTAAGAACATTCTTTTCCAGAAAGGGAGAAGTTTACATCTTCTGATCTAGTTAAAGCTTTCTAGAAAGCTTCTTCGCTTCATTTGGACGGCTGCCTTAGCAAGCACAAACAATCGCCGAGCAATGATCTCATTCAAGACTTCGATGAAAAAGTATTTTTCCCTCATATCCCTTCTTGCGGATCAAGATCTGCGCCTTCAGGATCCATGAAACAAATGAAAAACATAAACATAGAAAGTAAACAAAACATCGTCTGTAAAGAAAAAAATTCGAAAAAGCTTAAAGGCTTCGTCTTTCACGATGGGATTGATACGACTGGCGATGACGACCCTTGGGGGCTAGAATATGAGACCATGGATAAGTGGAAAGAGAATTTGTGGATCTTAGATGTAGCTTCTTTAATACCTTCTTTTTTATTTGCACTGACTTACACAGTGTAATACTTCACATGCATGTTGATAAAAACTGCTTATAGTAATAAGTTACTTTATTATGACTAGGGTATATTTTCCAAGAAATGAAGTGATTTTATTTTGTTTCACACCCTCAGCCTAGATCAATATTTCCATAAGACTTTTATTTTTCTGGCATTGAAAATATTTTGAAATCAATGAATATCTGTGAAATTAATAACATTATAACATCAATTTCCTTTATAATCTTAATCATCACTTTTCACACATTAATAAGCAAATTTTGTTTAATGATTATAAAAAGAATTGTCATTTGCTTAGAAATATTTTACAAATAATTCAATAATTCAATGTATTTATAAAAAATATCTCGTGAAGCATGGGAAACGTAATATTACTCCATTCTTAATAAGTTTGAAGTGTAATTTAATTACAACTTTCAACATGAATTTATATCAATATGCATATATTTTGAAATTAATATACATTCTCGGAATGAAAGTTATAAGCTTGTTTATTGAAGTTGATACAAATAGTTTTGATTGAAATATGAAATTGCAACTCTTTTCAAAAATTTCATATTAAATACTATCATTAATTACTAAAAATATTTATTTTTATGTTAAATAAAACATTTACATTGCATACGATGAAATTTTTAATTTTTAAACTTACTTTCTTTAAAGTGAAAAATATTCTTACAGTTATTTCTCCTGAAGAAATTAATAAAATTAATAAGTTATCAATTTGAATAAACTCCAAATTTATCACACTTTTATAGCAAATTTGTAAAAGTAAAATGAAATAATAATTTAAAAACTTTAAAATTGATAATAGTCATTAAGTTGTTCATTGAGTTTGGTATCTTATAAAATGATACAAAAATAACAAAATGTTTCTAAGTTTAATTTAAACCGACCTTTTGGAAAATCTAAGCGTAGTAATTGACAAATACACCTGCAATAACTGTAACATTAGTCAATAGATTGATTTTTCTACCTGCATCATCAATTAATAGGTGGCCACTTTGGAATAGTTGGTTAAGGCGTCATTCTTATCATTGGTTTGTAACTACTTCGAATCCAGACTTAATCTAAGATTTGTACAACTTTGTACCAGTAAAGTTTTGTAAATTTATACTTTTACAAACTTTTACATTAAACTTTGTAAATTTGTACCAGAGGATGTTGAATAGGTGGCGATAATAATGACTCTGAATGAACCAAAATCTATGGGGGTGGCAGGTCATGTTACTAGGGTCTTTTGCTTGGTTCCTGCTTTTAAACTACGAAGATTCCCAACCCGGCTACTTAAACCTAACAGCTGCACCCCAAATTTTTGAGATCCAGTAAGCAGGGAAATATACTGATGTAATAACAACTTTGTTCAATAGATTATGCTTCACTACAAACTAATAATTTTTAATTTTTAACTAATGACAAGTGATGAGGTTGCCATGAGTACTAACATTTTTTCGGCATACCACATTAAAAAAATGGCATTAAATTCAGCAAATGCTAAAGTAAATATGTTATCTCAGCATGGTAGTCTATTTGTGTCAAGCAAAATCAAATAAGATTAATCTTCAACCAATTTGACCTCCGTGGTCGCAAGCAATAAGGAGCATTATTTACCCTCTCAGAAGTAATTTGCATTAGACATAACTTCATTTTAGTCTTTAAATAGGAGCTGAAGTACAACCCTTAATGCTCCGGATATTTACAATCCGAGAACGTACCCCAAAGATAATATAACTTTAATGTATGTTCATTAAAATCATGTTAATCAGATCATGCTTGTTCATTTCATTGTTATAAAAGAGAGTATTGCTGACTTATACAATATTAGTTTGAATAAAACGCTTTGTATAGCAAAAATGTGATAAAAATAACTTATTGTAATGAATAGATATTATTTATATTGCCATGAGAAATTATAAAACTTTATGAGATTTTGTTAAATTTTTTCTAATATTATTTCCTCAATTGAAATTGATTGCAATAGTTATTTTCATTAATGACTTATGTAATAATGTGAAAAGAGTTAAAAATTATAATTATTTTTCAATATAATGATATATCTATAAAAATACAATGTAAATCATTAAGTTGAAATTAATTAGTTTTGCAAACTATCATAATTCTTACAGAAATAAACATGTCTTAGAATTTTCTAACTTTATCAAACATTTATTTACCTTTTGAATTGCAGTTTTAGGTCTCCAGTTTAAGCTAATCAGAAAGGATTTTAATCGAAATATTCTTAAAGCTGTACGATGCAGGACGCAGATCAGCTCAGTGTGGTTAGTGGAGCTCTTTGGAATTTTAGTACCTTTAAAACGAAAAAGAGCATTTAAATTTTCAGACACAACACACTTTCCCTCTTAACCGTAAAAGACGTGGTAAAAATTGCCCTCTTTCAAAAAGTCTCTGAGAGAGAATGTTTGGAAAATCTCCGACTAGCATCTTTTCCCTTTACTTAAAGATTCTTTTAAAGAAGCTGGATTGCACTCAGGGGCTTTTAATGCAACAGCTAAACATCCAGTAGGGATAAAGAGGTTCCGCTTTTCCCTCGTAGTCTGAGGCAAAACTGCGGTTCGAAGATTCATCAACCGTAAAACTCAAATGGCTTTTCGCATCTCGTAAAAATAATGAAATCACGAAATAATGGAATTGCCAAGTCCGTCCCTCTCCGAGAAAACCCTCAGAGCGGGGCTGTTAGAAAATAATCGCATAAACCGTTCTTTTTCCTTCCTTTTAACAACATTAACTCGCATAAATCGCTCGGAACGAAACCTTTTATTGCTAAAAACATTGTCTTCGAGAGGCTCTGTTCCAATCACAGTCAATGAGCAAAGTAACAATCCCATGCAGCTATATCGTAATTATCCATCAAAGCGAATGCTGGAGGCATTTTCTTCAAACAAATCTTCGCAACTAGGACAAGGCTGACATTCAAATTGAATTAGAGTCCGCGGGTTGCTTGATTTATGCGTGAATGCTTGCGAGATGTCTAATTGGACGTACAATTTATGCATTCAATCATATTATGCTTGATGAATTTAAGCAGAAGACAATATTTGTGAACATCAGTGATAGAACTCGCATGTTATTTACCTTCAAGGAAACATAATTATTTTGGATAAAGAAGAATGATAAATTGAAATGTTTAAAATATGTGCCTGAATTATTCTTAGCTACAATTTTTATATGATATTTTATCTTGAATGAAGTATAAAATTAAGAATTAAAATATTTTAATAGCTTAAAGCAATTAAATGGTCATCTACATTTCAATGTTAAGATTCTTTTTAGTTAACATCAGTTTTATTTTACATATTTACTAGAAATAATACTTTAATGTATGATTTATCAAAACTTTTATAAGAATCAATGATTGTTTCTCTGACAGAATATTTATTATTTATGCCACAAGTTTTAAGTTAAAATGCATTTCAGTAAAAAATAACCAGTAAGAGTTTGTACTATATTAAATCCATTTTTTCCCAAAATTATAAATGCAAGTTGAAATTATCTAAATACAAATAAAATAAAAATATTTGTTAGAAATATTTCAAATTTGCTGAGTTTTCAAAAAATTTATTAAAAAATAACAATTAATCAAAGATATTTTTTTTCAGTTGAGTGAGTGCTGAAGTCTATGTTAGGTGAATACAACATAAAATTACAAGTTTAAACCATATGATATATATACAAATATATAAACAAGAACTAATTTTAAAGTTGTGAATAAATTTATAAAATGCTTATGCAAAATTTATTTTAAATATTTTATATGGTATCTACATTAACATTTGTACCATGAAATTTGTATGAGACATTTTATAACGTATGAAAATTGTGTATTAGCTGAACGTGTAAAAAGAAAAATTGAAATATAAATATTTAAAACTTATTCATATGATTTGATTCTTATGAGGAATTATGAGATTTGATTTAAAATATAGCTGAAATAATAGGGCCTCATCACATTTACATAACTTAAGAGTTTTGTGGGCATCTGTTGAATGATGTATTGGTGCATAATAATATATTTCTCATGGGTATTAAATAATCATAAATGTTAATAAATTTATTAGTATCCTATACAGTACTAATCCTTATGAAATTATAATAAAGATTTATATTTTGCAACTAAAGATTTTTAAATTTTAAACTGTAAAAGATGAAAAAAAGTTTTAAATTTACGCGTAGTAATTTAAGCAATTTTTTTTAAAATACACTCTAGTTTTTTCTATACATTTCCTAATGAATAAAATTTTTATTTATCTTGTTAAAATTTTTTCTATAAAGAGTAAATTAGATTTTTTGGGACTTTTTCTGCTTCTATTGTATATAAATCAATCAATAATAAGCAATTTGAATTATTTTAGTTTTATGTTTATTATTAATTTTGTGATCTGTATTTACATGTTATACACTCATGACCAAAAAAGGATGCAAACATAAGTAATAAAAAATTTTAAATGTTTTATCAAATGCCTAAATTGAACTTAATTTTAAAATAAAAATATTTTTCAATGTATATTTCATATAAATTTTTTACAAAAATTTAATATAATTAATAATATATGTTTCTTTAATTGCATCATATATACTTATTACATTTTGTGAACCCTCATGATAGACAATAATGATGCAAAATTTATTCTCAGAATTAATGCACTGAATTTCCCGGGAAACGAAACTTCAATGATTTCAAATAATCACATTTATCAGAATAAAAATTTCAAAAATTTTAAATTTATTCATATGAATGTCAATCGAACAAAAATTTTGCTAACATCAGAAACATCACTTCAAGCACTTCAAAATAGATTATTTCACTTATAAAAAGTATCAACTATATATATATATATATATAATGCAAAACAACTATAGTAGGAAAATTAAATTAAATTTAATATGTCAAGTATGAGAAAAGATTGAATTAGATTGATTTTAAATAATAATGTTTATAAAATTTGAGCCACATTAATCTATACTATAATGATAATTACATTTGGAATGATTTTTGATATTAATAATTTGTTTAAATATGGAAAAAATAATGTCTATTTTTTATTTTTATAAATATATAACTTAATTACATTTTATATTAATTTACTGTGAGTTAAAAGTAATCAATAAATTTTATACACATAAAAAAATCAATTTTTGTTTATTATTTAAATTATGAACAAAAATTTTAAAAATTGCTAAATTCTATTTTAAATAAAGTTATTCAAATGCAAACATTTAAAACTCTACCACAATTATTGCTAAACTGGCATGTATTTAAAAAATTTCAGAGATGCTATGATACATACAAAATTTTTAATAATTTATAAATCTAAAATTATTTAAAGCTTGAATAAAAAAAGAATTCATTATTTTTGTATGCTTAAATAAAAAATATAGTGTTTTAATAGGTAAGCATTTTATTTTAACAATTTATGCAAAATAAAAATTAAAAATATTGAATAAAAAACGGACCTTCATCTACATCACCATTAAGTTTGTTTATTTCTCATTTGAATGAAACTGTGATACAATAAGTATCCTTTTAATGCATGGATACTATGACGGAATACGCTTTTAATTTGAATTTCTATAATAGATTTTTAAAAGTTAATCTGCTAAAGGTCAAATGTAATGTGTAAGTTGTTTTTCTCTCACTGTCCATCAATAATAAATCAAATTCTTCATATTTTTATATTCACTTCAAAATTTCCTATAATGATTCCAAAAAAGTGCATTAGATGTTTGCAAATAATCAGCGAGATCTGTTTTCTGTTTCCATCTCCCTTTTGACTCTAAATAATATTTAACAGAATCTATTTATAAGCATTAAATTTTAGAAATTTACTAGTAATTTAGGTTTTTTCTGGCTGAGTATTATCTGAAATATTCTGTTATATAAAATATTCTACTATCACTCTTCGATCACTTGACTTAAAAGCTGAGATCTTGAATTTAATATATAATAGGACTGCATAATTTATTATTACTTGCTTATTAATTTAGATTTCTCTGATTTGAGTTTTTTTTGATTTTGCTTTGTTTATTCTGAAATCAAAAAAATATTTATTATGATTCTTAAATTAAAATTAATTAGACAAATTCTTTGGATCTTTACCAGAATACTTTTAATTAAAAATGCTAGTTTCCCTCAAATTGTATGAGAGTAATTTAAAGAAATGAATGCGAGAATGTTAAATTGAAGAGAAAAAGCAATTTTAGCATAATTAATAACCTACCCAGGTATTTTTTCTTTCATTATTGGTGATGATAAAAAATTAATTCAATAAAGGAAATAATAGAACTGGATAATAAAATAATTTAAAGGAAAAGGAAAATTAATGATTTAAGTTTTTCTACATTTTAGAAACACTCTTGAAGGAAATACTACAATAAAAGCATTTTTAAAGTAGTGTGAAATTATTGTTTAATTTAGTTTTTCGAACCAAATGATTCCTTATTTTTTTTTCAATAGTTGTAGCAACATCTAATTAAATCCTTTTCAATCTAATCTGAAAGAATCAAATTTAATTTTATATATCCGATTATCGCTCCGAAGCTTGTTTTGTGATTCAATAAGTTCGTTTTGTGTCCCAGTACTTTTGAAATGAAGTGAAAACATTATCGCACGTAATTTATTAATGAAAAAATTTGTTCATGAAGTGCAGCTGTCAATTTAACAGCTGCTGCATGGAAAATTAATTACTTATTGTTGACAAAAGAAGGAAAAATCATTGATTTTCTAAATTATTTTTTCGAAACAAGTGTTTTTTGCCTTTTGTTTTTCTGCGCTTGGGTTAAATTGATTTTGTATAATTCAATTTGTGCCTTTGCATTACTTTTGAAGGTAACCAACAAACTTTTTAATAAAATTTTTTTTCAGTTTAAGATTGAAGAACTACTACTCTTGAGGAATGGAAAATATTTTAATTCGAAGAAAAAATTAAAGAAACAATTGTTTTTATAAACGATTGTTTTTTTTTCATCACAATAATGCATGCTTTATAATGGTTTTTAATTATATTTTTTACAAAATAGATTTCTTGCACTTTTTTTATTAAAAGGTCAAAATCTTGAAGGTGAATCTAATTTAATTAAAAGTTTTGTATTTTCTACTTAGACGTCTGTTTTTAATTATAATTTCATCGAGTAATAATAATTTCTATTGAATGAAAACTTTATCTTAAAAAATTTAAAAATCAAAGACTGATATTTTTTATAAAGATTATATTAAAAATTTATTATTAACAACGTATTTGAGAGAAGAAAAGTGCATATAATTTATTCACATAAATTGAGTTTTTTAAACATTCTGACATTTGGCCGAAATATTGAACCTTTTGTAAAATGCCAATTCTCATTAATAATAAACTTTAAAAAAAGGTTTCAAGAATTTAAAATTTGCTTAACTATTTATAAAAAAACATACAATGCATGAAAAAATATTAAAGAATTTTTCGTTTAATAACATTAATAAATGCTATAACGAATGTGACTCTGAACATAATACACTAGATGATGAAGAATACTAAAAAAAAAGAATTACGCGAGAGAAACAAATGCATAATTTCGAAAAATGGGACATGAATTCAAATTATGTTTTTAAGAAATCAGTGTGGTGCTTGATACACAAAAGGATATTATGAACATGCAAACCAGGTTCACCTTAAGAAGTTTTTGTGACGCTCATAAATATTAGTTATCTCTGAAGTGAGTTCAGAACGACTGTGCAAAAAGGTATCAACTTGCATGTTTGTTAGCAGTAGTGATTAGTAGAAAGTACATTTGCAGTAACACAGGATTCCGTGTTGCCACGTTGCTCTAAGGAAAAGGAGAACATCATTTGTAATGTATAACTGCTGCGCATGTTAATGTTATGGTATGTCGTCACTTCAAGGCCAGTGTCTCCCAGCTTGAGGTGTGTATTCCACTGATACGCAACCATGATGGTGTCGAATTAAATCTCATCAGAAGACGAAGGAAAAATCTGTTGTGCTTTCTGCTTATCAACAGTTCTCTCTGGATGCCATTGTGTTGGTTAAAAAGAGACCAATCGAGCATTTGCAATCAATGTACTTGCCATCTTGATACACAAAACGATATAGTGAAAACAAATTTTTCTAAGTAACTTCTGGGGATATTTTGTGATTATCTTAAGGATCTTGACTCTAAATGTGTACGTGAATTAGATGATGAAAACTGTTGTACTGATTTTCATTAACAGCCTTTTAAAAAGGAATTTTCAAATTAGATAATGTTTAAACAAATGATGGTGTTGTAGCCCAACATTTTCTCCAGATTGTTGACATGCCACTTTGGCTTTTCATATATTAGATATGTCATCAATTGAGTAATTGAGGTATATTATTTGTGAACAACTTCAGCGTCATATTCAAATACCATTATTTATCCATGTATTGGCTGATTAGTTAGTGATAGGCACACAACTCTGTTCCAATAAAGAATATTCTGTAGCTGTACCACACATTGTCTGCACATCTGTATTAAATCCTCTAATATATACATTTATATTATATCAGCATTTCATATGAGCATGGTCTCTACACCCATAATATTAAGATTGCAGTCAATTAAATATGTCTCTATAAAAATATGCTGCTGAAGTTTCATTCCTATACTTTCATTTGTTTTTGTGTTGGGGTACTTTTTTTTCCACTAACGTTTTTTTAAAGTAGTGTAATAAGAAATATATACATAATAAAAATTTTACAAACATCCTAACGTACAAAATCTTGATGGAGTTACTTTTTTTACAAAAAGCTTGAATATTGTTTATTTTTTTATAAAATACAACACTCGTAATAATAGCTATTGTTTAAAAATAAGTGCTTAACTTATGTCTTTAATTTAATAATTTTTATATAAATAGTATAGTTTAAAATCTAATAGTTTACTTGAATTTTTACAGCAAGAGGATTTATGTTAAAGTGATTAAATAAGATCATAAAAAATGTAATGAATAATAAACCTGTACTTTAAAAAAAAATAAATTGTAATGTAAACTCCACGTAATGGAAAGAAGTTTATTATTTAATTCAAATTAAAAGTACAACATAAAGTTTTTTAACTTTATTTATATCTGAAAAAAAACCTTATATATATTTGGAAAAAAAAATTGTGTCATTTATTTACTCAAAATTTCATCATCAAATTGATATTTTTATCATCAACGTCTTGCATATATTATGAAATTTAAATTTAAAATTAGTTTTAATTGTTAAAAATTCATTAAAAGACTGTTTTTGTATAATAATATATCCCTTTAAACATGATTTTCCCTAAATATTAATGGGTTCATATTTTTATGAACACGTTGATGAGTTTTTGATAACTGTGCTTTTCATAACCTTTTGATGAAGATAGTTAACAGCCAAAACCCATTGTAAAACCTTTGAACATTGACTCCAAGTTCACTTCCTGGGGAACATTATGGATGATAGATTATATTTACGTATCATAGCTTAAGGATATCAATGAATGTCCCAAGTAACCATGGCAGCACATGTGTTGCTGAAAGTAAAATCCTAATATTCGTTAACCATTTCATAAGAATATATGGAATAACATCCTGGCTCTTCCATTCGAAATTAAGAAATTATATTTCTTCACAAGAATGAGCTACGAACTTCCATGGTTTGTGGCAGGTCTAGTTGATAGTGATTAAGTTGATTATAAATTCATTTCTCTATTTATCATCCTTTACATATTTTGCTTCATTTATAAGATTCTGGAATTACTGAGGACAAATTGAGCAATATTAAGTAACATAAAAGTATGATAAATAAGAAAAAAGATATAAAAATAATTTGCAACAGTTTGAAGACTTTACAGTATGCAAAATATGTACAGTGTGATCAAATACATGAAATATCGGAAAATATTAAAAGCATTTTAATTTCTTTTCAAATATGCTTATTATGGCTATATATTAAATTCCAAATGCAATATATCCAAATAATCTATCTGTCATAGGAAATATATATAATGTTTCAGACAACACACGCACACATGTAGGTTTTTCACTAAGTAATTTAAGAAAACTTAAGTAAAAAGAAAAATGTTTTAAATTTAGGAATAAAGATGTCCTTATTTATTCGAGATTGCTGCCAATCTCCCAAAAATGTTCTAAGCATTTTCAATGGAAAACAAGACATTTTAAATATTCATCAAGTAAACATGTTAATATGCAAATCTTTCTACTTAAGCAATTATTCTCAAGTTTAAAACATATTGCTATCCACAAATCAAACCTAATAACTCATATCGTATGTAAAAATAAACAAAACATTCTGGTATCTTAAGCATATAAAATGCTATTTATGATATTTAAGATATCAGCTTTCAAGTAGTTAGCATGTATAACAATATGAGATTATTGATTATGATATAATCACTATGATAAAAATAGAATAAATTCATCATATTAGCTTATATTAAATTGATGAATATTTTATTTTTGCTTAGGAACATCAAAACAACTCTCTTAATAATCTCAAACTACTGCTTAATTCACAATTCTTAATGACATACTAAATTTAATTGAACGTTAAAATATCAAATATCTTAATGAATATCAATTTTTTTCAGAATAAACAAATTTCATTGAAAAGAAGAGCTAGAAAACAAAGGATATTTAGAAATATTATTATACTATGTGTTATATATTAATTATTATGATAATCAAATTTCTAAATTAATATTTGATGAAATTTAATAATATTGATATGATATTCTTGTATTTTTATATTTACAAATAAATTTGTTTTTTTATATTCACAGTTAAAGTTCACATGAGATCTTTACAGAGGGGTAGTAAATGTATTTCTAAATCCACAATGTTTTTTTTTATGCTGATTATATAATTTTGTGTAAAATTGATGCAAATAAACTATAAATGTTTTATTAACCAGTATATACAATTAATTTTACCGTAGAATACAATTAAACACCAAAACAGAGAAGGAAAGATAAATAATATTTTTCCTACCAATTACTTTTGTAAAAGAAGACATCAGCACTTTGATTTGTTTTCGTATAGAAGATTTCTACTGTGTGATTTGTTTTTGTAAGAGAATACATTTACTCATTATTTTTATACTTGCATTACGCCTTTTTGCATTTTACTTAATCATTACTGATGTAAGGAAAAACCTCAAAAAAGGGAGACAAGGTGGAGATTTACTCTATTCTGAATGGAACGAAATCTCCACACAAATTTATGTTTTATCATCCAATAAAAAATTACTTTCAAAAGACAGTTATTAAAAATAAGAGACAATTGAAAATAGAATGTAAAAATTAATGTCTATGATATGAATCCTATACATATCTTCTAATTTTGAAAACTTTTTTATGAAAATAAATTAATATTACATTATTTTATATAGGTATATTAAACATATTAAGTTGAAGTCATAAACAAAACTTTGAATTTAAAAGTAAATTTTAATTTTAATAGCTTATATTTACAAATTTTAAGAATGTTTAAGAATTTATAAGAATATATACAATCCTTAAAAGGAATTTTGGAAATTAATACATTTTTCTATTATATATTTATATAATATGGTAGGAAATATATTCTTTTATCAAGCCTGTTAGATACAGTGAGATGCAATATATTAGAACAATGACAGTAAATTGTTCTTCAAAATAAACTTTTCAGACGTTAACAAATTTAGCATATAATGGGAAAAAAGTTCACAATTCCATAAATTATAATTAAATTATTTTCTAATTGATTTAAGGGAATTTTCAGAGTCAAAATTTTTAAAAAAATAATAAATTTGATTCTATTATCTCAGGTAAAATAGATTCAATTATTATTCAACAAATTTCAACAATTTTCAATATAAAAAATTTTAAATGTATTAGAGTACGCATTGAATTTACGAATAAATTACATATTAGCTCAAATACTTTCTTACACACGTTTAAAATACAACCGCAATAAATACCAATTCTTACACTGTTTAAATCAATTATAATAAAATTTCATCGATGTTATTTCATCAATTTTGATATAAAAATCATTTTAACATTTCACATTATTATTTTCGTATGTATCTTCAGTCGAATATATTTTTAGATTTACATATGTATATTACGTCATACATATTATACGTTCTATGATTTGATTGTCTCATGTTCTACTTTTCTTTCCTCTATTTTTGGCTATTTCCTCTTTTTTTACTCAATTCTATATTTAACTTCTATTTTTATACTATGTTCTCATTTTTACTTTACTGATTGATAATTTTCGATATAAAAAGTATCTTTTGAAATATCTTCTCGTTTTCATTTTTAAATATATCTACATTATATATCGGTATTATTTCCTTTATACCCAGTATTTTGGTCCTTTTTAATTCTATTTATATTAAACTATTTTCATATCTTTTTTACCTAGTTTATATAACGAAATTCACATTAGGGATTTTTGAAATTGAGCCTTCCAGTTGATTTTTATTTTATATATTAAGTTCTGCATTATATTGAACACTTTTCCCAGATTCTCAATTTTACATTCCCAGCCTTTTACATTCTCAATAACTTTCTTGGAAGTAATATAAAAATACTTTTCCCCTGTTGCAAAAGAAGCTGAATCAAAATACCCAAATATTAGTTATCTCTAAAACTTTGGCAGCCAGTGAAAGTTTAATTTCTGTCACCTCAGGCAAATCTGCCATATGCTCGTTATCATCAACTTAAAATATTTTGCAGTAGGATTTCAACAGTTTGTTGGTGTGTAAGCCTAAAACTATTTTCATTTCCTTCAACTCGTATTTATGATTAAATGTACGAAAATTATTCCTGATTTCATGCATTCCTATATAATCAAAAATGCATTCGTCAATTAATAAAAATATCTCATATTTCTTAACAAAAAATTTATTTTAAGTATTACAAAGTAATTTATGAATATTTCGATTATTCTTCTAAATATTTTATATCAAATATCTTTTTATATTTACTGAGAGAGAAATATGAAATCTCGACTTTCTAAGTATATCTGCAATTGATGGCTGAATATGTTACACATTTCAATACAATACTTATTTAACTGATATTTGTAAAATTCTATCAAAATGCACCATTATTTCTTATAACCACAACTCTTACTTTTCAATCTGAAATTTTTTCCATACATTTTTTTAATTTAAACTAAATTTGGTCATATCATTTTTTATTTCTATCATCAACTAAAAATATCAAACATTTTATGCTTCTAATTGGCAACTATTTTTCATTTCTAAACTTAATTATTCTCATCAAAAAGTCATTTCAATTTAAGGATTCTAAATAAACTACTGAAAAATTAAAACATTATTTAGGTGCAATTATTTTCATTTGTCAAGAAAAAAATTCACTGTTAAATTCAATTGTAAAATATTTATTTTTAAAATTTGACTGAAATAAAAATAAATATATTTGAAATATTTTATTTCAAATTTTACATTTATCACATTGTGTTATACGGATTTTCTACTTTTTTGATAAATGATGTTATTAATAAACCAAAATATTAGTGTCAAAAGTCATTAGTCAGAAAATTATTTATTTTTAGGATCCAAAATTTGTTGTGATATTTTTAATTACTCTCATGCTTTGGAAATTATGTGGCTATTGTGACGTAAAATTTAATTAATTAAATATTTCATTAAATTTTGTTCAATTTTGAACATTTAGATATTAAATTTTTGAATAAAGATTATTATTTTAATTTAATTAGGTATTAATAACTTCAGTCCATGATAGTTTTATAACTGTAGCAACGATTCATTTTAATAAAATTCCTTTTATAATACATAAATAAAACTTTACTATATATACTTTAAAGTTTTAAATTGTAATCAGCATTCAAAGGAATTTCTTAGATGAAAAATTAAGTATATGATAAATAAAAATATGAGCAAAAGTCAACTATAATACTAATAAACAGTTATTATTAGAAAAAGAAAAACTATTCGAAATTTTCAAAAATAATTTAACCGTCACGAAAACTCACATATGCTGTTTTCAATTTATCAATTATTCAAATTTTGTTATTCTATCTTTATATTATAGAGTCCATATTTTTGATGTTTAATAAAAACATCTAATATGTATTTGAAGGTTATTTGGGATAAATGTGTTTTGATTTATTTGGATTTGTTAAGACATTTATTAAAGTTGGTTCTTTCATGACTTGATCATGATATTCAAGATCATGGAAGTAATCTTTTATCATGTGAAATAAATAGATTTTAATATACATGTTATAAATAAGTTAGTAATAATTAATTAAATTGTACATAAACTTAAGGTAAGAGTAACAGATGTTAAGATTACACCAAAATTTATTTGAAGAAGATATTTTAAAGCAATGCTATTCAAAATAAATCTGACTATTAATGAAAATTTTATATGAGCATGAAATAATAAGCGATTCCTGAAATGCCACTAACCATTAAAGAATGATACTAAAACTAACTTTTGGTACAATTTTTTAAATATCATCTATATCGATACAAATTAAGTACATGAAATCATTTATCAGATGGTGTATAATTTCTATAGATGTAATTAAATAAGATCTTACCCTTGTAATTTTCAGCATTAAAATAATAAAAAAAACGTTTATACTGTTCTATTGTTGTCTGTAGTAAAACTTTCTTTTGATTACTAACTATAACAATTTATTCAAATCCCCTTTATCTAACATAGATGAATTAAATAAAGTAATGATAAAACTTAATTTATATATATATATATATATATATATATATATATACATATATATATATATATATATATATATATATATATATATATATATATATATATATATATATATATATATATATATATATATATATATATATATATATATATATATATATATATATATATATATATATATATATATATATATATATATATATATATATATATATATATATATATATATATATATATATATATATATATATATATATATATATATTTAAAATAATTATTTTTCATAGATATTTGCTCTGATTTTAAAAGTTTATGTAACTAATTATATCTGTGACTTTACAAGTGATAGTAAATGTTAATATAGCTATTAATTTTTGTTAATTCAAAAAATTGCTTAAGTTTAGAAATTTTTACTGTGTGTAAACATGAAATATTTTAATTTTTTTTTCTATTTTGTATAAGAATTCACTAAAGAAGTGGTTTATTTACAATACTCTTAACAGAATTTATTGTTCACAAAGTATACAATATTATATAGACAATTCTGTTAAATATATATATAATAATAAATTCATTTACTTTTGTGTCTTTTTTATACAATATATAATAATAATATTATATCTTTATATAATAATTTATGTACTTAAATAAACACGAATGTCGTGCTGACTCACTCTTCGTATAAAAATGAAATATTTTAAAATTTTAATAGTTTTTTTAAGTTATTTACCTACACTTTCAATTGTTTTTTATTCATTTCTAACTAAATTTTTCTCTGGGACAAATATAAGAATATTTGTAATTAGTTTTTAAATATTCAAGTATAAATGTATTTTAAACAATAAAAAAAAACATTTTTAGTTTATTCTGCAAAGCATTTTTTATAAATATTTCAGTAAAAGTATTATTAACGGAAATAAAAAATTACATCATGATGTTTGGCAACACACATTTTGTACATTATAAAGAAAAAATTAAATAATTTTATTTTATACAACAAACACGAAATTTAGGAATTTAATTAATTATATTAACTAATATAATTATTGTGAAATTTAAATTACGGTATCACTTAGAAATTGGCTCAGCTTAAATAAATTCATAAAACGTGTTAAAATATATAAGATAGAAATTTTTCACATTGTTTTTATAGAAACTTTGGATTGGAAAATAGGATTAAACAATTTTATTAAAATGTGAATTACAGCAATTATATAAATATAAATATATATAAACAATTTTTAAAAACTTTATAAAATTGTTTTTTTATAAGAATGAATTCCATCAGAAATATATTTTAGTTCAGATATAATTTTTAATATTCTTGCTTCCAGGTAGATAACACATAAATTTTGCTACAAAATTACGTAAAAAATTATAATCATATATTTGTGTGTGTGTGTGCGTGTGAGTATATGTTTCATCAAATTATTTTGATTTCAGTATTTTTATAACTTCATTGAGAAACCATCCCTATTAAATAAAAGGCAATATGCGGAAAATATGATTTCTAAAAATATTTTATTTAGAGAATAATTTAAACAATCCAACCTTAGCATAAATATAATATATATAATGGTTAAAATTCTTTTATTTTATTTCGCATTAAATGCTGTGTTCAAAGTACAGAAAACGTCTAAGGATTCGTCTATACTTGAGTTCTTTGGCCCGTACCTAACATCAAAGTGTGGTAAAATAAGGAAATATTCGTTGATTTAATATTCCATCAAATATGTTGAAAATGAAAATATTCAATAAATGCGCAAAATACAAGCATATCTTGGGGAGCAATGAAAAGAGTATTCTGTTATTAAATTCCAATATTTTTATCCACTTTCATATTTTGTTATTTCATTTCGGGCCGCTTTCAAATTAAATATATTGTAGTAAATAATACTAGATATATGTTGAAAAAGGGTTATTTCTGTTAGCTAAAATCTAAAAATCATTTTGTATTTGCTTCCTGTATTATTTTGAATCACTGTGTAATCAATATATTGATATATAATGCATTGACTTATAAAATATCATAAAAAAATACGAGAAAGAAAATATTCCTGCATAGCATTTATACAATCTGTACTTATACAATATTTAAATTTTATTTTTTTTTCGATATGAATTCTATTTCACGTCAACAATTTATGATACAATTCTAGCAGCGTATCTTGAGATTATTTTGAATAACCTTTTCCAAGTCTAGAAGAGAAATGTCGAGTCATGACATTTAGAGAAGAAACGAAACCAAATAATATTTCGAATGCAGCTGCATTTGAAACATTCAATTGTACAAGAGATTTCCATCCAGCAGCGGAAAAACCTATTTATCCTTGTAAAGAATGCAACAAAAGAATATACTCCTAACCTTTAAAATGTTGCTAACCGATTTATTTATTTTTTGAGAGTAGATTCAATGGATCTTAGAATGGCTTTTCTGGAAAATCGCCTTTATCCTTTAAGAATTAAAGGACAGTGTTCAACCTGAAACCAAATCCTTACTTTGTTAAAGTTCAATCGTTGCTCTAGCAGGAAAGTATTTTACTTCGGGACTCTAGTCAGGATGCCTTTTTTCCTAAAGTAGTTCGGATAAATTGAGCAGAGACCGTTTGAGCTATTTTAGAACATTTCCCTAGCTTTATCCTTTCTGGCTCCAATCGGAATGGAAAGGAAATGCATGTTTAAATTTAAGTGCTTTAAATATTTTTTTCTCTGGTGTAGATACCATAGCATGTAATTTACCATAAGGATATTAGTTGTTTGGTTGAAAACAAATGGCAAAGGGAATTGGAAGCGAAATAAGAGCAAATTTGTATTTGTTTGAATAAATGTGATTTCTAAGGCTAGGCTTATTGTTGATTACAATTTATTGGTGTATATTGTCTGGGTTTAATCTCAGTTTATAATGGCTTTTCTAACATTTTAAAATGAAGCTTTTGTTGTTCTAAGTAAAATAAAGATGTACATTTTATCACATTCTGTTCTTATTTCGTTAAATGTTTTTCACAGATTTTAGCTATAATTTTATTTTTCCATTTATATTTCAGACTTTTAAATTTACCTGTATATTCTTTTCGTATTTTTGTAATGCACCACATTTTAATTTTTGAAATGGAAGAATAGAAGTGGTCTTCATTCTTTCATGTAAAAGAAAGTAGTCATGTAGTAGGGTATAAAAATTAATTCCAAGTGCTAGATCATAAAAGAAAGACGAGTTCCATATTAAGCGATATCCCTATTTTGTAAGTTGTTCCTTTCAAAAATAGTATTCTTTTAAAAATTAAGAAACCGTTCTCCTACTTTTGAGAATTGTCACATTTGCTTAGAAGTTTGCTATAAGATCGTACCAGATATTTTGCATTTTTTGTTAATTAAATATTGGGAAGGCAAACTTGTGAAAAGAATTCACTACGATGATAAGAATAATGTTTGAAGCAATTCTTTCATTTTGGTATCATCAATCAAGAAAAAGCTTTTTAAATTGGTTATCTTTTAAATATTTTGGCAAATGTTGAAAATAAAAAGAATCCGAATGTAAAAACTAAATTTTATTTTCTGTTTGTGGTTTTCAGACATGAGTTATTATTGGGTTTTTTTAAACTTTTTGGAAGATTTCACACTTATTATTGGAAACACTTTATTTTTATTAAAATTTCAAATCAAATATTTTCATGGATTAATTAAAGATTAATATGCTAAATGGATTTTATTTATTTTAAGGAATATATTGCAAAAAAACCTATCAATTATAATTTTAGACTTTACTTAGATTATCTTCTTTCATTCAATAACGTATTTACAAAAATCAATCAGTAATTCAGTTTTTGTGTTAAAAATTAAAGTACATTAAATGTAATGACACTTGACTGAATTCATTCAAACTTTATTTCACCAGGAAAAATTGAATTGAAGTGCATAAAAATAGTCTGTGCATTTTTAAATGTAAATTTTTTACATCCTATTTCATTGCTTCTCAGTAATTCCTTCAAAATATCAAAATTTATATTAACGAAGAAAACTATATTAATTGTCATGTAAATTTATATATTTTAAATAATTTAAAAAATTAATTTTATTTCTTTTTGTTTTCATTTTGTCTGAAAACTGTTTTTTCAATGATTTTACATTTAACAGCCAGAATTCACTTTTTCTTGCCTCAAGAGCACATATAGCATAGATAAATGTAATAATTTGAATACATTTTATTCATTTCATTTTTAGTTTTATATTCAAACTTATTTTTTATCTAAATATGAAATAGATTTTTCTCTTTACCTTATTTCAAATATATAAGACAATGATAAGGGAAAATTTCGTTATTTTAGAAATCATACTTTTGAAACATTTTAAATATATTGCAGCTTTTTGTTTGAATACTTTCATAAGTAAGTAAACTGATATGTTGCATGATTTTGAGCAGTTTCAGCTAAAATATTTTCCTAAAAAGTTTTTCATTCATATTGCTAAATTTACTTTAAAAAACTTATTGATTAATATTACTTAAATTACCTTAGTTATGTCAAATAAATCATAGTATCTCATATTTTAATTTAACCTACTTTACTAGCTGTTTTGTAGCTTATTTCAAATTATACAATTTACATATAATGACTGTACAGCCTAGCGTTACGCTGATTGTACAGTCATTATAAAATGTATAGAATAAAGTATGAAAATTTACACTTCTTACTAAACAAATGAAATAAAAGTTGAGAAAATATATGAAAATAAAGATGAAGATACACGTTAAGATCTTGCTAATGCTTATGTAATTTCTAGTGTAACCTTTAAAAAAATATTTTCATTTCATGCCTCTAATTTTCCATGTTATAATTACTCCCATTAACATTTGCAATCTTTGAGGTTTACAGTTTTATTTTTTGTCGTGTTCATATTACTGTAAGGTGAATTTCGTATGTATATTTTTAAATATATTCTTGTATCTCATTAGTTAGGAAAGTAAATGAAACTTAACCGTTAATACTGATAGTAATAGCAAGGATTTACAAAATAAGCTTATCAAATTAATTAATTAAACATATAATGAAAAATATATTATTTTGTTTATTCTTATGGTAAAATTTGCCTTATTATAATTTATATAAATAAGTCATATTGAGTGAATAAGTAATAAGAGAATATCTTATATTTATAAATTATCCTTCAAGTATGCGCATTTTTTTCTCGATTTGATAAAAAAAATAACTTTTCCTGGAAAATGAAGATAATTTATTTAAAAATTGAAAAGATTTTAAGCATATATATACACTTATTTAAATATTACCATAAAAAGAAGGACTTTGTTTGAAACAAATTGTATAATTTTAATCCTTTTTAAATCTCCCTATGTAATATTCAACTCTGAAATTAATATATTTTAATAATTATTTCTTGATATTTTTAAGCTTATACATTTGGGATTTAAATTTGAAATGATAATAAAGAATGAAAACGAAAACAAGAAGTAAATCTTCTTAACATTTTTTAATTTTAAAGATTTTTAGGCTTAAACCATCATTTTAAATGAAACCTTAAATTAATTTTTCTACTTATTATATTGTAACTTTTTGATAAAAGTACATTTATTTCTGAATTAAATAATTTTATCTTAATTCATCCTTTTTACAACAATGATAAATCTTTTCAAATAGAAAATAATAATTTTTATTGCGATCTGTTTTGAGGAAAAAGTAGAATTACTCTTTTTGGAATTTTAAATTACTCTTCCGAAATTACTTAAATTACTTAAGTTCATAGGCACTTTTGTTTAAGAAATTAAAATTCTGTTTGTTATGGATAAATGAGTCACATAATACTCTGGAAACATAAAACGATTTTTAATATCAAAAATAATAAAAAAAATTCATTGAAGTAAACATAATGTACGAAATAAAACTTTACATTGGTCTTCAACTTTTTTTAATCTAGGCAGTCAAATATTCTTTTCAAGCACTTTGATGATTTAGATCTTAAGTTAAGCTCTCACCATATATGAGAAGAAAGAAAAAAACATTTTGAAAAAAAGATCAAACAAAAAAATCACCTGCCTCTAAAAAAAATTAAATGTCAAGTATGAAAAAAGAAAATGAATAAAAAGAACATTTCACGAAAGCAAAAATCGATATAGAGAAATATATCATCGACATCATCCGATGTAAATAATCAAATCATGCTAACAATAAATAAATAAAAAAAATTGGAACACCTTCAACCAGTGAATTAAAAAATATCGATTGAAGAAAGCAAAAAAACTTCTTTTTTTCATATAATCGTCTGATGTTCTCCTTGAAAGCTTTACTCAGGTGTGAAATCTAATCAAAGAATAATATCTTATATTTATAAAAACAGGCCACAAAGAGTAACCTTTCCCCTCATTTTCTAGCCCCCAATCTTTCTCCCATTTTTCATTATATTAAAATTCACTCTTTCTTGAAAATGGTAGCTAAACTAAT
This sequence comes from Latrodectus hesperus, assembly GCA_037975125.1. Lineage (NCBI taxonomy): Eukaryota > Metazoa > Arthropoda > Arachnida > Araneae > Theridiidae > Latrodectus > Latrodectus hesperus. The sequence continues at coordinate 46,975,922 of CM075851.1, forward strand.
TACTGGAAGAAGCATTGGAAATAGGAAGACTTAATAAGTCGGTTACGAGGAATTAATTACGTACCAGGCTTGCAACCAGGGAGGAGAGCTAGAAGAATAGGTTGTCTGTCCATCCTCCCAACTTTTGCCGAGAGAAGATGAAGGAAAATAATTATTAGGGATACGCGTGGGTGTAAAGAATGTGGGGTGATTTACTAGGATGATGGATGATAGTGATCGCACCAGTGACTGATTGGTTGATTGGTTATTCATTTATTATATTTGGGGAGAGAGAATATTACTTTTGTTAAGTTTGATTTTGGAATTTTTAACAATATCTTGTCTGCCCATAGTTGATAATATGAAAAATATTTAAATGATTAATTCTTATCCTGATAATGTGTAGTAAGGAATTGATTGAATACTACTTTCTTAATTAAATAACTGTGACTAACTTTGACAAGGAATATAAATAACTATTGGCTTCTATAAAATTCTAATAAAAGTAATGTGTAACGCAAGGAATAAAAGATATCAATATGAGTGAAAAAAATTTAAAAACCTTTATTGATCAGAAATCTGTTTGCATTAAAATTTCACATTTGTTTCTATTTTTTTCTATGAAAAGAAATGTAGATTCTTTTATAAATCTGCAGAATAAAATGTCAAACCGTAAAAGCTACATTTTCATAGACTGAAAGATTGAGTAACATTTAACACACACAGGCTTATAAATATTATTACATTCTACTGCAATACCAGATAATTGTTAAGAACTTGCAAAGAAGTGCACTTTACTTACCAGTAATTTATAAAAATATTAAATAATGCAGAAACACTTTTATACAAATGTGTAAAAATGAAAATTCTCTAAAGCAATCAGCAATTTGCACTGTCTAGATTGCAATTAAAAACAAAGCTTTAAAGTTTTCATTGCAACTTTGAATTTTAAAGTAATATACTGCATACTCGTTTTGATCTCCAAGCTGTCTTTAACATGAAATCTCCATTGAGACTAGATATTTGTAGATTTTATCTAGCAGATACAGATTCCAAAAAAAAAGGAATGAAATTTGCGAATTACTTAAATCAAATAGATAATTTTTGTTCCAAATATTGTCAAAGGGTGATTTTGCGAATCTCACAATCTTATCATTTTCATCCAATTTCAGGATTCCTACTTTTTTGTACTCAAAGTCTCCTAAAAAGTTTCATGATATTTTATTTCTTGAATATAGTCTTCAAATGATTTTACTCTTTTTCTCGTTTTTTAAGTCATCTGAGATGTTTTTTGACTGGAGCGTGACCTCAAGTTTCAAGTTTTACACAATATTCTGAAAGATGGATTGAGTATTTTCTCCAATTGCACATGTTTTCACGTTGAATCAATTTGCATTCTTTAAAAAAATGTTTGCTATCTTCACGAAGAGATTATAAATCTAACATAAAACCGGATTATTCAATCTTATACTATAAGTTAGAACAAAACACTGGATATTTCATTCTTTAATTTCTCCTGAATTAGTTTGATTTTAGCATTCATTTCTTTTATTCGAATTCCAGCACTTCTTATCCAACTTCTTATAGAATCCAGCACTTCTTATAGAACATTTTTCAAACTTCTTCATGCAAGATGTTCAGATTATGATAAGAAATTTTGCAAACTTAAATTTCTGTATGACTGTTTGCAACGTATAAAAAATCTCTCAAAAGCTTTATTAAATAATTGTTTTTATATGTTACAGCAGCTTTCAATTTTTGAGTTATTCATCCACATAAATCTAACTTATATAAGTTACATTACTAGATTACTGTATTTTTGTATGAAATTCAAAATTAGGATCTTGTACTTTGGTTTGATTATTTCTTAATAATTTCCTACTCAAATAAAGTTAAGAATTTCATTTATAAATCCTCAAGAATAACATTTAATCGTATCAGCTCATTTAACATGACAATGAAAATTTATAAGTAATTTCCCATTTGAAAAAATATCTTACAGAACAGCAAATATGCCAAATTTTATAATAAATATGAAATGTTGCGCACATATATAAACATTATTTCATTATTGATTCTATTCATTATAAGCTATTGAATAATATTAGAATGTTTCATTAACTTATGTAAATAGTGGAAGGAAGAAATTCAATAAATAGGAAAAAACATGATAAAATCGGCTTCCTGAATTGTTACAAACTTCATTGAAATTTAACTGTCGATGAAAAAACAGATTAACATTGTAGGTTTAATATACATTTTTTATAAAAATAAAAAACATTTCCCCGCTATTACTTTTTAAAAAGTGAAGAAAAATGCTTGAATTCTAACTACATTTCCTTTCCGTTTGGTTTTAAACAAAGTTTGGTCGGAACTGCTTTGAGTGGAAAAGTTTTAAGTAGGAGGCTGTGTGAGAAGAAAGAAAAAAAAGCACCGCATTAAATAAGGAAAAAGCATAACTGGTTCCTCAAGCGTCTCCTAAAAAGTTCCTTGGCAATAGAGGACTTTTCAGAAGAAAAAAAATAATATCACCAAAACTAGAAATAAAAAAATTATGGAAGCTGACCCATCTACTGACCAGTGTTCTTCGAGAAGGATCATTCAAGTTCGAATTTCTTTACACGCACTTTTCGCACTCATTCAGGAAATTTTTTCCCTCTTTTCTAGACTTTTAGGGAAAAAAAGAGAATTTTCCAGGGAGAAAAAAGGCTGGAATAAAGGAATAAAAAAGAGGAAGAAAATTTCGGAAGAAGAGGAAGAAAAAAAGTTGAAAATGGGAAGAAATTCTTTGCATTCTGTAATCGGTGCTCTCAAACTCCAGCCTGAAGAGTGGAGTAGTTTTCTGCCAACGAAAGCTCGCAGTCAGAATTCTCAAAACGCATCTAGAAGGAATTCGTTTTTTTTATTATTTTATTCTTAGCTTGTTTATTTTTTTATTTTCTTTAATGGGGTTGAAGGGGTGCAGAAAATCTCTCTCCGGCGAATACTGACTTAACATTTGTGTGTTAACATTTGGAACGTTCGCCTTTATGAGGCTGAAGATTTCTTATTCTAGCGGAAATGGATGTTGTGTGCTTTGGGACTGCAGCCGCTGAAGAACAAAGCTTCATGCATGTTGGTGATATTACATTCCTGAAAACAATTCAACAATTCGAAGGAAAATGCCGGACTTTCCAGGAAGTTTTTCTTTTTCACTTAAAATACTTGGGGGAAATGTACCATAGTACTTACCCTCTGACAAATTCTAATAATATACTTAGCCACCATATTAAATTTATTTATAAGCACTATAAATAGAAATTTAATTACTTTTTTCCAAAATTAATTCATAGATTTTTCTAAAAACATTTGAACTGTTTGTTATATTTTTCTCTAATTGTTTTTTCAGATTTATTTGATGTGATATTTATGTCAGTATATTATTATATTAATTTGTAAATATTTTAATAATAATTTATATCGTCTACGAAAGAAACTATAATCACTAGAAAATTATGAAGACAATTTATTATCAACTGGATAAAGCGAAACATGGATAGTGGCTGTATTATATAGTAGATTTAAAATCAACAAGAAAAAATATTTCAAAAAAAAATTTAAATAATAATTTTTTGTTAAATATATTTCTACATTCTAATCATTGCTCTTAAATCTGAAACACTTGATTAAGAATTGAAAAAATTAACTTCAAATTACTTACCCTTCTAATATCTACACAATATTATACAACTAAACGCGCATTAATATAGAATAAAATATCAAAGAGTAAATAATTGCATAAATTCAGCCTTAATATATACATACAATTATATTTCATAAATTGGGAAAATCCAAGCATTCAAATTTCCCTGTCTGCTATTTTACAACCTATTGTGACTGGAATTTTATCCCTGAAGTGAATAAGGGTAACTTTATATATCGCTTATTCTAAATTACTGAATAGGGATTTCTGTTTCACAGTTTGAATCATAATTATCATATCCCACTTTAACAATGAAGATTAATTTCTAAAATTAGTGTATATTCTATTTAGATTTGCTAACAAGGGACTCATCATAGAAATATATTTACGTTTCATTTTATGTATATCAGTTATAACTAAATTAAGAGAGCTATGAGAATAGAAGTTATATTTATAAATATAAATGGCAAATGAATTAAAGACTTGCATAATTGTTTGCATAAGTAGACTTTTGTATGCTTCTGCACTTATTTGATGGTATGCTTTTTTGGAATATTTTAAGAATGCTGCAAATGAGAATTAATTGAGTTTCTTTTTTATATAAGAATATGAAATCAAATTATGATCTAAACTTCATTTTAAATATACATATATTCCTCTTCAGCTAACTCATTGTATTGGTGTTCTTATATTTTTACTCAAAGTGGCAACAAATGTAGAGACAATTATGCAACTTTTACCAATTGAATTGGGTGTTGCCTTCATTTGAGACACTTATATTTTTAGTATTATTATCTTAGGGAGAAGTCTCATGATGTAGTCGTGGTTTTCTTTTTCAGTTGATATAAACCAAAGAACTACCTTGAGAAACTTTAGACTTACTTTCAAATTGATGTAATTCCTTTGTAAGAAGAGAACTACTTTTATAATAGAAAAAACAACAATTTAAAATAATTGATAGTATTTCTACTTGAATGATTTACAATAAGCTAAAATAATAAATAAACATGGAAAAATAATGGCTAAAATTAAAGTCCTAAACATGTTTCAAGATTTATTCTAAAATTTGTTTTCAGTGTAATATTAATGACAGCATAAGAATAGAATAATTTCATCAATTTAGATTCTTAGAAACTTAGCATTTCACTAAAATTAAATATAAAGCTTAATAATTTCCTTAAATTTCACATGTTTTAGATTGAATATTTCGAATGTCAGATGATGTGATTAGCAGTAATTCTTTATAGATTTACCAAAATGACCAGGCAAATGAAATAAAACTTGAAAAACCAACAATCAAAGAATCTTAACTATTATTTTAGCTTCTCTTATTAAAATTTTGGTACACTATTTAATTTATTTTACTCAGATTAATATTTTGCGTATGCATATTTTCATCATCTTTTTATGATTACTTCACTAATAAATTTCTGCTTTGCATCTTTTACAGAAAGATTTTAAGAAAAACAACTACGAATCATTAAAGATTTCCACTAAATTATCCAGATATCAAATCTCTATCTCAATTACACTACCCTACAAAGAATCGCATGGTTTTTTATAGAAAAATACAAAATCTAAAGTGTTTATATTCATCATATTACTCATTTTGTTCTTAGAAATCAATTTTAAAAACTTCTGTTTCCTCTATCTGCGAATAATCGATTAAAAGAGTTCATCAAATATACAAAGCTAAGTAAAAATTTTTCTGTAATAATAATAAAGTTTATATGTGTAAATTTGATTTGACTTTCTTGCATTTCCAATCAATCGCATTATATTTGTAATGTCATTAAATTTCGTGTGCATGTAAAAACAAGCTCTTCATAGTTTCGTGCAATGTAGAGAACATTTTAAGCCTATTTATAAAACACTGATTTCTAAAAAAATAAATAATATTCATATATTAAATCTTTTAAAATAATCATTTGATGAACGATGATCATTTTTCTAAGTAGTGCGTTTTTATGAAGGCAACTTAGAGCTTTATTTAAGTCCGCTTAGTATTAAAAGATGCGAGTGAATATTTTTAAGCATTACTTGACAGAACTGGAAAGTGTCCAAAAATATATAATATGGGTCAGCAGGTTTCTGTCAGTTTTATCATTTTTCATCAAAATAAATGACCGAAGGAAAAAATGCTTAAAAATTATGAGTTGTGAGTTTGTTTGACGCTCCTACTCATTTCAAAATAAGAAACACAGCAAATTCTCTGACACAAAGCATTAAAGGAAAAAAATCTCATTTGCGTGGAATATCAGTAAATAATGGCGATATTTTGAGAATTTTATCCCTATACTTTTACGCCAATACTTGTTTCAAAAATTGCATAAATTGCACTCGAAGGCAACCAAGAGGAACGAAAAATGCGCGAAGGAAAATAAATGAAGAAAAGGAAACAAGAAAAAAGAAAACAATCATAAATAAAAGGAAATATATATCGAGAGACTGACGGCGTTTTTAGAGGAAAATCCTGTAAAAAGTCCATGCGGTTACCATAGGGACGGTAGGAAGCTGTTATCAAAGATTACTGGGACGGAAAAAAAGAGATACTACCAGGGCTAAAAAGTGAGGAAACTAAATATAAACGCTTGGGCTGCAATGTATCTATGGTGCATGAGAGAGAGAAAGGAAAAAAGTTGGTTGGAATATCACCTTTGGCCTCATCCATCACAAGTTTTGTAGATGGTAGGGGTGTCGGTTGGAAGATAACGAAGGGGACTGGCGACGAAAAAAAAAGAATGTTTTGAGGTGACAATGACTTGGAGAGAGTTGAGTAAATTGTCAAAGTGTAAGTTCCGGCATTTAATGGTTCAAGTTTTGGCGACAATGAAGGGGGTAAGGAAATGGTAAAAGCTTAAATTCCGATCATTTTTTATTTATCTTTTTTGGCGAAAAATTTTGGTGATATGTCTTTTTGGGGATATACGCACTTGAAATGACATTCCGAAAATGAAAGAGCTGTGAAAATGACTCTCTCGTATGGTTAAATCTTTTGTTCTCTGCAGTAATCCATGAAAAAATTTTAGAAAGGAAATCTGCTTATAATGGATGATATATATTTTTGAAAATATAATATCTAAAAGTGAAATTTATTTTGTCAGTCTTCATTATGCCAAATAAATGAAATGGGAAATTAATTTTATGTACATACAAATTCAGTGTATTCTATAAAATGATAATCAATCAACTTTCCATAAATGTTCACTTTTTACTCATTAAATATACAAATCGTTTTTTATTTTCGCTATTTTATTAGGTTGGTGCGTATGAAATGTCGGATTCTTAAGTGATTGTATAAAACTGCATATCTTTCTTCAAAAGCTGTTTATTCAATCAAAGTATACTCCATTCGCTTCAATACACTTCTCCCAACGAGATTTTAAAGCGTAGATGCCTGTCTTAAAAAAATTTGGTCTTTAGAATTAATAAACTCTGATATCGAGTTTTTTAGACTGTCTTCATTTTCATAGTGTTTGCCCCTTAAAAACAGCTCTAAATGCTTGAAAAAATGAAAATCGGTCGGCGAGAGATCCGGTGAATATGGTGGATGCTGCAATGATGAGCATACGTTTAACCAATCCAGCTTATTTCGCTCTGTCAGTGCGTGCGGTACCCACTTGTCCATCTTCTTAACCTTGCCAATCTCAGAAAGGTGTCTCAATATCGTTGTATGGTCAACTTTCATCCTGATAGCAAGTTCCCTCGTGGATACGGCTGGATCCGCTTCCACTAGAGCCTTCAGGTCATCATTCTTCACAGACGTTTTGGGTCTTCCGCGCGGCTCATTTTGCAGTGAAAAATCGCCAGTCCGAAATTTTTCGAACCAACGCTGCACTTTCCGATCATTAACCGTATTCTCCCCAAACGCTTGGTTTATGTTGCGTGCAGCTTTTGCAGCACTATTACCAAGTTTGTACTCATATAAGAAAATGACGCGAATGTCGGCAGAATTCATATCGGCAATAAACTCAAAAGAAATAAAAAAGGGAAGACCTTCGAGAAAACCTATTTTGCTGAAATGAGTCTCTGGCAATGGACAATACGCGTATCAATGAGGTTATGCCAAATACAAAAGTATTACGAAAACAGGGAGGAAAACGTCCGCATGTAAAGAGAATCCGACATTTCATACGCACCAACCTAATATTCTCTAAGCTCATCATAGAACAAAAGTCCTCCACAAAAAATGCATTACTTTCAAAAATATCTGTTGTTTTATCACTTAAAAGTCACTAAATAATGTCACTTTTTAAAGATAATATTAATTAATGTGTTTTTTTAAATGAGTGTTAATATATAAAATAGCATTTGCTAATAAATTAAGAAGTAACTATTAAAAAATAAAATATACTTTTTAAAAATAAAAAGAATAGAAAGTGCTTAATTAATGATATCTTATGATAGTAGAAAATTTCTATCAATAACCATAAAAATTATATAAAAAAACAAAAATCCTTAAGCTTATGAATTAAACTCAAACATTCTTACGAAAACGTTTAAAGAAATACTCATTTACAGATCTGTATAAATGGTTAAAACGTAATTTTACCTACTGTATCTAAAAATAAAAATAATTTCAAATACTATACCACAACACGTTAATTTCAATAATACTATAAATATAAATGCTGTACATTAGAAAAGAAATGCTCAGATAGTTGAATATTTTTTCTGTAAAGAATATTCTATACGTTCAGGAATTAATGTTTCTGTGCATTTATTTTTAGTCCATTAATTTTACCCATTTCTAAATTTTATGGTTGTATTCTTAAAAACATTATTTTTCTCAGCAAATTCTTTACAAATAAAAATAATTCAATTGAATGCCCTGCAACTGCAAATTCACTTTTTGCATTAAAATTATAATACTTGCACTTTTAGAAAGTAAGCGTCTCGATTAATTTAAAAAAAAATTCCTTATTTTATTTATACCACGAATATTTGTCTGAAGTTGCATAGAATGAAATGCAACTTATACAAAGTTTAATTTCTTCTAACTGAATCAAATTTTAAATAACAGTCTATTATTTTGACATATTTGAGGAAAGATACATTAAAACACACAATGTATCATAAAAAACTTAAAAACAATATTTTTAAAAATGTCTTAAATATTTTATGATATAAGCTGTAGACCGTTTTTATGAAATAACTGACAACTGCTTAATTTCAACTTTGAAATAGGAACTAACATTTTACAATTTACCCGAATAACATGGGAATATTAAATATTATTTGATATTAATATGAATATATTATTACATAAGGATGAAATGTTGTTTGATGTATCAAATGACCTTAGTATAATTTGACATTTCAAATATTTCAAACGCAACATTCATTAATGACATACCACTTTAAAATCATCAACATTAACAACCGATTTTAATTATATTTATATGGTATACAGTAGTTTATATTTCGAACTAAATTCAGATTGTTTTTTATGGTATCGAATATTTTAAAAATAAAAATCTTGTTCAATATTTTCAAGTTTGTTTGTTGTTTCATGTGAAATATTGAAATTCTTATGTCCATATATTTCTGTGTATGTTTGGTTGTCAAGGTTCTAAGAAAAGAAGTGAAGTAAATACAAATTTCTTTTCGTATTCTTCCCTTCGATTATCGAATTTGTTTATTCTTCTTTCATTTCGATATTTTGAAACGTCAGTGCTCTTATTTATATTTCACGAACTATGCTTTAAACAATTAAAAGCGCTGGATAGTAAAAAACAGCAATTAAAATGTATTCAGAATGCAAAAAGTAATAGATACCATTACATCTAACTAGCAGTATTTAAAGTCAGGGTGGAGTGCTGATTAAAAGTTTTTTCCTGAGTACGTATATTTTATTTAATCTATGAAAGACATTCAATTCTCTAGCTATCGAGCGCGTCCCTGTTTATCCTGCGCAACGGACGATGCAGTGTCGGATCATTTGTCAACTGACTCATAGGGAGAAAAGTGCAGCTTCTGTAGTCCAAAGACTGGAGCACCGTGAGGAAGGTGACTGAACTTTCTACGGCAGTCATCAAGAAGGATTGTTTACCGGAATTTCTAAAACAACTAGCCTTGGAAATCATTAATAATATACCACCAAATGACATAAAAATCTTTACTGATGGCAGCAAAATAAATCACCGAACTGGCAGCGGAATTTTCATCGAGACTCCTCATGACAAACTCTCTCTTAGTCAACGTAATCCCGACTTCTGTTCGGTTTTTTGTAGCGAACTAATAGCCATTAACATCGGATTGGAATCCATCATGAGAGAAACTAATTAAAGTGATGTCTGGATATTAACTGATAGCAGCAGTTCAATTCAACATCTGCAAAAATAGACCAGCTTGGGAGACCAAACAAGCCTTTCTATTCTACAAGAGCTTAAAATTGTCTCCCTTCGGCATACTATCTATTTTCAATGGATCCCGTCTCACGTGGATATTGGAGGCAATGAAATAGCAGACACTTTAGCAAAGGAGGGCTCAGGTCATCCTGCTTCTTCTTCTGCGCTTACCTACCTTGAAATTTTTATCCTGAGAAAAACCCAATTTAAATTCCGATTGGGAGGTACCTTTGACTCACCACTTTTACAAGGTAGAAACCCGGGACTTTCTCTTGCTTTTTCATGTGATAGAAAATTCAGCACTTGCCTTGCACGTCTCGTCTCTGGCCACCTGAAATGCCTCACTTTTGTAATGGGTAACAAGACCTTCCCCCTCTGTCCTAAATGCCTTAGACACCAAGCTTCTCCTGAGCATATCCTGAATTGTATGAATATACAATGGGACGAAATCTACACTTCTTCCCGCCTTGTCATCGAATTCCTTCCCGTCAACGGATTCCTAGATTTGGCCTGACTCCGTCAGACCCTTGGAAGTAAGCAACAACAACAACATTAATACGAAAGTAAATATTTGTGCTTAGAAATAATCTATTCAGTTAGATTTAACATTATTTTATATATTTGCAACTTCTTATAATACTTTTATATATTACACTGAAAAATATCAATTGCCTTTCTATTTTTTTAGCATGTTCGAAAAAGGTTTGTCAATTCTGATATATATGATATCTTATGTGTTATTATACTAATGTTACTACAACACTTAATAAATTTATACACGCATAAAATTCCAGAGAATAGTTTAAATATATCAGTGTAATAAAACAAATATATTTTGCAAAAATTTAGAAACATATTATTATTTATTTTTAATTACATTACACTTTACATAAATTGTTTCTCTTATTTTAAGCATTAAGTAACTGATAAGAAAGTCAAGAAAATTACTGAAAAGTTTTAAATATTAATATATTTCTGAGCATTTAACTAAAAAACATTCTTCTTTTCTCATTTTAAAATTACATTACTGGCCATTAAAATTGCTACACCAAGAAGGAATGCAAATAACAGAACGATATTTGTTGAACACATACATTATAGTGAAAAGAACAAGGGATTAGATTTACAGGAAATTAGGATGTATAGATCTTGAGAAATCAGTGCCCAGAGCAGCCACCTCTGGCTGCAATAACAGCATTTATCTGCCTAGGCATGGAGTCAAAAACAGAGATTGTATGGCATGTACGGGGATCTCAGTCCATGCAGCTTCAACACTATGCCACAGTTCATCGACAGTAGTGGATGGTGAGTGATGGCCTGCCAATCGCTCGGTAACCATTGAACACCACTTCTCAATTGGTGAGAGATCTGGAGAACGTGCTGGCCAGGGAAACAGTCAAATCTGTTCTGTATCAAGAAAGTTCAGAACAGTGCGGGCAACATGCGGTCGTGCATTATCCTGTTGAAACAAAGCATTAGGGAGGACTCGAAGATAGGGCAGAGCCACGGGCCTTAACACATCGGAAATGTAAGGGTTGCTGTTCAAAGTGCCAGTAATGCGAACAAGAGGTGATAGAGGCGTGTATCCAATGGCACCCCATACCATCACTCCAGCAGATGGGCCAGTATGGCAATGTCCAATACAAGCTGGCAATGCGCTTTCTCCACGATGCCTCCAAACACGGATGCTGCCATCATGGTCCTGTATACAGAAACGAGATTCATCTGTAAAGATGACGTTATGCCATTCCCGCTTCCAGGTTCGTCGCTGATCACACCATTGAAGGCCCTCCTGTCTGTGACGCAGCGTCAATGGTAGCCGAAGCCATGGTCGCCGTGCAATCTATGTTGCTGCAAACGTCGTCGAAGTGTTCGAGCAGAAACTTGTTGCCTTGCAAATGACTCCATTTCTCGACTCAGGGTTCGTGACGTGGCTGTACGATCCCTTGTGACCATGCGGATAAGATGTCTGTCTTCTCTGCTGTTAATGATGGGGGGTCGCTGAGATTCTGCATGACGTTCCATATGATTGTCCTGAACCTATCGATTCCATATTCTGCTAACGGTCATGGGGTCTCGACCAACGCGAGCAGCAGTATTGTGGTACGATAAACAGCAATCCCGGTAGGCTATAATCCTTCCTCGATCAAAGTCAGACACGTGCTGATAGGCATTTCTTCTTCTTACACGAGGCATTACAACAACTTTCTTTGCCGAAAACAACGTTGAAACGGTAATTATGGGAAAACTGCTGTCAAATCTCTGGTTTTATACACATTGTAGTTGTCGCTACTGTCACCTGCATTGTATGAATGCACTGAAAATCTAATCCTTTACATATCACAGCAAGCTCTACCTGTCATGCAAATTTCATGTGTGTAGTGTGCCGCTTTCCTGGTGTAGCAATTTTAATGGTCAGTAGTGTAAATGAATTGAATTCGTTATTAATTTAAGGAACTAAATTAGAGAATATGCGATAAGAAACTCTACATATTTAAAATATTGATTTTGTGCGTAAGTCAATCAAATAGGCTGCTGGTCAGCGACAAGCACTTTCACTAATTCAATAAATGCTTTGTTTAAACCTTAAATGAAACCAGAAAAAAATGTTGTGTAAAATTTAGAAACAAAGAATAAAGAAATTGTTTTTTAATATGTCAGGCATTTTCTTTATTGTATAATATAATTCATTTTTATACAGTGCTAAGAAGTGAGATTCATTAAAACAATCAAAATGAAATTTAATAGACTAATTTTTGATAAAAATCAGAAAATATTGAAACCAGAAAAGTTGGAAAAATACTAAAATATACGATGCAAATGATAAGAAGAGCATAGGGACCACGTCTTCATTAGGAGGGAGATGGACAGCTATGCGAAATGAACATTCTTTTTTGACATGCACCAAGGACAAATGTCTAAATATCTTCAAGCAATTCCCCCGAAGAATGTTCGTATTAACAAAAAAAATCAAAGATACACTTAGTTAAAAAATTAGAATAAATATATATGCAGGAAAAAATATTCAAAATAGATGAAACATACATACTGTAGAAAAAATGAATACTGTAGAAAAAATGCATAATACCAAAATCAGCAAATCAGATTGAATTTATATATTAGAATAATAGGTGAGTTGCCAAAGGTAAATTTGAAATTAGAATAAAGAAATATTGCCAGGAGTAATAAATTCAAAAAGTTAAGATGGTTAACAAACATATGGTAAATTTGAAATTAAAATGTGTTAAAGGGGACTTAGAGTAATGTATAAAAGTAATGTATAAAATAATGTATAAGTAATTTTTAAAATAAAGTGTATAAATATAGGTGTTTTCAGGATTCTTGTAAGAACTTCAATGCTTGGGTGGCCCTTCTGTAGTTATAAAAACTACCCATAACTTCAATCTTACAAGTGATTCCTTACTCCCTACATATTTTAAAATGAAATTAATTGGAATATTATTATTTTTTAGGTGAGCTATTAGGCGTTTTATTTGATTTTTATTAAATTCAAAATTGTTACAGATATTATAATTGCGATTAAGTTCATTAAATATAACGTTTCTGTATATTTTTAATGTTTTGAGAGTTCCAGGAAAATAACTTATTAACATTAAAATCAAATTGATTTGTTTGGTCGAAGACATCAATATATGTAGTAGAGTTATCAAAAGTGATAAATAAATCCAAAAATTCTGTTTTAGTATCAAATAAATTAGTTTTAATTAGAGAAAGTTTTTCAGGGTAAATAGTTTTAGAAATATCTTCAAAATTTAAACTGTTGAAAATGGTGAAATCATCTATGCATCTGAAAGTAAAAGGATATTGATAAATAAAGCTTTTTCATAGTAAGGTAGAAATAAATTTGCTAGTGTGCTAGAAAAGTTGGATCACTGTGGAGTTCCACACAATTTTGAATGAACATATTTTTTCACCGTTAAAAATAAAATTATTATAAATACACATTTTAACTAGATTGTTCCATAGAAACGTTTTAAATCAATATAGAAACGTTTTAAATCAATATTTAAAACGTTTCTATAGTCCTGATAAAAGTGCAGTACATCGTTTAACTTATCAATGGGAATATACTTGTAAAAAGGTCTTTAAAGTCAAAAGAATATAACGCAATAAATAAAATTTTTTGATAAAAATAATCCAAAATAGGTTTATTATTATTAATGATCCAAGTGGCTTCTGATTTAACAATATTGTCTAATATAGTATTAAAAATTTAGCAAAAATGATTCCAGGTTTATTCATGTATGTGTGTGATTTAGTACCACAGGTAATAAATCTAAACTTTATCGGAATTTTGTGAAATTTAGGAATGACTGTTAAATAAGGAAACTCTAATTTATAGTTGTTAATATTTAAAAGTTTATAAAACCCACAAGAATTTTTTTATGTTATTAACTGGGGAATTTAAACGTTTATATGTGCTGGAATTTAATGTCTCATTATCAATTAAATCTAAATAAAAAATTTTATAAAAAAAGGCGTAATTATAAGAGGCTTAATCTACTAGCGTAATGATGAAGTTATCTTTTTTATAGATTTTTAATGGCTGGTTTTAAAGGACCAAGCTTAATGCCAGGAAATGTTAAATTATTAACAAAAATTAATTCTTGAACTTTATTAAAAAGTTTAGACTTTCAGACTGTAAAAAATTAAATAGGTGTATTGTAAAAATTTCAAATTTTAAAAATAAATGAATCAATATTATGTAAAATTACTTTAATTATTTTAAATGTATTTAGTTGAAAAACTGGTCTATATTTATAGTTCCTTTATTTAATATTTCTTTTAATTTAGGGACATTGACAATGTTTAAATCACCTGTAATAATGTAACCGAAATCAGGGTTAATAAATGTTTTTAAAATTTATGACAAATACATTTGAAGAGTTTTCTAGATGAGGAGATATTTTAGCAAAATTGATTATAGTTAAACACTTTACGTCCAAAAATAATATCATAAGAAAACGCAAGTTTGACAGTAATATTTTCTATGAGAAAGATATTATACATGTCATTAACAAAACTATTTAATTTAATATTATCAAATTTTGGATGTCGAAAATTAATAATGAAATAATGTAATATAATATTTTTTTAGTTATAATTTTATTATATCTGTATTTAAATAGTTCATAAAATAAAATCTTAAAATGCTGGTTGTTAAAATTTATCAACGTTTCGATCGTTTAAACATGAATATAAAAATTTACAATCACTATCAGTCAATTTCATTATAAAAACTTTACAAGGTAACCAATTATAAGTACTTTAGAAAGAAGATTCCAAATTATAAATTTTATCCAAATGAAACTCAAAATTATTTTTAAGATCTTTTTTATTGTAAGATTTTTTAATTTTCGTCCACCTCTTTTAAAACTTTTAGAGTTTTATGGTAATTATTATGAAAAAATACAAAGGAATTACTATTAGAATAGTTAATAATTTTGCCATTAAATAATTCATTCAGACCGAAAGGAGCAAGAGATATTAAATTTATGATAAACCTATTTCTTTTATAATGCGTATATCCGTATTAGGTTCGATGTCTATAATACTAATAGCGTTATTAAAACTATGAATTTGAAAATGATTGCATTCAGGATTAAATTTTTTACAGTCATAGTCTTTAATATTGGACTTGTGTAAATTAATACAGATATTTAAAGAGTTGCTTGTTTGGCCTATATATCTATGTTTACAAAGACTACATTCGATGAGATAAATAATATTATACATTTTGCAAGCAATAGAAAAATCAGATTTTTTAGAAATTTGTAAATTATTAAAATTATAACATGTTTTGCATTTTTAGAATCACATTTTTTAAATTTAAATTTTTCAAAAATAATATTTAAATCAGTAGGATTACTAAAACAATTAGAATTAGAATTTAAATTAAGATATTCACATCGTCCTTAGGATGCTTACTTTTTAATGATCCTCCATGGTACCATCCATATTGCATGGACAACCGGACTCAGGGTAAACTAACACCCCTTTTGTCAGGCACTAAATTTTTTAATATACAATTCATGAGATAAAATATTATGTACCTGAAAGGGAAATTAGATTATTAAAAACTTGTACATATTCAAATTAACATCAGATCCAGCGCGAAAGCAGCTAATGAAATGAACGTTAAAATATATATTAATATAAGGCAAAAAATATATATATTAAAGTAATGAATACAATACTAAAAATACAATGTAATAAAATATGAACTACAATACATGACATGATATCTAGCCTGCGCAAAAGCTGCTAAAAAATATTTGCCGATATAAATAAGATAAAACATAAAAAATATTAAAACCAAAAATATAAAGTTGGAAAAATACTAAAATATACTATGCAAATGATAAGAAGGCATAAGGACCACGTCTTCATTTTGCATCACTGGCCATCTCACACACACACACCTGATGAAGATGTGGTCCCTATACATATATATAAATATATGTATATATATATATATATATATATATATATATATATATATATATATATATATATATATATATATATATATATATATATATATATATATATATATTATAATAATAATAATTTAATAATTCAGTAATCAAAATTGGATATTTGCTACTTGGGTAAGCAGAATTTAAAAGAACGAGGATTATTAGATTGATTTATCTATATTATTATATGATTAAAATATTAAAATTAAACACTATTAGTTTAATTTGGTTGATATTTAAAATTTTATAACTATATTTTTAAACTAAATCGCACTACATGTAATTTTATCTTAAACTGTTCTGTTAGCAAAGGCAATAAATAAATAACAAGAAACATAATTTCATAAAATTTGTTTCCCATATTGATGGTAGTTTGATAGTTTTATTTTCTAAGATTATTTAAAGTATACAAAAATTGCTTCTAATCTTCAAATGATCTCTTATATGTAAAGCTCTAACTTTTTTCAGAGTACATCTTACTAGAAATTATCAAATATGCTATAAAATGTGCTTATACAACATTTTCGAATATTGAAAAATATTTCATATTTTCGCTGAAGTTGGATGATTTGTCAAGCTCTTCTTTTTTCTAGAAGACGTTGGTTGATTGAACTGTCACTCCATCACGTTCTAAATAGTTAAATAAAGTTCCAGATCACTATTATTATACTCTGTTCACACATTTGCATTCGAAGTAATGAAGTAACCCGCTAATTATTGAAATAAAAACCACAAAATTTAACTATTCAGCGAATACTTCACGTCTTGGTCATTGAAAAAAAATTCATTTTATACTTCGAAATGTAAATTTTAACTGTGAATAAATGATGAATGTTTTCTTCCCGACTTCTAAAATAGAAGCCTTAAACAGTAGCTTATTTCTTTTGAAAATAAAATATAAAAATACTGAAAATAAATCAATTAAAACATTCTTTTTTAGAATCATAAAATATTTTTGTGGGAAAATATATAACTACTTGAAACATAATCCGTAAATATTGTTTCACTTGGAGGTAATATTCTAACAACAAATAATATTCTATATTGATATAATTGTCTTTAAATAACACTTCATTCGTACATACACTGCATCAGTAAATCAATGATTTATGAAGTTAACTCTTATGACCTTTAAATAAAAAAACATTTATTAAAAAGATGGCATAAACCTATTTATATCCTATAAATCATAAGCACATTAATTTGAAATGGTTATATTAAAAAAATATTTGCTCAGTTATTTTAATAATAAGTTTATAATGTTAAAGATGGAGGTAGAGTTGACGAGGACTTGTAAATGAAAATAGCAAACCTAAATCTTTCGTCCCTATTATTTACCTTTTAAAGAGTTTTTGTGAAATGAAGAAGCTTCTTTCACAATTATTTCAAAAGAATCATTTCGAATATTAGCTAAAACGTTTTAAAAATAGTTCCAAAACACAAACCTTAATAAAATAAATCTCTTAATACTTTCTTTTATTTTCTCAATATATATCTGTATCATCAATTTATTTTCTCAATATATATCTGTATTTATCAACAGATTTAGATTGAATCATTTTCCGTGTATTATCAAATTTTAATGATGCATGGAAAAGATTCAATCTAAATATATTAATAAAAAAACTACATTTATGACTTTCGTAGAAAGTGTTCAAAAAATAATAAAGAAACAGAGAAAAATAATTGAAAAATTTAAATAGAATTTTTTTCACGAAACGTGGTTTTTCTTATCACTCTACAAAATTGCTTATTTCATTTTATTTTTTCGACTCTTTTTCATTGAAAACATCAAATTGAAAGCTTTCAGTTTACTTTTTTTCAGTAAAGCCTTTTGAACTGTTTATTTATTCTCTTTCATTACATATTATTAAACATACAAAAAACACGTTTTTACTTCTTTTTTATTTATTTTTTGAATAAAATTTTATAGTATGAAAGATTTTGATATGCAAATTACATAGATTTTTTAAAGTAGCTAATTGATGACATATTAGCCTATATATCTTCAGACAAAAGCAACATTTTTCTAACTTGACAAATTGAGATCAAATTTTTATAGCTATTTTAAAAACTAATGAGTTTATTAATTTTACTCCACTATCTTGAACTGTCATGGCAAAGAATGTTTTTCTTTGATTTTTTGGTGATTTAAAATTAAAATATTAATTGGACTTACTGGCATAATTTTCTTTTTAGGCTTTTCTTTAATGAGATTTTAATAATCGTAGTGCGTGCAACAATAGCATCCATTATTAGATAAAAATAATAATCAGTCCATGGTTGTTTGTAATGTCCTAAATTTACATATAGCTCTCTTAGTTCATAAATCATAATTATTTCATATTTCAAATTTATATAAATAAAAATAACTTAGAACTACTATGATCAAACAGGAAAATGTTCAAAATGTTAAACTTAGTTAAATGATAAAAAAATGAGAACATTTATATTAAAATTTAATATTATTCTTAATGGTGAATTTTCGCTAATGATCTCCCTTACCTTTCATTAAAAAGAACAATGTTTTTGCATATGTTGTTTAAAAAAATTAATGACATTTAATTTCAGTTTTAGAACTATTAAGAGCTATCAAACTGAGTTATAGATATTATGTATTCCATTTTAAAATAAAGCAGTGGGTTTAATAAAACTTTTACATATAGTTAGAGTAATTTAATGCATTTTAGACTAAAGGTTTTATGGTACAAAATCTATACAGTTACAAAAAAGATAAGAAAATGATACTATTCACATCTTGTTTTCTAAAGCTGAAATTATTCTTCTGAGAAAAGGCTCGTAATGTTGGAATATAAAAAGTAATGAAAAAAGGAAGCCAAGGAAGATTTAGTTTGTTTAATATAACAGAAATGAATCTCGAATGTTCTCTATTTTTAACATATTATAGATTTTTCCAAATATTGCTATTTGAATATAATTAAATACTTTTTGTTAATCTGTTCTTCTTGCTTCCATAACCATAATTGAATACAAACAACAAAAAGTTGTATAATAATTAATTTTTACTTCCTCAATTATATAATATCATGTTTTATATTATATTACTTTTTTTATTTGCATGAACGTTAATAATAGTTAATAGGCTATTTTAGTCAATTTTACACAGATATAGTAAAGCAAATTCAAGATGCAATATACTAATTCAAAAGAACAAGGTAAATATGTACTGATTCTTTGAAAGGGAAATATTCAATTATGGTTATGGAAACAAGAAGAACAGATTAACAAAAATTATTTAATTATATTCAAATAGCAATATTTGGAAAAATCTATAATATGTTAAAAATAGAGAACATTCGGGATTCATTTCTGTTATATTAAACAAACTAAATCTTCCTTGGCTTCCTTTTTTCATTACTTCTTATATTCCAACATTACGAGCCTTTTCCCAGAAGAATAATTTCAGTTTTAGAAAACAAGATGTAAATAGTATCATTTTCTTATTTTTTTGTAACTTACCCTTTTGTATTTTATATATATATATATATATATATATATATATATATATATATATATATATATATATATATATATATATATATATATATATATATATATATATATTACTTTTTCAATGGATTGGCTAAAGACTGCATTCCTGATTCACTGAAATTTATGAGTAGTCTATACATCTGAGCATCATATTTGTGAGAAGCAAAAGTAAAAAGCAAAGATAATTCAAAAACAATTTATTTCTACCCAAGACAAAAAATCTGTAACAAATATTTTCTTTTACTTTGAGAACATGATTTTTTTTAATTCTTTTCTCCCTTTCATCATATTTCAATTAGAGATGAAAGTGTTTTTATGTCATCATTCTTTAAGAAAAGAAATTTGATGTATTTCCTGTTATTTTATCTTTTACTCGTTTTACGACTTTTTATCGTTAAATGAGGAAATAAATTTCTATATTTTATGTAAAAGCTAACACACAAAGTTAATAAATTTGGGCAAAAGAACTTAATTAAAAACGAAATTCTTTATTTCGCGTAAATTCGTTTTAAATAAGTAGAGTAGTAAAGAATATCTTTTTAATCATAAAATATTTTCATTAATTGTTTTGAACTATTCATATAATAATTTGGAGCCAAAATAAAAATTTAAATACTTAAAATTTTAGTAAAATATTATTTTCCTAAATGAAAAATTTTTTCTTAAATTTATAAGCAACAAAATAATCAACCATTAATGAAAATTCAAATTCAGCACGGATATTATGAGCTTACTATTAACATAAAAGCAAACAGTATTAATAAATATTATATAGTGTGCAATTATTCAAATTTGTATTAGATAAATTTTGAACAAATAAGAGAAATAAAATTTTAAAACTTGAGGAAATAAATTTTAATTCAAGTTAGATTAAAAAATATGTATTGAAAATGCTTCAAAGACGCTTATATTATTTTATTTAGTTCTGTAAGATAACTACGAAAATATTTTGCTATAATAGATTTGATTATACATTGTTTTTACCGATTTTAGCATTTTTACATTATCTTGTAATATGACTTTTGTTATTAGTCTTAAGAACCTTACAAATAATTAAATAAATAAATAATTTTTTATTAATGTTGAAATAAATAATACTTAAATTTTTATTTAAATAAAAAATTATGTTTTGTTAACTCTCTTGAGATAAATTTTAAATAAATAGAAAAATAGTTACAATTTTTTTTAAATTTCTAAAGTATTATATTAACTTGTCATTTTATTTTGCAATGAATTAACTTTTCAATCTTATAAAAACATGATTTACATAAATTTATAACTAAGCAAATTAGGTATGACGTATTGAAATTTTTAAAAAATGAAAATTTAACAATACAACCAGTATACTCTTATTAATTTATTCCTTATAATTTACTTTCCCAAAAGTAAATCATGAGTTTAATATCCAATCAAACTTATGGTTCCAATTTTGATTTCACAGTAAACAACCCACATCCCAATATTTGTTTTCATTCCTAAATCAATATAATGCACTAATCTTGACCGGTATCAAACAATATCACAAAAACCGATAACAGGACAAGAATCGAATTACCATTCATCATGTTGTCACAATAATCGAACTAATCCATTCCGTCTTAGGAGAATGAAACTTTGTCAAGAGCACGGAATGACGAACAAAAGCTACTGTACCATAATTTGATAAATTATATTAGATTATAACAGTATAAGATAGCAAATATAAATGCATATATACATGCATGTATGTATGTATTCTTACGTATGTAACATATCACCATTTACCATTACCTGAACGTAAGATATTCCGTAGAGATCTTAGTTTCTTGTTTCTTTCGTTATCTTCAATTCTTTCATTTTTATTTTCTAAATAAATTCGTTTGCATTTTTAAAAAGAGCGTTTATTTCCAAGCGAATAGTATTTACATCAGATGAGTCTGCAATATTTACAAGAACACTCAAGAATTATTTCTTTTCACTAAGATTGAAATAGTAATTATTCACATAATTGAAAGTTCACAATTTTTTTAACTTTTTCAGAATTCTTTTCAACTTTCAAATGTTTTCCAGCATGTACTATACATGATAGTTAGCTTATTAATAGCTAAGAATAAATATGCATTTTCTTTTACATAATATGAATATTATATCTCAATTAAACATTTCAACTATTAATGGCTTTCAAATAATCAAAAATTTTAAAAATCCTGCTATCTAAATGTTTACAATATAATACCTGGTCACTATTTTTAAAAAATGACATTTTAAAAATATTGGCAAGACATTATATTTCAAACATTAAGATGGCAGCATTTTTTAAATTTTCCATTATTACTATAAACACAATATCAAAGCACAGAATACTATTTTTCTAAAAATTTGTATTTTTCTAGAAAAATTGATGTATTCAATATAAGATTATAAAGTAAAGAAAAGATTTATATTTTTACTGAAAATTGGTTAACAAAGTTAGTGTTACTTTTCAGTTAACAATTGTAAGGAAATATTTATAAAGCTCTAAACTACTTAAAAACAGAAACATTTTCATATTGAAAATTCAACACATAATAAAACATAAAATTTTATTTAGTTACACTTTAATTTAAAAGCTAGCTGATTGATATACATTTCAAGTATTTGGTTGTTACAGCGTCGGATCCATGAACACCATCCATAAAATGCCACTGGCTTACATTTTCACTTTTATGAAAGCAAAACTGTAAATTCATTGAATTTCTCTTTGTTAACTTTCATTTTTAACACCCTGCAATTCACAATTAAATGAATGAAGCAAAAAACAACAAAAGATTTTTTTTTTGCCATGAAACGTCAACTTTTCAACGAGCAGAAATCAGAAATTACTTGATTGATACTTTACGAGATATGTATCACTACAGCCATAAACCTAAAAAATAATGAATTTCTTTTTCTCAACCGTGATACAATTGGCTGTCTTGTTTCCGTGAAACAAATATATCGAGAAAAACGCACAAAAACTGCAGTGATACAGTTGAAATCTAATAAAAATACCACCAAATTTCAAAAAAATATTTTCACTTATGCAAAATTTCATCAAAATTTTCCCTCAAACTGTTTGTTTTCAAGTATAAAATTGATGAAATCCTCGGGGTTGCTGATATGTTTTCATTTATAATGAAAGCATGTATTTAATCCAGTGCATGTTGAATGGGATATAAGAAATAGGAAGAAACATTGAGTGCAAAAATTTGTGCTGCCAGTGCTTCTTTTAATTATAAATACATTGGACTATTATCATTTTAGAATTAGTTTTCTTCTTAAAAAAATAACTATATTGAACGACAAACAAATCAGTCAAATCCAAACAACCTCCTATTTCGGTAAATAAAAAGGTTTGAATTTAAATATGCAAAAAATTTGTAATTGTTATTTTTTTATATAAGTTTCTTGCTTGGAAGGATTGCACATTTAGGCCGTTCGTATACTTAATTGAGGAATTAAGTTCTTGTTTTTAAATTTTAATTTTTTTCTCTTTTGCTACTTTGAGATACTTGTCCTTGGCTACTTAGTTTAATATTATACTTTAAAAAGATTTTTAATTGAAGTTCTGTCGAGGCAGTTAACGACTATTTGATTGTCTGATTTTATTTTTAGAAAGTTTTAGTATTAACTCTAATTTCTGCAATTATTTAATATTAATTTCTACAAAAACTTCTTTTATTTCAGTATAACTAAATCTTAAATAATTTTTAAATAATAGAATCAAGACTCATTTTTAATTCATAATTGTTTATTATATTTCTTTTTTACATATTACAGTTACATTCAACAATTTCATCAACTATTAAATTTTAGAAACAAATATTTTTGATTCAGTTTTCATTTATTTTTTTCATTTTAATTAAAAATTTTTAAATCTATAACCCTTGTTATTGGAAAAAAATACATTCTTCTAATTTTTTTGATCATCTAACGATGAGGAATTCTTTCTGATGATTTACTTTGCATCACTTTTTGCTTTAGATATAAATATGCTTATAATTCAAAAAATTTTTGTGAATTAATTATATGTTATTTATTAATTTAAAATATTAAAAATTGTTTCATTTAAATTATCTAAGCAATATTTTTAATTAAAAAATGTTTTTTTTTTTTTTTACTTTAAATTTAACAGTTTTTGCTTCTGCAGAAATATGATTTTCTTTAATTCAAATTTTTTTAAATAATACTTTTTATGAGAAAAAAATACACGATTTTAGTTCAAAAGTTTTTTTTTTCTATTTTAATAGACACAAAAAAGGTTCTTTGAAACCATAGATAAACTCATTCGAGGAAGATATTGTGACAATTTCACAATACATTGCTTTTTAACTGTTACTTAATTTTATATTACCAAGAGTTGAATACATTTTATTAGTTTTCTTATATTCTCGCGCGCGCGCGTGAGTTTTTAGAATTTTATTCTTCTCATATTTCAACAAAAATTCCTTCAAATTCAGTATATGACTTGTTTATAAAATGATTTTGCACAGTATCTTAAAAAGTCAGTACTTTCAGAAAAGTTTTAAAACAATGTAAAAAGGATTTATTCTTAAGAATTAGCAGATTTTAAGATTTCATACACACAACAGTTATAGTTAAGTATTTTTCTCTTGCAAATATAAATATAAGGAGCATCTGTTTAAATTATTGACAATTTTAATTCCCTTAAAGTTATATAAAAACTGGATACAACTTTTTTTTAATTTTCCTTTAAATATCTTATGACATATTTGATGTAACAAAAATACTGCAAAATGTTTAATGCCAAGTAATTCCTTTAAATAAAGATTATAAAGGATTTACTTCATTATAAGCATAACGAGAGTACTCTAAAACTGTATAAAATTATAATATATATATTTAAAGTATAATTAAATATATATATATTAAAAATGCTAAGAATATTCAGTAAAATGTCATCGGACTTTTTATGACAACTTTTATGAATAAATATGATTTTAAACTCTTTATAAAATGAGGCAAACATATCCTGAAGAATAAAAATATGATTAGCTAAAAATTAAATAACAATCGGTTGTAGCGTATAACTTAATAAGATATATTTCTTATTTTTTGAAATATTTTTCATTCTACAGAAAAATAAGTTCATATAAGAGAAAAACATGTATATAAAAGAAAAGCACATCTATATTTAATGATATTTTTTGTTTTTAAAATATAATAAATTTTACAAAAATATAAAGTATGGTAATTTGTTTAATTAGCATAAAATAAAATTACACGTATTACAATTTTATCTAAGTAAATTATTTACGAGTTAATATTTCCAAATGCCATCAATCTCAATTAATATTTTAAGAACTAAATTTTTTAATTTGAATCTGTTTCAATAAGATTTTTTATTGAAAGATGACAAATTTATCAATTTTTAATTAATCAAATAGTAACTTCTTAAAAATCTTACTTTTAAAAGGATTTATATTATACGACTAATTTTGGAGAAACTATAGACGAATATCTAAGATTAATTTCCAATATCTTGTAGTTAGATTACTTAACGGAAATATTTTGAATAATTCGAACTGTTGTATATCACATTAACGAACTTTAGAAAATACTTTTTTAGATTCATTGCACTTATATTTTGGAAAACATGCAATTCTACACCCAAAATTATGACACTATAATTTCAAACTCATTTCAAAGTTATGATTTTTAAAAATAACATAAAATATATTAAATTATCCGCTCATTCATTATTAGTGTTTAATTAAAAGGATAATATTCATTCAGCATTACTTTAACATTCAGCATTATTTTTCAGCTATTTAAGTAAAAATTATAACAATAGTACAGCAAAGTCCTTCAAACTTAAGATTTAAAATATTATTTTTGTTGCAAATTAAAAATTCTATTATTATATTTCTAAATTATTAATTTATCTTCTATTTTAAGAATACAATTGAGTCTTGAGTTTGCAAATTAATTTTAAACTATTTTACGAAAATTCCGTTTTATAATTCATAAAATATACTCCTTTCTCACTGTATTTCTTATATACCTTTATGTACAACGTATAAAGAATATTGATCATTTTTGAAAAAAAACTATTACAGCCACGTATTTCGCATGTGAACAATATTATATAAAAATGTTGGCGACATTCTTCACTCTAAAATAGCCATTTAGTGGGTCTTTTTTACTTACATTGAAATATTTGTAAATTATTTTATTCTGTAAAAGGCATTACTGCTCCAACTCAATAGCTTATTTTTAAATATATTTTGATGTCTTGAAACGGAATTGTGATTCTAAATCATTTAAAATGTATAGATGTTCAAACTATGTTCTGCGAACTTTTGATTTTAGATTGTTTTTTATTTTTAATAGATGATTTATATATATGGAAAACTCATGCTTTAAACATGCTTTTGAAATATCTGCTGTTTGTAAGAACAAAGTATAATAGTTTTTCGATTAAAGTAAATAACAGTCTATCGCGCATATTTTTTTACTATAATGAAAAATATAAATCTGCAAAATTAAAATCTGCACTGAGAATATTAATCAAATTAAGTCTGGGAGCAATTAAGCAGAGATTAATTTGTCGAATGACGTGTGCTCATTTGCAACGCCCATTCCTTTCTCTATTGATGTGGCATGAAAAATTAAAGAGGAGGATAGAAGAAGTAAAATTTTGACTTCGTCAACTACCAGTTGTTCAAAGTTACGAGAAGTTTGAATTTATAGACTTAGATGTACAGATATAGTATAACAGAATTACTATAAACAAAACAAATATTAATTAACAAATGCAGTGTATTAACATCCATCACAAATTTTATTAAAAAATAAAAACTCTAATTGATTCTCCCAAACACTTACTTATTAATTATTGTTAATAATGTAAGAGTGATTGTGTGAGTATTGTGTTATATTAAAAAACAATTCATCAATTTAATTTTATTATTTAGCTTTCGAGGTCTAAACCACAATATCAAACACGATTAAACAAAATCGTATTTATCAGAAATTTTATCAAAACCCGATAAAAACTGTGTTTTAATTGATTCTCACAATCACACTTACTTATTAATTATTTTTGCAAAATCTATGTAATTATATAACTATTGATTTGTGATATTTTTTGAAGATTAAACAAGGAAGCAACAATATGAAAAATATTACTCTTGGAATACCTAAAAACTTTTTCTAAATATTTCAATATTGAAAACAATGTTTGTTTGAATATAACAAATGTGGGTGTGTGTGGAGTTTATTCAACATTTATATGAAGAAATTAACATTTGATAAATACTTTTATAAAATGTACGAATAAAATTATAAAACAGATTAAATGGAAGAAACAACAAATTTTCAAAGTTTTCTTAATCACTTCACTATGGTATAATGTTGTTGTATTTTAAAAATTGAATACCTGTGTCTTTGCACAGTTAATAAATTCATGAATATGAAAAAAGTTTGAATATGGAGAGACTTTTTATAGTTTATTACATTAGAATTTTGAAGTATCTTCAAATTCCTAGATTAAACATTTTCTGGTAACACACAAATAAAAGTTTTATTTAAAAATTTAATTTTATATTTTTAATTAATGTAACTTTAATGCAGTGATTTAATTTAATGTATTAAAAATTAAGCATTAATTTAACACGTTACTTTTTTAACAAACTTTCACAATATTCCAATGAATCTTACTTTTTATGTGGCAGTCAAAAAATAAGTTGAAAAAATATGCTTAATATTTCTTTTAAACTTTACAGGCGTTTTCTTGAGAATTCTTGAAATTAACTTTTGCGTTAGCTTAAATTTTTCTGTATTCTTACAACAAACATTTTAACTAAATATGATTCCCGTTTTGATAGTATTTTTTTACATTAAAAAGGCATAAGGGATATAAGATTTTTAAGGGGATTAACACGTGTAAATCAACAATATTTGTTGTTTGCTTGGCTAGAAGATTTGCATTAAAAAAACATAAGTGATTACAGACTACTCAGTTTATGAAACTGAGTTTCTACAACCTTTCAGATTATTATTAGACATGGCGGAAGACAAAAAGATCTATCAACAGTGAACAAACATCTTTAAGCAAGAGAATATGAAAATCATTAAAAAGAGGTTTCAATTTCTTCCTTAAGAGTGATTCATATAAAACAAAGACTAAAAAGTATATGTTGCTATTTAATACTGTTTCTCATGCTACAATTATCAAGATACATTTTACGACAAGCACAGCAGATTTAGTCATATTGATTGCTTAAAGGTGAAACATGATACTAATAGATGCCCTGAATATGTGATTATTATAATTCCACGGAATATATATATTTTTATCTCTTGTGATCAAAAGGAACACAAAAGATAAGAATATGTTTCATGTTTCAGTGATTCTGTACATATTGCATTTGCATTTTTTGTTATCGCTGAAAACATCATTTTTAATGGTAAGTTCACATTTTACAATAGTTTTCTCTTACTGAGTGTGTGATCAAAGGTCATTATGGGTTCTTATAAGGAGTCCTGAAATTGAGCCAATCTTGATCTCTTATTTTAATTTTGAGACAGAAGCACTAATCTATAGGCAAATCGAAAGTCGAACATACAAAACAAAACAGACGTCATTAAAATATAAAAGCCATACTCTATTAGCACATCACAGTTATTTTTTTCTCATTTAAGTCTGTCTAATAATGCCTGTGACTTTCATGTTATAGTCAATGCTATTTACAACTTTTTGCTAAGGAGATTACATTTCAATAAAAAAATAGGTGGTATCATTCAAATTTTTTTAAGTTTTGCCATTATAACTGTAATTGTTAAATTTAAATAATGTTTTTACATGATTTTAGATACATACTTCGAAATATCTGATACTGTAAATTTTTTATTATGATTTGGTACGCGTGTGTGTGTGTGTGTGTGTGTGTGTGTGTGTGTGTGTGTGTGTGTGTGTGTGTGTGTGTGTGTGTGTGTGTGTGTGTGTGTGTGTGTGTGTGTGTGTGTGTGTGTGTGTGTGTGTGTGTGTGTGTGTGTGTGTGTGTGTGTGTGTGTGTGTGTGTGTGTGTGCATGAGTGCGTGCGTGCGTGTGCGTGTGCGTGTGTGTGTGTGTGTGTGTGTGTGTGTGTGTGTGTGTGTGTGTGTGTGTGTGTGTGTGTGTGTGTGTGTGTGTGTGTGTGTGTGTGTGTGTGTGTGTGTGTGTGTGTGTGTGTGTGTGTGTGTTATGCACATAAACTTTATTTTATTAATCAAACAAGTAACATTTGCTTGGGAAAAAATATTATTATAGAAAATACGGCATGAATCAGAAGAGCATTAAATCCTTCTTTACATTCTGTCAAAAATATGTTTCTCACGTTATTTAACAGTAAATCGGGGATAACGTTCTTGAGGGAAACAGAGCTTTGAATTTTTAATTCAAGTTGCAGAAGAAAATATCTTAAGACTTACAACAATCTATCTCGATAGATAAGCTCTCAGAAAATAATACTGCAATATTAATTACAATTAACAATAAATACAAATACTTATAAATAAATATAGTCAGGTTTCTTTGGTAAAAGGTAGGCCTTTATAACTAAACTTACTAGGAATTTAACATAAATGTGTGAAAATGGGTTTAGCTTATTATTTGTTATATGTTGGTATCCTGTCAGTCCACATATACAACATCTCATTCAAGTACATGAAAAAAAATTCTTTTTCACTAAAAACTTTAACAAAATTAAAATATTCATGTTCTTTGCTATCGATATATGGCTATGATCTATACTCAGATGGAAAAAAAATGCTTTAAAGAACATAAAAGTTTTATTTTTGCTCAGTGAAAAGACAATATCAATATTTTCAAGCACGTGTATATCCTGAAAAACAAAGTGCATCCATTCATATCAACTGAATTTAAGTGATTGTGTCATTAATATAAGAAATAATGCTTCTCGCTCAAATTCATATGGGTAAGAAATAAATTGAGAAAAAAGGCTAAGTTTCATTATCATAACTCTCTGCTCTACCTGAGTTCAAGTCATCTGTAATTGAATGCAGTGAAATTGCCTGGTTCAAAAAAAAATGAAACGATCTTTACTTACAAGAAATCTGTCTCCAAAATCTTAAATTTTAGACGTAAATCTGGACGTCTTCCCTGCTTTGAGGAGATAAGCTTGCTTCTTTCTGTAATTTCGAATACAGATGCATCTATTATCATATAATGTAAGAAAAATCGCATTTCTCTTTATTGACACTTTAAACATTTTTTACTGAACACTTATTCAATGAACATGACTATAAGTCAAAGTTAAGGTATATTCTTTATTAGAAAGTTTTACCGAAAGAGGATATGTTGTTTTAGTTAGAATAATCCATTCAAATATAATGCATTGCGTAAATTCTGACAAATTCTGATGAAATATTGATATTAACATTGCACATTTTCTTCAAACAATTATTATTTTATCTAGTTGCATTCTCATCACTAGGCTACGAATTATCAAATAAAACTTTTGGTGAGTAATGTTTTTAAATAGATGATATTTCATATAAGGGAAAAGAAATGCCGAAAATTTTATAATTATTTTAAATGTTCTTATTAGTTGAGAAAAATAAAATCATTACGATTTAATGCAAAAGAAAGATACATAAACAGAACATCAACAAAAGCTTTTATTCTTCAAGTCATAATTCAGACTTTAAACATATTCTTCAAAATAAACTAAAATGGATTTTTTATAGTGTTTTCCAAGAGCCAACATTTCCCGGTACTTGGCGACAATTTTTGTGTTAGGCAAAGTGAATGCTTCCGCATGGTAACCCTGTCCCTAGTGAACAAACGTTCTTTCAACAATAATATTTCAACGTGCCGAGAGCTTTTAAAATGTTCCATGCAGAAAAGAATGTTTCCTCATCTCCGACCAGTTGCGAGCAAGTCACGTGACACTGCACCACCCTCTCAAATACAATTTTCGCCGGCGAGAGTAGGAGACAAATAAAAATTCGGAGCATTCGCTGATAAAAGGGGTATGAGAGATGAAAGTATTTGAATAAAAGCTAGCCCTTGAATAACAAGCAGTCAGTTTGGAGTCATGGCAGTCATAAAAACACATATTAAAGCCCTTCACAGTTGATTCCACGCTTCAAAATTGAGAAGAAACGTTTCTCGAAAACACAATGAAATGCTTCTTCCGGAAAAATATGAAACAGTAAAGTAAAATCTACATAATTTGCTTTTTTAAGTAATAATTGATTTAAAGAGTGATGTAAAAATATAATTTTTGTTAAGGGAGAGAAATTCCACGAACAAAAAATATCAAAAATGCACAAATTCCTTACAGTTCGCAATTTTCACATTGAATTTAATTTTCTTTAAGGGAATCATTTCTTTCAATTAAAACCAGTAAAATTTATTCTTTTTATTGTCAAAAATTGATATCATAAAAAGGAAAACAAGATTTTTCTTTATGTGTTCAGTAACTATTAATGCATATAACTTAAATAATTTTACTTACTTTTTAAATGTTTGAACATATATTTTAACGCTTTTCTATTAATTTTATCATTCAAAAACTTAGTCGCACTAAACTAGGAATTATTGTCTAAGATACTAAAAGTGACTGAGATTTCTCATGAAAAATGTGTTCAAAATTTCTTCAGTAAATTATAAGATAGTTCAATATTGTGCATTTAAATAATGACTTTATTCTCTAAATTTTAAATTAATACTATATTTTTGATTAATCTGAAGTTAATAAAGAAAATGAAGAATTTTATTAATCAGAAACAATAATTTTATGTGATTTTTTCTTTATAAAAATATAATTTTCAAGCCTGGTTCAAGCATGCTATTACGAAGGATATGCTATTTGGATCGTTATGCATCTTATAATACTATGTATATCTTGACTAGGCAATTTGTCTAAATGAGTTGTTTAACTGGGTCTCCTAATACTGTATCTAAACCTTCTTTGAGTCATTTCAGAATTCTAAATAAGATTTTTTCTATCATAAATAGAAATTTATTTTATTATGTAGTAATTTTAGCAGATAAGATTCAGGCCAATGACGAGCTACAACACGTGCAGAAGACAGTTTCTGGCCTCTTTTGGCACAAAAGGGAAGAAGCATTTCTCTGCCGCAACTTGTTCCAGACCACTCTATATCATCGTATAAAAGAATATCAGCTAGTACACGCTAAAGCGTCCTCACCATGTAGCCCTCTATATAAGGGAAGCAGTTGTGGGTGGGCCCCCTCTCTGGACGACAAAGAAGAGCTCACTCACGTTGAGCAAAAGAAAACGTTTCCTGAAACAGACAGCGATGGTCTTCTGTACTTTTTACAGACTAGTCCAGATTCCCACGGGAAAGCGATTCGGGACATGTGTAAATCTGCATAGAACAAAGCAACTATACTATAAATACAATATGGTGAAAATGAACAGTTACTGTAATGGTGAAGTAATTGTTTGAGCAAAAATCTCACTCGGTGGTCATACTGACTTACATGTGCTCCAGGGAAGAATCCATATTTTCTCTTACACCCATGCAATTAACAATGATTTGATTCTAATGGGGTGATAAAGTATGACCTCATCGAACTCTAGTTATTGATGAATATCTTAAGGATCTTAGTTTGGAGAGAATGATATAGCTAGTTTGATCTCCAGACCTGAATCCCATTGAACAATTTGTGGGACTATCATGGTGGAGAAGTTGCTGCCAATTTAAGTCCTCCTTCAAGATCTGTAGGTGACCAAGAAAACAGTTAACTTCGTCTAATTTTTGCTTCCTATTTCGGTAAACGACAACCTGACAACCTAATTGAGAGCATCGACTTTCCCAGCTATCAACACCTTCAAGCTATGGGTGGGCATATCCCGCATCAAAACTCCTTTTTGTTATGTTTCTGAGACATTTTACTTCATAAAATTGTGATTCTTTTTTGCAAGAATGTGCTTTTCCATCGTAGTTGCTTTCTCATTGTAAATTCTTTATGCGTTTTCTTATGTAAACTTCTATGTTGCAATCAATACATACATGTTTTGAGCAGATGTCACCCAAATTTGGTACTTTCACATTCATTAATTTGCAAGTTAGGCGCAAAAAAAAAACAATTGTTTTTTTTTAAAATTTGTAGGCCATTGTATTACATAAATAAATAAAACAAATTTATTAGAAAAGCTGAAATAAAATGAAATTTAAATCATTTTATGGAATATAGCTAAAATACATGTTTGATGATAAAAAATGTAAGCAATGATGCGTATGTTTTTGTGTCATTGTATATCTTCAATTGAAAAATTCAATTTTTCTAGAAAATATGCAAATATTTTTGTTACATCACTTTATGTGCTTTTAAATTCTTATTCTTACCTAATTGTTCATCTTTCCAAACCATTCAGTATTTTCAAGCCATGATCTCCAGAGACGATATTAATTCATTTAAGTTAATTCTTCTTTTCTACCTGTGAACCAACACTTGAATTGCTCTTGAAATAGTGCAATTGCTTTAAATGAAATTTCCAAAACAATATCTACTGGTATGCAACGTTAAAATTCTTCTTCTTTTAACCAGTGCATCAGACAAGCAAGATAAAAATATCCATTTAGATCAATGAAAAAGTAAGTTCAGTTTGATTGGAAGTCAAATGAAAGGAACATTCTATCGCAATTCTAAATATGGCTCCATATCTTTACGGATGTTCAAAATTATTTTTTCTTGCTTGCTAGAGATTTCTGGACGTTTGTTAGCTATTAAACAAATATTAAACTACATAAGGAATTGATTCAGGCTATTATCGTGCATTAGTGATACCTAAAAAACATATCTCTAATTTGATATAAAGTAAATCGAGAACAACATCCTCATCAACTTGATTTGGAAGTAATAACTGTAACAATAATAGGCTTAAGTATATCCTACTGAAGATATTTGTTTTGTTTCTTACTAAACTCATTTTTAATTCTGCGTACTATGCATAAAACTAAGCTAGCTATATGATTTCACATAATTTAAATTTTGAATATCACGATGAATAGTTTTTATTTCTGATTATGAAATAACATCTTTCACAGACAAATGCATAAAGTATAAATTGAACTCACATAACTTAAGAAAAAAATTATAACATGCAATTACAATGATATTATTTATTCAACAATTATAAAATATGTTACTGAATTATAGCTATAATCATATTTGATTACATAAAAAATAGATTTAATTTCAAACAAAATCATACTTTGGAACTTTAAAATTATATATTAAATTCTCTCATTATATCATCAAATATGTAATATATTTTATTAGAGAAAATCTATGTTTAAGTTTTAGTTTCAAAATTTATCATGCAGAAATGTTTACATCCCAATAAATAAAACGTTAGAATATTACATCTTAATGATGTCAATAATTATATGACTGTATATTTTTATTTTACTAAACTGTTAAACTTTGTCTATGCTAATTCAAATAATTGAAATTTTCTAAACTGAAATACATAGAAACTAATTTAAAAATTATAATCATGTATCAGAATAAAACCATACATTAAGATGCTCCACTTTATGATAGGATAGGTAATTGTCCACTTATTGGATTCATAGTAAAATACCATCATTTATGATGCGAAACGTATAGAAGGAAATGAATAATAGTGCGACACAGGGTGCTTGACGTCCATGAAATAGCCACAATCCATCACCAAATAAAGCACATTTAGAGAAAGATGGCTTAAATGATAAATTGCAGAATAATTAAACGAAAGTCAACAAAGGTGAATACAGATTCATTTACGACGAAT
Organism: Latrodectus hesperus; assembly: GCA_037975125.1. Taxonomy (NCBI): domain Eukaryota; kingdom Metazoa; phylum Arthropoda; class Arachnida; order Araneae; family Theridiidae; genus Latrodectus; species Latrodectus hesperus. The sequence goes on from CM075851.1 coordinate 47,010,720, forward strand.
TCTGGACAGGTCAAGCACATCTAATTATCAACAATGAAATCCATCGACACTACGAAGGCTGCCATGAAAAATGGTGGCTAGTCATGGGCCTCGCAATCAGTAACGTAATTAATTTCGGTGAAGGGGTGGCTTAAGCCCTTATGCCGAAATGATAACTGAGGAGAAGAGAACGTTACTTTGTCAACAATCATTAAAATTTTAACCCGAAAATGCCGCTTTGCTCTTTCAAAATGATGAAAGTTTCGCTTAAATGGATGCTATACTGAATAAGTAGCTCAAAGAATGCAATTTGTTGGATTAAAATCATTTCATTTGTTATGGAAATACATTTAATTAAAAATTTCAAGTAAAATAAATCTCAAATAAGAGTTAAATAGTTGAGTAGAAAGCTTAGAATTAAATTAATATAGTAAGTTTCCAAAAATGAATGAAAAAGGTTTATTTTAATTAATATCACATTAAGTGAAAGTCTAATTGGATAGAAGTATTCTCAGCAAAAGAAAATTGCATAAGTAGTGATTAGTTGCATTCTCTTGACAAAAGAAATGGATTTCACAATTCTCTCCCGATGAATATATGCCTCAAATATAAATATGTAATATCTATTTAATGTTCTTTAACATGCAGAAATTATATTTAAATATTTCAGTTATAACACCATAACAACATTTAGCAACAATGCGCCCATTTATTTTAATAAGAAAGGATTTTTTAAATAATAAAAAACATTTTAGGATTCTTGAAAAATAATTGACATTTTAGTTTGAAATATTTCAATATTTATTGTCATGAAAACCAAATGCTATATGTAGCTGATCTTTTTTAGTAACGGCGGGTACTGAGTGACTAACCCTTCGGCACAACAAGCCCGGAAACTCTTAGTCATTTGTCGTTACCCAGTGGGCATCTGTGAACCACGTCACGAAGGCGAGTTGTTGTTGTTGTTGCACCAGCATGCTTCCCTGTACCTAGTCCTGCGTTGGGCTCTACCACTTTGATAGAAGCAGCCGGGTGAGTCTTCGCGATTTTGAAGCAGGGACCAAGCAGAAGATACCCAATACTCTACCTGCTCACAGAGGAGAGTAGTATTACCCACGCCATACCACCACAAGCATATAGGGTGGGGCATATTCATACATCATCTCTGAAGAAAGAATAGAGAAACACAGTGAGAAACTAACATCCATGCCTGAACCAGGATTCAAACCCAGTACCCACAGCTCAGAAGTCAGGAACGCTAACTGCTCAGCCATCAGTCTTGTAGCTTAAAAATACAATTAAATTAAATTCTTCTTACAGATATTCATTATAATGGTAACAAACTAAAAGAAATTTATGATCTTGATAAATTAGTTAAAAATAAATTTTTATTTTAAAATCAGTAATATATACATGAAAATATATACTCTCAGACATATTCACTCTTACGTAAAATTTATTAAAATAACACATACATATGTATAAAGAATTCATACTTTATCAGTATAAAATTAAACAGATTTCTCAGTTTTTCTGAATAAATTCAAATTTACAGAAGAAATATATTCTGGCTTTGAAATATATTCATAAAATAAAAACTTACATCACAAGCTTTGAAAGTTTAAAAAATTATCATAAATTGAATAAAACTTTTAATGAAAATGTGCATGAAGGAAAAAGTTATTATCTCATAAAGAAATCTGATACTTCAAAATGAAATATTTCTTACTGTGATACAAGAAAAATGCAATCAGTTATTAATATCTTTTATACACAAATGCGAATTAGAAGAATGAAGTTAAAATATTTACCCTTTACGCTTCAGACATTTTTTCATTAATTTAATAAGAATTTGAATTGTTGATATAAGAACTATTATTTGAGATAATAAAAAAAAGAGAAAAATTACTTATTATTTCAACCATAGTTTTCTTATAATATTTGCTGAAGTTTCGTCACCCTCTAGCGAAAAGATATGTAATCTTTTATTTAATTAAAAATCAATATTAATAAGAAAGCATTTAATCATTTTATCACAAGATGAAGAAAAATCTATTTACATCTAAATATTGATAGTGTTATATAAAAAAAAGAATTGATTGTTTCTTATAGTAGCAAATATAAGCTAAAATAGATATTTGATAGCTATAAAAAACATAATATTTAATTATTTGTATTTCTTATCTTTTAAATATTTGCTGTTTATGAAACAAAAATTTTAAATTAAAGGATAACAAATTTTAAAAAACAAACAATATATTGAGCTAAATTATATTAATCTTTTTAATATTTATGAGAATTTTGTAATTTAAGGCTGTATAGATAGCAATAAATTTCAATATTAATGCTATACTGCAGTAAATAATAATTATAATATAGCCAATTGACATTTAATTTATATAATTTGTAAGTACTAAGGGTGCTGGTTGAATTTTAAAATGGAAAAATCCATTTCCAAATCCATTTTCATTTTCCATTTTCCTTTTCAAAATCAATTTTCAAAGACAAAACTTTTTCTTATGTTTTTAGTTTAATTTAATGTCCTAGTAAATTTTGGTTAATTTTTATGTTTAAATAAGTGCGTTGATGGTGTTGAACTAAAAGTTGAACATCATGAGCATGTGACGAATTTTTAAAGTATGTATACTTAATTGAATATTTGATTTTGCAGTAATTAATATCTTAAAGAAAGAGAATCGTTAAATATAAAAAGATGAAAGTTTAACTTGAGTTTGAGTAAAATAATTATGATAATAGTAACTTATTATAAAAAAGGACATGTATACTATTATAGAAGAATATCTAAAATTAATCTCATAATCCAAATGAACTTTCCAATAAAACTTTCTTCATTGAACGATATAATTATTAATATTTTCATGTAATTGACATAATTAAAATATTTTTTAACTTCTAGAAACCTTTCTCTTTCAATTTAGATAGGAACAGTTTGCATTCCGTTCAAAAATTTTGACCAAAAAGTCTTCTTAACTTGCCAAAATACACAAAAGTCACTAGATTAATTCAGAACAATATACTTTCCCCTCTTTGACATATTTTGTTAAAATGTAATTAAAATATTTATAAAATACATATACTTTAAATACCCATACTGAAAAATTCCCTACTTCTACCATGCTTAATAACTATATAGGATAAAAATGGTCATTTTTCTAAGACTGACAATAACCAATTTCCCGTCAATTATAATGGAGCACTTTTCAGTTAGATGAAACTATTTACTCTCTGCTTTTTCAGCCTTAAAAATTTCAAAATATTTATAAATAACTAGAAAATATTTACATATCAACGCTAATTATTTTGCTTAAGACAATGGTTTGATACTTGCAATAAGATAGCGGAAATCTAAAGAGGATTTCATGCAGCTGTGAAATTTAGTTGAAATCTCTAATACAGGTATTTAAGTAACAATTTATTTACATCTTAACATCCTTAAAACGTATTTTATGCTCTTATTTTTATTGCTTCATTTGAAACAAAACGAAATATTGCGTTATAATCAGAATATTACACATTACAGTAATACACTTGCCAAAAATTTCAATGAATAATTGTTTCAAAGATTTTGAAAAGTTAAAAATTAATTTAATTGAAAGTTATATTGAAGGTAATGTTAATATAAAATTTTATTGAACTACGATGAAGAGAAAGGGGTATTTATAATAGAACAAAACAATATGATATTTATTTTGTCTCAGTCTCGGAAACAGTGAAAAATATGAGACTTTATAAGTGTTAAAATTTATTTTCAGATAAATTTTAAGTTTCTGTTCTCCGCATGTATTTGTTGTTAATTGGGCTTTCTTCCAAATCTAATTTCAGAAATAATAAAGTTTTCTATGTGATATAGCAATAATATAGAATAAATCTTAATCTCTTCAACACAAAATGCTGATGAAATTAAATTTTCTCAATATTATTCAATTAATGCATTGCAATTTTTGAGATGATATATAAGGGATTTATTATCACAGCCATAGTCTTCAGAACAAGCTTAATCGAGATAAATGTCACAGAATTAATTCTAGAATTTATTAAACATCAGATTTTAGAACGTTTCTACTTTCTGTATTCGCATTTATTTGCATGAACTTTTAGAAATTTTCAGGGTTTTCTCCCATGCAACTCTTAAATACGACCTATTTTAGAATCTTCCTAGCTCTGTTTAAATGCTTCATAACATCTTCTACCTATCCGCTAACCACTTCAAAAAATAAGAGAGAAAAGTACAATATATCTACAAAATAATAGCGAAATTCTCAAAAAAAGTTAATAACAAAAATGAATTGTTTAAGTATATGTAAAATGGACACAGATGCAAAACATTAAACTTTTAGCTTAAACTGATTTTTTTTGCATGTTAATTTTTTGCACCATTCTTTCATGAACAATAATATTCCCAAAACTTTGAAGATGCATTTTCCTGATGTATTCTTTACGTATGTTTTACGGTATATATCATATATTATGCTTTAAAAATTAAATTAAATAAAAATATGTTTTGAAAATAGTAGCAAAGAATTTTCAATTGTGTGATTGCTAAAATATTACTCTTTTAAGTTTTCCTAAGTACATTTGAGTACATCGAGTTTTTATGTACAGTTAAATAAAGGAAAACATCTGGTTACAAAAAATTTCCATGACGACATCTATATTTATTTATGTTTCTCAAATATATTCTGCATATTCTTATTAATACTCATATTCATTAATTACTGGATTTTTAATAATATATGTAATTTGGATATAATATTATTAAAAAGAACTAAATTTAAAAAGAATATAGAAATATAAAAAGATTTTATTATTTATAAATAAAAGAAATTACGAAAAGAGAATTCAATATAATTTTAGTACTTACACTCTTATCCCTATTTATTAAGTTTTTATTTAATATATTTACAATAAATATTATTTTAATTTTTTTATTTCACTTCTTTAAATAGACGAAATTACCAACATTCTTAGCAATATTAAAAATGTGTAATTCTTAATATTTTTAAAGAGAATTCCCATAAGCATTAATATGAATGTAATATGAGTAACTGTCACTAGTTATGCTTTTGAATGGCAAATGTTTATATAAAATAAGGAGAAAGACATTTATTGATAGTAATATCATATTCTGTAGCAGTTACCAAAGGCTGATTTTTTTTACCCAATGTAGGATTATTCTGGTTTTTCTAGAGAACTTTAGAATTATATTAAAAATTCAAATTTAAAATCATTTGAATGTTTACAATGTGTCTATATATGCAACTATTAATATTAAAAATATATCTATATATTTGTATAAAAATATACACTTATAGAATATACAATGTGGGCTTAAAATAAGTACAAATTACTTTACGATCATTTTTCAAGTTTTTTTGTTTAACGTTCGCTTTAAGTAAAGTGAATACGAACTTCTTTCGGTGCATAGAATAATATGTTCTCGTAAAATAAGCATTTTCCTGTCTTTATGAAAGTTTAAATGTATAATATTTATCATACTTACACAGCAGCATAAAAATTGGTTAAGTAAATGTTAGGAAAACCTTAAGTTCATTTAAAAAAAACGTTCATCTTTGATGAGAAAGAAAGAAAAAACAATTTACTGAAAGCACTTTAAAAACGAGCGCGTTATTATGTAAAGTTAAAAGGGAAACCTCTACGGAATTGGTTTTGCCATATTGCAATGGAACGAAATGATCATAATGTAAATGTGTTTCCTTTTTGTTTATACCCTTTTAAGAGGAGAAAAAGAATTAAAGTAAAATAGGTTTTTCAACAGAACGTTTGTAATCGAAACTTTGAACACTGAAAATTACAAATTTCCGTTAAAAATAAACTCAGTGATTCTTTACCATATAAAAAGAAAGAATAATCTCGATAAATAAAAAACTCATTTTGGAAAATATCTATTTAGTTAGTCTATAGAGCTATTTGAAAACTTCAATTCCGTATTTGATCTCCGACATTAAGCCTGTTTTAAAAAAGAATATGTTTAGGGAAATTTCTTGCTTTATTTATCTATATATGTATATATACTTTTATGGGTACACGTCTCTAAGCGACTTTGCTGAGTTGAGTTGCAATCGATTGCTGCAAGTTTCCTTCCATTTCGAAGATTTTTTTTCTTACCCTGAGGTAATGAGATCGCAAATGGGGTACTTTGATTTTTGAATTACGTAGGGAAAAAGTATTCGTTTTCGTTTGCTTTTATTTTCCATTCTTTTCGGAAGAAATGCAGATTTAGAAATAGAATGCCGGACTTTTGTTTCTCGCAGACGATACATTTTGTATATTTTTCTTTTTAAATTCTCTTAAGAATGTGGAACGATACAAATGCCGCAGTAATTACCTTATTTTTTTTTTTTTACTCCTGCAAGGAAACGTTTTAAGAATTTCATTTTAACAGAAAAAAAGAAGCAAACAATTATTGCTTTCATTCCTTATTGTGTTGCTCTTTCTTTTTTTCTCTTGTCCATGATGATTCGATTTGAGTTTCGCTTGTTTTTTTTTATTCTTTCACTGCTGTTTCTTTTAGGTCTATATCTGTCACGAAAGAACTTTGTTAACCTTCTAAAAGTGGTCTGCAAGCTTATCTAACAAAATACTATCGGTGATAAAAAAGACATTTCACTTTTACTCAAAAGTTTTTCAATTAAGCCATAAAACGAGATTATTTTTATTAATTTTGTTTGGTTTGGTAATAAATCCTAAGAATTTATATAAGACAAATGTGAACACTTCTTACAGAAGATAATTTAGATAATCTTATATTTTTTTCACAATATTTTCACTCAGACAAGTTTCCCATTTAAAGACTTTCCTTTACAAAATTAACTAGTTTAAAAGTATTTTAAAGAAAAAATAGAGTGTTTTTTATGTAGCTAATTAGTTATAAGAATTAAAAAGTTAACTTATTTCTCAATGCTATACTGAAATGTTTACTATTAAAATTAATTGCTTGACAAAACTTTGTATATTTTGCAACTTTTTAGACTGTCTTTGCGTTAAACTTTATAAAAATTTATCATGAAATGGAATTTTTATTTTTCTTCTAATAGTGTATATTGTATTAAAATATTTTTATATTGAAAACATAAAACAAATGCCACTTTTGGCTACTTATATCATATATATAATTATTCATTGTTTTAATTATTTTTACACATCGAATAAAATTCATGACGAAGAAAATAATTTTCAAGAAAAACTTCTTCGGTATGTACAAATAAATATTTTTTACTGAATACCTTTTCAATATTCTTAATGTATGCTGAAGTTAAAGAGGAAATCTATTATTGTAAACATCATTACATTAAATTTTACTGTAAATTTTCAATAGTATAGGGCATTTATCTTGTCTGTTTGCTGTACCTGAGTCTATTAAGTTTTAGTTGATCTTTTTAAGTATGGTAATCTTTTCGATTAAGCTTAATTTTTTAATAGTTGATATAAAAATTAACTAGCCAATAATCTAATATAATTCTTAGTAAATGAAAAACAAAAATATTATTTGTTAAGAAACAAAAAACACATTAAACCCGTTTTAATTTTGTCTAAGCTATTTTGCCTTACTTTTTTAACGGGTTCCCATTTTTTAAATCTTATACTCTCTTTTAAGAACATCGTATTTTATTAAAAATTTAAACAATTAAACATGTGGATGTTGTGTCGGGTAGAAAGGAAGAAAGACTGGCAGAAAGCTTGATAGAAATAACTTGTTTATAAAATAATCAGGTATATCCAGATACTATATGTAAAAAGAAAAGTGTTTAACTTAATGCATATATACATTCGTAATCAAATTAAATTCCCTCAGAATAATTTCACCATCCTTGTTTTAATACTATAAAAAGGCATACATAATTTGTATACAAATGCGTTGATTTTATTCTATTTACTGTTTAATTTTAATTCCAAAAGAGATATTTTTATGTTTTTAATTACATTATAATATTGCATACTAAACGAGACAAATGATGACATTACTACACCTTGGTTTTATATATTCCTTTTAATTTTACAAACTTAAGAACAAAAAAGCAATTATACAACAAAATATAAGCATAATAACAACTAACACAACCATAACAACATAAAAAAACTTATCTTCAGTTTTTCCTTTGACATAATTTTTGGGAATCACGATTCCTTTGTAAATCAAAAGAATGCGTTTTTCAATCCGTAAACAATAACCTCTATGTGCTAGTTCTAAATTACATTTAAACTTTGAAATTACATTAATTTATGATATTTATTATTATACTAAAATTAAAAGTTACAAATGTTTCCATTACACATATGATACTCAATTAATTTAAAATATGACTAATCCCAGTAACCTATGTATCCCGTTTTCAAATTAAAATACAGGATATATAGGTTATTGTGTTAACAATAACCTATATATTGAAAAAATGTATTAACACATTTTTATAACGATTTCGGGGCCGTTTAATTAATATTTAAAATTTAAAGACTATTTTTTTAAATGTTCGATCTGATAGCCTTTTTTCTGGACTATAAGTCTGCATCGTGATTTCCATGATAGATAAGCTTTTCGTAAAATTTCCAGCGGTATTGCTTTCTATTCCTCTTCTACTACTTTCCAGAGTCCATCTATCGTGGTGTGTTTGCGTTTAGAAAGAGCTCTTTTTAGCAGACCAAAGGCACAATAGTCCATAGTTGAAACGTCAGGGGACTTCACAGGAATATGTTGAAAAGATATATATGCACAATACCAGTATTAGTCTTCATTTTTTTCAAGGAATGCAGTGGTAGTTTTCGAAGTATGACTTGCAGCTTTGTCTTGATGAAGTTTCGCTCTTTGAAAGTCTTTGGGATAAAGAAGTGGAATTTCTTCTGTAAATATTGGACGTAAAATCTTTTCCTGATAGTATGATGAGTTGATTTGAACATTTTTTCTACTCTTTCTATTTTTAATTTCCCATTGTAGGAGAAACCTGCAACTATCATAAACCCCTTACTGAAACTTTCTTTACATTGACGGAACCAGGTTTGCACATTTTTTTCTCCTCCTTTTCTATAGTAAATAGACCTTTTTTTGTTGCACTCATTTAGGTAAACCCATGCTTCATCAAGAGTCACAATGTATTTCCATTTATCTCCTTCTAAATGGTTTTCATACAGGGTTCTACAAAATGTTTTACGTTGAGCCACATGCCTTGGCAAAAGCTGGTGAACATTATGTTTTTAATCTTGATTTATTATTTTATTTATTGTTGCTACAGATGTATCTAAAGACTTTACAAGTGATTTTTGTGTTGGTGGATTTTCTCTTGTTACCAGGGATTTCACTTTAGAAACATTTGAAACAGTATGTACTTTTTTCGGATATTCGTTTGGAGTCTTCTTTCCATGTAGAAATAATGACTGACGGTTTTTACCTGTCCGATTAATAATGTTACTTATTTTGCACTTAGAAATTTTAATAATATGCATTTCACAGCCTTTTTGAATCCTGGAATAAGAATATTTCTCTTCGGAAAGCGCAAAAACATATCCCTCAATCCACAGCTCGTTTACACGCTACATTTTGAACGAAGAATAAATTTAAAAGTAGCAGACGATATTCCTCATTTCAAATAATAAACTGTTGAAAAACATTTTTGTTCTAAAACATTTACTTTTTTAAAATTCTTAATCGAAATCGTTCTAAAAATGTGTTAATACCCTCTGTATTTATTTGATTACAAATACCAAGATTCATTTTCAAGATTCTTAAAATCTATATTTGCCATGTGAAATAAAATTTTTAAAAAAATTTATGTACATTAATGACTCTATGACTATACGAAAATTAACATTTTAACAAACTCAAGAACAAAAAAAGCAATTATACAACAAAATATAAGAGCATAATAACAACTAACAACCATAACAACATAAAAAGAGCTTTGACTCATTGACGGGGAAGATACGGATTTTGAATAGTCTTGCATCACTTGGCAATGGCCGTCGCAGATGTTGTAATTGTTTCTAATCACCCATCTACTATTGACCGTATCATTGAAACCACTAACATTTATGATCTCCGATAGAAGAAGTGAACAATTATGGATATCTTTCCAATTCAGACCTAGATGCCCGTTCTGTCTGTTATTTAGGGCAAAGATGAAGCCTCTTGTTGCATCTTTTTCTGCCACAAATAACATTATTCTTGATTTCAAATCAACAGATTCTTGATTTCAATATCTAGACTTCCTTTATGTTTCGTGTGATTTTATTGAAAAGAGGTTATCAAGGAAAACATCATCTCCTTTGACATCGAATGGATTTGCATTAGAGGATTAATTACTTCGTTAAAGTATCCACATTGTCAGTTTACTGTAGTGCTTTCGTATTCGGAAAAGGATTTATTTCTAAATGACTTTCATAAATTGGCAACTTTCAATAGTAATAAGTTTTTATTAGAAATTAATTACTCATAATATTAAAAATTTTCATTGAACAGTTAAAAAATCTCAAAACAGTAAATGTTACAGTTTTCCTAATTGATTTATTATTTTTTTAAAGTATTTCAATATTATATGATATTCGGATCGTTGTTTTTATGAACATTCAGTCCCGCATCTTTTATTCCCATATAAAGGATTTTTTTTACCACTTCATAAGCGTTTACATCTAAATCGTAGTTGAAACAGGTTTTGAGTGTGGTACATATAATATTTTGAATAAGATTATGGAAGTTATAATCTCATTCAAAAAAATGATCGTTTTTGCAACAAATTTATTTAAGTCCAGTCAATTCCAAAATTATTTATTTAAAACTCAAATATTTAAATTATACATATTTCAAAAATAATATTTTCACAGGGATAAAATATATATTACCAAATAAATATGGAATACTTTTCGTTTCTAAATTAGTATGCAAATAGTATGAGACGTTCATAAATAACATAAAATAATTTATTTCTTACTTATAATTGTTCTACTTTAAATATACACAATACTTAATGCATATATGATTATTTTTTTACAAATTTTTTATTTTAATATTCCTTTAAGGGAAGATTTTACTTTTATCTTCAAATCATAAATGCTGTTTCGAAAGAATCAAATCCAGTTTGATGCTTTCGGAAAGATAATGCTGAAAAGTATCTACTTTTTCAAATTAAAAACTATATTGATCTATATTTCTATGGAACTTTTGTTGGGATAATTATCATCAAATTCATGTAAAGAAAGAAATTGTAAAAAAAAATGTCTCCCAACAGAAAATTTGGATGGATTTATTTTATCTTTGATATATTTTTCCTTCTTTAGCACTTTTACTTCATTTTATTGCCAACTAAACAGAAGTTTCTTGTTTACTATTTTTTCGATTTGTTCTGAACTGTAGTTTTACTCAACATGGATGCTATTCCTTTTTGATCAACAATAAAGATATTTCTTATTGTTCTTTTCCACAATCAAGTGATACATCTGACACAACTACCTTTCAGTGGGAAGTTTTAAAATCATATATTCCGCCTAAAGTTGTTCGTGAACATCTTATGTATTTGATAAGAAAATTTTTTTAATGGAGTTTCTAACATTTATTGTTGAACGAATGAACTATTGAAGTTAAATCCATGTTTAGCTTACTTATTAATTTTTTGTTTCTTAAAAACTACCACATTTTTTTGTTTCTTAAAAAGTATAATTATTACATATGGTTTAATCAATGTATTGTTATATCATCTATACATTAAGTATTATATATATTGTTATATCATATATTGTTCTTAAATTAGGAAATTAATACTTAAATGTGAATATATTTTAAAGTGATCATTAATTAAATTCAAATAACACAAAGATGTCATGCAAAGGAATATTTTTCAGTTTTTAAACGATACTACAATAGAATTTGCACAGTTCAGTCGAAGTTTTTACTTAACGTATCTATCTGTGTCCTAGTATCCCAAAAAATGTATGATTTATGCTTAAATTAGATTGAAGGGGAAAGAACTTTCTATAACCTTTTATAAATAGATATTGATGTCTTACTGTTTAGGCTATTTCAAATATCGGTACATTCATTAAAATTAGATTTCTTTGAACTCTTGCTTTATCATTTATTTGAAATGGTATGATATATACTTACTGTGGTAATAAAGGAGATAAAGCATTATATTTTCCCCGTACATTTAATATCTATAACTTGATTTCGTTATACTATAATAAGCATATTTTTCTGAGTTCATTTAAAGGAATCCACAATATTCATCAATTGTAATCATCAGAGGGGGAAAGAAACACAAGTTTGAGGCGAGCATTTTTCATTAGAATTGATGGTTTCGTTTCTCAAAGAAATTAATGGGTGATGATTTCGCACAATCATTAAATTCTACGAAGAAGATCGAAGCGAGTGAACAACCTTTGCGGGTGTCCTTTAAATTCTCATGACTTTCATCTTGATCCCCAATTCTAAGATCGCATATCCCTCTCCACAATTGAGTGGTAAGTTAAAATTTAAGTGGTGATCATTTGCATATTGATTGAGTTGGGTAGAAAAGATTTATCTTCCCGGAGTTGGATTTCCTACTGCTGTTAATTGGATGCGTTTCTGGGAAAATGAAGAGACGGCAAATATTTTTCTTTTCCTAGTTTGGTGAATATGTTTCATACAAAATTTATTAAGGAAGCTATTTACATTAATATGACTCAGTAAAAGCTGGAATCTGGAATGAAAACAAGCGAAGTTAACTTAGTAATTTATTAACATATAGAAAAATAATTTGAAAAGAAAATAACTTAAAGTTGACAGTTTAATATTAACCTTTATAACCATTCTTTTTATTCTAATGCAAATAATTTATTTTTGTATATTTAACTTATGTAATTGATAAATTTAAAAATACATGAATAATTATTTCATTTATATATAACATGTTTATCACATTTTTGAGAATAATTTACATAATTATGAACATTTTATGGGAAAATTAATGCACAATAAATAAATTACTAAAGATTTATGAGGCTTTTATTAATTACTTTTCACATATAATAATGTATTTTATAAAAAATTATATTTATGCTGTGGTTTGCTTCACAGATTTTAAAAATTGATTTCACATTAAAAATCTGTATCTAAAGGTATGAGCTAAAACATTTGAAATTCAAATCTACTGTTATTAAAGTACTATATATATATATATGTATATATATATATATATATATATATATATATATATATATATATATATATATATATATATATATATATATATATATATATATATATATATATATATATATATATATATATATATATATATATATATATATATATATATATATATATATATATATATATACATAATATATATGTATAAACTGAATACAGATTATAAAAAATCTTAAAAATGGGAACTACAAATTAATGATTTATTTGAAATGGAAAAAAACATCTTTATTATTGAGTCTGCAAAATTGTGTGTTTCGGCAGTTTTTATTTGAGAATTAATCATGTGATTACTTACTTTTAAACTTTCATCAGTTTTTTGTAATATTTGTTAAAAATAGAAACAAATCATTCGTGAGAAAGAACCTAGAAGTATTCTACAGATGTGTTGCTTTCACTTATAATTAAATAACTTCACATAATTTTAGTGCATCATTAATAGCAAGGCCAACATTTTCTAATAAATAGGAAATTCATTATGCGAGAAATTAGTTTTTCTCATAATATTTGTCATTTATCAAGTGTGAATAAATATTTAAAGTCAGTCCTAACTTTAAAATTCATAAATTACTGAACAAGTGAATTAGTGATTCTAAGATATTTAAATCTATAAATTATTTTATGTATAACTTTTCAAGAAATGTGGTTATTCAAATATTATTTAAAGTATATAAAATTTTCATCTAGATTGTTATCATATATTATTGTATATTCATATTGCTAAACATAATTGCAATGCATCTAATTAATTACCTTTGATTTGAAACCTTAAAAGCATCTCAACTTTTATCGACACTTTGATTTTTTAAAAAAATATTGTTCAATCTAAATTTGTGTACTGAAATTCTAGAAATGTATGACATTTTTTGACATCTAACTTTGATTAATGAAATATTTGATATCATTTCCAATATAATGATGATTGCAATTTTTAAATAAAATTTGGTGAGTAACTTTTTTACTCTATAAAATAGTAAAAAATGGAAAAAACTAAATTTTTCCTAGGAAAAATACAACTTGAAACATAAAACAAATTTAGCCAAAACCTTAAACTTTTGTCATGAAATTAAGTCATCAGTACATCATGAACTAAAGAAGAGTTCACGTTCAAATAGCGGGGTGCGAATAAAATCTCACTGGTTGAATCTGCTGACAATCTGTCAATTAATATGTTTAAGTATTTATATGTTTCTGACTTAAAAACTATGTCATTTGTCACAAAATATTACTTATCCTTAAAAGAGAACATCCATAATGAGAGCACATGCTCGAGAAGATGCATCAGAAAATGGAATAGTATCAAACAATTATGTTTAATTTTGCGTTGAGCATTTTAACAGAAATATTTTCAAGCATCATTTTAAATTTTATAAAATGTGCATTATTGTTAGCATATTTCGTCGAATTTATTGTCCACTTCTGATTAGCATTGATTTTTTCAGCATACTTTAGATTACCATCAAAGTTAGAGCTTTTTTATTGTAAACACCATTTCTTATACATTATTGAACCCCACCATACATTTTCCAGATTCAAAGATAGATGTGTTTGGCGAATAAAAACAAGTATGATGAAGAATTACAAATATACAAAAAGACTTATAGCCGCAATTTCATCAGAACTAAAAATAGAGAAAATGTCTGACAACAATGAAAACAAAAAATGTAATTCTATATTAACTGCATTAACCTTCAAGCCATCAACATCGATGACATAGGCTTTCTTCTTTTAAGGAAAAACTGAGTAATATATGATCTCTGTCCATTTCAATGTTCTGAAATTTGATTATTTGACCTCCAGAAAATGACTATCATATACGTTTTTGGTAATCATTTGTCAATCACATTTATTAATGAGTGCAAAATTAAATTACTTACTTTACTCTCTACATAAATACTAATTTATAATAACTATATAGTAATTTCCGAACTATTGAAATATAAGTTATTAAAGAAAATTTTTGTTCGGCAGTCAAGAATTTAAATAGCAGTCAAAAATGCATTCTACTATGATTGCTTTTAAAGTACATTTATTTCAATCGGGATTTTATACCTGTTTTAAAAGATCGGAAGATTTTTGGGCAATTAAGTATGGAAAATATTTGAATTTATCTCAAAAACATGGTAGAATTGCTTTACTATCTTATTCATGAGTTTCTATATCCTTCAGTTCACATGCATACACATGCATGCTGGTAGCTTACTGTAAGTATATCAAGAGTCCAATAAATTTATGAGTCAAATTTAAAATTACTAATGATATAATGCCGAAATCCTTCTTGATGAAGTAGTGTATTGTGTTGTGGTGAACTCGGTAATTTTCGAAGAATCCCGAGGAAACCCAGATTCGTTTTTCAAATAATTGAATGACAGAGATAAATTCAAAACAAAATACAATAAAATTTAATAATTTATTTTAGTAACTTATTTACAAGATAAATTTACATTTACAATCAAAACATTCTTGATTAAACAATAGAGATTCTAAAATTACTATTTGTTTTATGACAATTGCACATTAATATCATCATAACTGAGTGTGACCAGACGGACGAGGAACGAGAGATCAGACTCACCCCTTTTTGAAGTAACCGTTGTTCTCCCAACGTCAATGGCATTACCGGCTCAGGATCTCGCTTGGCTTGCTCCTCGCTCATGGGCTTTCCCTCTTTTCTCTCTTTCTCTGGTATCTCTTCTCAGACTCTGTCGTTTCTATTCTGTTCGTCTATTTGGCGGACATCTGCAGCTCCATTCTGGAAATTCGAGGCAGGGTTCCTTCTGGAATGTGGGTTTATATTTTGTATACAACTAACATCGCTTTAGCATCTTCTTATGCTCAATGAGGACCTAGTCCTCAATTGTGGACTCCTTTCCTATGTCGGGCTTCTCTGGGGCTTCTGTGTGACTTCTCTGTGTTTTGATGCAGTTTTTAACTCTTCATAATTTTCGGCTTAGCTCCTCCTCTTTACACCATTGGTTTTCCAAAGTTCTGTAGTTCCTCCTATACTTCTATGGGATAGGTCAGAAATCTCTCCCCCTCATTCCCGACTGGTCAGATTTACAAATAATACATATCATAAAACAATATACTTTGCCTGCAATTTCCTCCAGATCACTCATCCCTTCCGAAAGGGAAAATTTATTCTTTTATTGCACTTGTTTCATTGTGCCAATTTTTATTACATCCTTTCCTTTATATTATTCCCGCTTAGTTTGAAAGGAAAAGAGGAAACTCTTAAATTTAAAGTGCAATAAAAATACACACACCTATTTTCTCAGGGTTTGTTTATGTCGTATTACACTACGACATAATCGTAGATAAGCTAACTAGAAACACGGTAACTTTTTCTCAATATTAATGAGAATCAAACACTCTTTGTTAAATATAAAATAAGTAACTTATTTAATATTTATGCTTACATATTAATTTGACAATATCTTATAGATGGTAGTTTGAAATCTACCTTAAAATTATATAAAAACAAAGTATAGAGATTTTATGTTTTAATCAATGTATAGGCCTTCAATTGTCTGTGGCTACCTAATAAAATTAAAGTAGGTCAATGTAAGTGAACCTGCAAACATTTGTAAAAACAAAAATTAGTGATTGCGATGATAATTGAACTTCTTATCTGCTTCTTATCATATGAAAAAACCTTTCTAAATCCTTTCATCATTTACAAAGTATATGTAAGAAATTTTAGAAATTAAGAATTAAATTTATGTCTTGAATCAAATATATCATACTAGAAATTAAGAAGTTTTGTATACAGGTACTCATCAAATTATGAAAATACTTGTCAGCATGAGACAAAAAAAAATATAAGCATTAATATATAGTTATAACAAGTTGTTTTTTAACATAAAAAATATTTTCCATAATAGTAATTATATCCTTTGTGAAGTTGTTTACAATTCATAATTTAGTCAAAATTGTAAAAAGTGAGAATTTACAGATTTCCAAAGAAGCCACATTGTAGAAGACCAACAAACATGAGTAATTATGAACAAAGCATCCTAACGAGCGTCTCTTGAAATAAAGTGTTTTAATTCATGACAGAGTGTATGCATTAAAGAAAAAATGGCAAATTAATGAAAGAAAAACATGTATCAAATACCTTGGTAAAGCGAAAGGGTAAATGGTAGGCAACGTTGGAAGAAAATGTGACAGGTAATATAGCGGGTTGTATTTATGAAAAGAAAATTGCAGTTCAAGTGATTGCGGATCATAATTAATATTTGAATTCCTCAATGTTAATAATTACAATTAGAATGCAATTTCATTAGCAGAAAATTTAAAACAGATCACACATTCCCAACTCATTTGCCACAGATGGTCATACGAACTACAGTTTACAATGGTCTTCCCCAACAGTTTGTTGATTGATAAGTTGGTGATACTTAAATAGTCAAGCGAAGCATCTTTCAGAATTCCCACAACTAGTTTGGAGGACCCTTGCAAAAATATATAATTATGATCGTCCTCTTATCGCATGCAAATGAATGCAACAGGTAAATGAGATTCACTTGTAGGATGATTATGTTCTTATTCAAATGAATACAAAGAGTTATCAGAAAACCGTCTACTTTGACTTTCATAGTTAATTACCCATAAGGTATGGGAATCTTCATGGCTTATTTCCCAGAATTCAATCGAGAGTCGATATCCTCCACCATTCCATCTCCTAGATTTTTCACATAATTTCCATGAAGAAAAGAACAATATTTCTCCAAAGGCTATTTAATAATCCAATGTAAATCTAAGCTTTATCAAAGTAACCAATAAAGTTTTTCTTCTTTTTGCTTTATCATTGCATTAAACAAGAATGTATGCAAATTTATGTGTGGTTTAAAATATTGAGGTGGATTGATTGATTGATTTTGTGAGGTTTACTGATGCAAGGTCCAATATTGGACATTTCTGCACCGTACAATATTTAAAACTGTAGGTAAAAATTCTGCGTTAAAATACTAGTCAGATGTATACAATGGAATGTATTAAAAGTTCAAGAAAAACATTTGTAAAAGATTATTTTGGCTAAAAATCTTAAATAGAATTCAAGAAACCTATTGCACGTAAAAATGCAAACAAATTTCTATGTGGTTTAAACCCAAGCAAGTCTGATAAAATTAAATTTGTGGTATTAAAAAACACTATGCATAAATCATTGAAGTTAAGACAGACAATTAACATGTGATGTACTGTATATGGTACATTACACATGCCACAAACTGGAGCACTACGAGACAAGAATAAGTGCTTGTGCATAAATATAATATGTCCAATACGAAGCAGTGTGAGTTTTACATCTACTCTTCGCATGGGAACAACTGGGAATGGAAGAATGTGGGAGGATATACTATATAATTTATTGTTCTTCTGCAAATCCCATGTTTTTGCCAGTGAGAGGAAATGAAATCTTTGATAATTTGTTTAATGTCAAAAAATGTTAATGCTTTATGCAAAATGTCAGAGGCATTTTTAGCAGCATTATCTGCAAGTTCATTCCCAGCTATGCCAACATGACTTGGAACCCAACAAAACAAGATGTCAAATCCTTTATTCTTCAATATATTTAAAATATCCAATATTTCCACGATAATTGGATGACATTTATCTTTAAAATTGTCTAATTGCATGAGCACACTCATGCTATCTGTATATATACAGTATTTTCGATAAGAGCTGGATTGTATTATTTCTAGAGCACGTTTAATAGCAACAGCTTCAGCTGTATACACAGAAAATGATGCATGCAGTTTATAGCTGAAAACTGTATTTCCAACAACAATACCACAACCAATATGACCACTTGATTTTGAGCCATCTGTATATACAGAGATGTGGGAGGAATAATGAGAATGAATGTGTGAAAACATTTGTTGCAAAATAAGGGAAGATGTAACTGATTTATTGTATCCAGTAAAAGATTTGATTATATTGACAACAGGAATATTCCAAGGAGGAAATCTTAGAGCATCTGTGATTTGAATATGTAAATCAGGGAACTCAGATGAAGACAGGAATGAATTTGTACGCTCATAAAATGGTAATATGTTATGTGGCCGTGCATTATATAGCCTTCTTAAAGAGGGACAAATAATCATCGATTTCAAAGGGTGTTGTGATACTGATAGCATTTTTAAATAATAATGTAGAGAGAGTTGCTTACGCCTCAGATCTAGAGGTAACTGGTCGCAAATTACATAAAGGCTCTGGACAGGAGAAGTCCGGAATGCTCCAAAACAGATTCGTAAAGCTGCGTGATGAACAGGGTCTAGTTTGAGCAAAACTGATGATCTGGCTGATCCATAAACTACGCTACCATAGTCAATTCGGGATAGAATAACTGACTGATACACTCGGAGTAATGCTTGACGATCTGCACCCCAAGAGGTGTTAGATAGAACTTTCAGAATATTCATTGATTTTTCGCATCTTTTGCGCAAATCTAAGATATGTGGTAGGAAGGTTAACTTTTTATTAAATATAAGCCCAAGAAATGATATCTGATTAACTACGGGAATAGTTGTACCTGATATCTTAATTTCTGGATCAGGAGTAAGCCCAGTTTTTCTGCAAAAATGGATACAATTGCTTTTACAAGGGGACAAAGTATGCCCATTTTCATTACACCAAGCAATTAGATTATTGACAGCAGTTTGTAATTGCCGTTCAATTAGTCGCATATTGGAACCTTGGCAAGAAATTTGGAGATCATCAACATATAATGTTCCATGGACAGATGGTTGCAATACATGAAGAATGTTGCTGATGCAAATATTAAAAACAGTAACACTTAAGACACTTCCCTGAGGAACCCCCTCACATTGGATAAATGAATTAGATAAAACAGATCCTATACGGACATTAAAAATGCGAGAACTTAAAAAACTCTGAATAAAAATGGGTAAATTTCCTCTGAAATTAAAATTATACAAAGTTCGAAGAATTCCATAACGCCATGTCTTATCATAAGCTTTTTCTATGTCAAAAAATACAGACACCAAGTGATGTCTCCGTACAAAAGCATTCCTAATTTGTGTTTCTAGGTATGCAATATTGTGCAGAGTAGATCGACCTTTCCGGAATCCACTTTGATAAAGAGATATGTACTGATTGTCTTCAAGTACATAAACAAGACGGGCATTGACCATACGCTCCAAAGTTTTAGCAAGGCAACTTATGAGAGCAATTGGACGATAGTTTTGAGGATTAGTTGGATTTTTCCCAGGTTTAAGAATTGGAATAATAATTGCTTTGCTCCAAAGACTGGGATAGACATGTTCATTCCATATTCTATTGAATAGAAAAAGAATGTTTATTAAAGATTCATGATTAAGATGACAAAACATCTTATATGAGATACCATCTAGTCCAGGACTAGTATTTTTAGTTTGGGACAGGGCTCTCTGCGGTTCCAGCAAAGAGAAATTGCAATTATATGGATGTATGGCTTTTTCATGAAACTTTATAGGTTTCTTTTCAGCTTGCTCTTTGGTTCTGAGAAATTTAGGATCATAAGAGGCTGGACTAGATACCCTTGCAAAAGTTTCACCTAAAATACTGGCAATATCATATTGAGAAGAAATTGTGTCAGCTCCTGGGCGTAGTATTGGGATAGAGAAGTCCCGATATAAGCCACAGGAAGCTATAACTTTCTTCCACAACTCTTTGCTGGAAGTTGATGATGTGATGGAGGAAACATATCTTATCCAAGATTCTTTTTGACTATTTCTCCGTACTCGACGAGCAAAAGCTTTAGCTTTTTTGAAAGCCATGGTTCCATGGTAGGTTTCCATGGTAAGTTTTCCATGGTAGGGCACCTGCGAAAAACAGTCCACAACTTTTTTGTTTTTTGTATGACACTTGGCACTCATGGTTCCACCATGGTTTATGATATTTGCGTGGAATTGGGGAGCGCTTGGGAATTGTGTTTTTGGCAGCATCTAGAAGTGTATCAGTTACTTTTTGCACAGCATCATTGATATTATCACTTCTAACCATGCTGTCAGTAATCACAACTAATTGAGTGTAGAGAGACCAGTCTGCACGATGATAAGAATAAGAGGAGTGGAAGACTTGTGATTGAAGACTTGTGGTATGCTTATACCAGTTTGATTTATAATTAAAGGAAAATGATCACTGTTATATAAGTCCTAATCAACATTAAGATTTAATGAAGGTAGAATTGATGGAGAGCAAATAGCTAATTCTAATGAGTGAAAAGTTCTTGATGGCTGATGGAAATAGGTTATTTCCGTGGAATTTAGAAGGCAGATATTGTTATTAGAAATGAACTGTTCAACTGTCTTGCCCCGAGGATTCATATTATCACTACCCCATAAGGTGTTATGACCATTGAAGTCACCAAGTAAAATAAAGGTTGTAGGTAGTTCCAGCAAACTACCTACAACCTTTATTTTACTTAGTACCTACAACCTTTATTTTACTTATTTAGTTGTAGGTCCAGCAAACTGTTTAAATCGCTTTCATGGATGATCGCATGAGGAGGTAAGTAAAGGCTACAAATAGTAATGAGAGATGTTGTGTGTATGCGTACTGCAACAGCCTATAATGAAGTGTTAAGGGATTGTATAGTGCTAGGAATATTACAAGACACAAGAATGCATACACCTCCAGAATCATGATTAACATCTTTCCTCACACAATTATATCCACGCAATTTTAAACTGTACTGTTGTTTCAAGAATGTTTCTTGAGTAGCAAAACAAACTGGATTATGCAGGTTTATAATTGTTTTTATATCTTCTATATGAGTGTGAAAACCTCGACAATTCCAACAAAAAAGGTTCCCATTAAGATAAGCTGAATGCTCCGGCATTGGAGCAAGCCACCTGGGATTCAGATGAGTCTCCACTTAGGAGTGTTTCATCATCTGATGGCTCTATGTTTTTTATACCTGTCTTAGAGGCAGTTGAGTTTCTTTTACTCTTTAAATGTGATTTATGGAGCCCTTCTTTTGCATTCTTTAATTTTAGGGATATTTGAGACTTAGATTTTGCAAAAGACAGTGGAGAAATTCCTTTCGGAATGAGTGGGACATTTATAATAGGAATATTTGAGGATAAGTTTGGAAAATTTAAGAAATCTGTTTGAGTACTACAAGATTTCATGACTTTTTTAATTGCTTGTGAATAGCTAATACCTTGATTAGGGGTACGAGATGATACTGTATGCCTGGCTTCAGGGTAAGATAAATTTTGTTTTATTTTCACAGTAATAATTTATTTTTCTAATATCCAGGTTGGGTATGACCGGTAGTACGATGGATGTTCACCACTGCAGTTTACACATTTTTCTTGTAATTGACATTCACTACTATCATGTCCAACAGATGCACATCGAGCACAAGTCAAATGTCCCCTACAAGTAGTTTTTGTATGGCCGAAACGCTGACATTTAAAGCAACGTAATAGATGTGGAATGTAGGGGCGAACACTACAATTTAGGTAGCCAGCTTTAATAGATTGAGGTAGTATTGGAGTAGCAAATGTGAGTATAAGGTGCTTAGTTCTTATAATTTTGCCCTCTCTCCTGATTGTAATACGCTGCACATGTTGTACTTTTTGGTCAACGAGATTATTCAAAATTTCCTCCTCTGAAACATTAAATAGATCATCTGCTAAAATTACTCCCCGTGTTGAATTTAACCTACTATGAGGAGATACTATAACATCTATATTACCAAGGCATTTTAGTTTTAGGGTGGCTTTGGCCTGTTCAATTGATAAGACTTCAACTAAGAGATCACCAGATTTCATCTTGCGAACATTTTTGACATTTCCAACTGTACCAATAAGACTCTTTTTAATTAAGAATGGTGAATCATTATCAAAATTGCCCTCAGTTCTTTTAAGAACAAAATATCTCTGATCCTGTATCATTTGTTGCTCCATAGGGAGTAAAGAATTAGAAGTACATTCCATAGAAATAGGTTAATTACTTCAAGGCCCGACTGCACAACCCACCACCGAGACCAACAAGGGGATGCAGTGTAACTGCATCAGTGCTAACCAGACCTTATACGCTTTCAATATATCTCTGACGTGGCCTCCACCCTTATCGAGTCACACAGCAGATATATGATCGCTTGATCCATGGAAGCCGATTGGTATGCTGAGGACCACAACACACCTCCCGTTTACCTGAAGCAGAGGCCAAAGTAATGTGTTGATCTCAGAGCCTCAATCACCAGGATCCTCCTTTCCAGGGACACGGGTATCCATGCACGGCAAACACGCGGGTGATTTAGTTCCCAAGAGAAGCTAATAGTAACAGGGCGACAATAGCTACTCAAGGGGAGCCCTCAACCTCTTACAAGGCAAACACAATGAGGGAGAAGAGGAAGGAAAAGCAGAAGAGGAGAGGAGAGAAAAAAATAAAGAGAAGAATAGATCACTAGGGTACCTCGGGATTGTGACACCCGTGTTTACCTAAAGAAGGTAAACCCCCTTAGGGAGTGAGGTGGAGAGAAGAAATAGTATTCGTTATAAAATGTGGTAAGGCATGCATTTTTATCACTCGTAATTAATAAACTAACTATTAGGAACAGAAGTATCCAAAAAGATCATTTGATGTTTTTTGCTTTATGACTTCAAAATAGGCTTATCATCAATTCATATGTGTTTAAAAAGAATGCTGTTAATAAACGTAATTCAAGGTATTTTTTCATAAATTCTGTTTAATGAATTGGACATGCACCAAACATTCAGGAACTTTTTTGCATGTAACGCCTCTTTGTTTTATTGCAAAAGTATTGCACAGTTAGATATATATCGACACTTTACTGACATGATTTCAGTAAGAATTATATATGTTACCTTATGTATGCCAAAGACAGTCCTACGCCAGATTAGTAAAGAATTCCTAGTAAGTCTAAAGAGTTTCTATTATCTTGAAAACTACCTTTATAAAGTTATATATTCATAGTATTTCTAAAAAAAGGATATCAATATTCTAATGGTACATTCAAATGCTATATTTTACTATTTTTATTAATTATGGCTTTCAGAATCAGATTTATTGTTTTTACAACTTTCATCAGCCCTTTCTAGTTCTGAAATTTTCTTTTTCTTTACTTTTAATATCATCTTCATTCGATAAAATTCTTGTCGCGCGTTTTCATCCATTTCACTATTTATGTATTCTATTGTTTTGTTCAATTTAGGAATATAAGTTTGCTCCAAGGCATTCACTCGCCTATTTGTGGTTCTGATGATTTCATCCAATAGAAGGAATGTTGTCTGAAGCGTTGCTAATTCAGCAATAATGTCAATAGCATTCACGAAAGCCTGTTTGACCAAGTGCAGTTTCTCACCACCTTTTGCCAATCCTGTTAATCCATAAAAGTCATCACCTTCCATCAATGTTTCAAAAATATCAAGCGTTACACCAGCAATGTTTTCTGTCCTATGTATGACTTTTATCCTAGCTGTTGAAGCACTATTGAGAACAGTATGATAAAAATTCCCCGAAACAAACCTAGCTTCAGCAAGAAGAACTGAAGTTTCTCTGAAAATATCACCCATCACGCGTTTCACTTGGATAATTTCTTTTCCAACTTTTCGAAATCGCATGTCGAGTACTTCGACTTTCGTTTTTAGCATGTTGTGTCCTTTTTCTGCTATTTCAATCCTTGCTTTTATCTGCTGTCTAGCCAGAGGTGTTGGAAAAACTTGAAGTCTCTCTTTATTATCTGCCATTTGAAATGTAGCTTCTTTTAGGTAATATAATTTATTTAAAACTTACTCGATAACCTAAGAAATAAAATTTGCTAAATTTTCTATCTTGAAACATATATTTATTCACATTTTATAAAATATTACATAAAAGTATGAAAGCTTGCTATCCAAGCTTTTGCCAACTTTATAATTATATTTCACTTTGACAAAGTTGAATATTACAGATGGTAACTCTAAATCTTGCTCGAGAAAATTATGCTAATTTAACCACATAATATTCTAAATTTTAATAAGTTAAATAAAATTTATTTAAAACAAAAACATGAAAAATTTTTGATTGAAAAAACATGAAAAACATATGTCTCTTCAGCTTAATATTTCTCCTTAATCTGAGCTATAAGCAATTTTAGCATATATAAATGGCGATGCAGATGATCCAAGGGCGGTATCTTAAGTTTAAAGGGTTTGGAATACTCATCCATGAAAAAACCTCATAATTTTGATTCAGTCAGGGGAAGAGGACATATCTGAGCTGGCGATCTTTCCATATTCCCGCCACACTAGTTCAGACGTCATAGATTAACGTGGACACATCCACAGCCCCTGCAGCTCCAGCAACTCAGTGAGGAAGAATGCGGTCACCCTGCTCATCACTGCCCGTGGCAAATGACGCTTCACTTTGCTGATCTTAATGGGAAGCAACATGAAGCTACTGAGCCACTGGACTTCGCAATTTTGGCACACAGTTCCAAAACTGTCTCCCGTAACCTAACCTAACCTAAACAAAATTTCTAATGCTTCATAAATGTTACGAACCTTTGTTCTTTATAAGAAACAATTACTTTTGTCTAATACTGAATAATTCGAAAAGTAATTTCGTCTTTAAAATGAAAATAAATATTTTTCTCTTAATGCTTATAAGTTTTGTTAAACTAACTTTTCACCATTTTTGGATCAATACTCTTTGTCATTTTCTGGCAATAATGGCATTTCACTCTCATGTGAGAAGATTATGCTGGCAAAAAGTTAATACAAATCATTTTTTTATGCTTTTTTATGAAGTAAGGATTTAATCATTAAAATTTTTATAGAGATCGAAAGAATTGATTACTTGAAGATATGAGGCAAATCTGAAGAATACAATGGTTACAGAAATACATGTATAAGCTTTTGGCAACTTACTAAACATGTATAAAGTCACATACGATCATTTCAAAGTACTTTACTTTCTCTGTTAATGAATTTCTAAATTTTTTTCTGTTCTAATGAATTATTTCATTTGTCTATTTGATGAGAGTAGATTTTATGATTCATCGCAGCGTTCGATCGATATGAAATTTAATTTCCATTGCATAGTGATTTTTAAATTAAATGCAAAATGAAATTTTAAATTATGTTAATGCATTATAGTCATAATACAATTATTACTTATCTCTCGTTAATATTCAAATAAATATGTTATCAAAGTTACCATTCATTTATATTAAAAAATTACATCAATTAAGTTATATTTTTTCAGTTTAAAATATTCATTATCATAACATTAAAAGAAAAATTACTAAGCACAAATATTCTATAGATTATAACTATTCTCTCACTATAAATATTAGAAACATATTATTAAATTTTTTAATCATTCGCAAAATAAATATACCTCGTATTCAATAAAATTTTGATTCTCTCAATAACGTATAAAATTATTACAATAATTCACAAATTATATTCGTAAGGTAGTTTTCTGGAACAAACTGTAAATGGTTCTTCGTATAGTTCCATCATGCTTTGCAATCTTTTATTTAAATATATTTATATATATATATATATATATATATATATATATATATATATATATATATATATATATATATATATATATATATATATATATTCAAAGAGAAAAATATATTCAAAGAGACTTAATTTTTAGGACATCTAACATATCATTATATCACATATCATCACTTACTTTGGTAAACAAAATCGCATCTTTCAATTGTAAAAATTGCTTTATTATTGAATAATATTATGCTTAGAAAGTAACTCAAAAAATTTTATCATTTGTATATTTTCTTGATATAATAACAATTTTTATTAAAAACACACAGTTTAGTTTTAGCCATTTTTAAGCATATAATAATAACGATGGAACATTCTGCCTGTTCAAGTATTTTACCAATTCAGTGACTAAAAACATATTCTTAAAAAAGAATATGTCATCATATTGCATATTGTCTCCACTACAGCCCATAGTCCTTGATCGGAATGATAAATTGATGTAAACAATATTATATTTTAAGGCATAAAGAAACATCTTTTTTGCCTACTTTTAAAATAATTTAATATATTTTCTATACTTAATCACCTTTAAAATTTTTGATATTTTTCAATTCTTTATAAGAAAAATACTCAAAATTCTCAGAAAACTTTATTTTTATACAGTTGCTCTGGAAGGAATTTTATTTAAAACAACTGGTCAGTAATAATTCCAGTTGATAAAAAAATAAAATTACTTTTATAAAAGTAATTGCTCAGTAATGAAATTTTTATGTGTTTGATAAAAATTCTACAGAATAAGAAGTACTTTTTTTACTAGAAACTCATGATGCAAGTTAAGTGAAACGAATTTTAGTATACAAAACATTCAAATATATATTTATATTATAATTTATACTATAAACATTAAAATAGTTAAAATTATACTATAAACATTAAAATAGTTAATAAAATTTTTTTCTAAATGTCTATTAAATTCATTTCCGAAAATAGCTCAATCAACATCATCGATAATAAGCTAATTGATCCTAACTGTTACTACATTTTAAATTTTCGGTTAAATTTTATCTAGCTACATTCACAATAAAAATAAATGTGTGATTTAACTTAGTATGATAAGTTTATAAAGACGTTTTCATAAATTCAATTTTTACTAAATTAGTAAAAAAAATTAAAAAATTAATCATTTTTACTAAATTTTGGGCATTGTATTTTACAATGAATTACTTAACAGTTTCTTCATCTTTCAATAACATGTAATTATTACAATTTATGTGACTGAGCATTTGTGTTGACAATTTGTTCAAAATGTTATCCTAATTTATTCTCATTTTTAAGTAAAAAAGTTAATATAGCATTTAATAACACATTTGTATTCAAACTCAAATCCTGTATAAGTTACACATGCGATTTTTATTTACATTTTTTCACTATCGAACTTAGTTTCAGGAATATAATTTAACATTCTTCTTCGAACTAACGATAGAAATATATCTTTTTTGAAGCAATCAAATTGGAATTATATGGTAAATTATCAATAAAGGAATTTCATCTAAATCAAGAAAAATTCTAATTTCATTTTTAATTTTATATCTTCATCTGAGAAAGTTTATATGCACCTTTTTTAACATTTCGAATGGATTTTGTCGCCATTTTAAAATTGAAAATTACAATTTGAGCATTTTCAGTTCTAAATATTTAATAAAATAATTGATAATATTAACTCTTCAAGACGATTTATAATTTAAAATATAATTTAAACTTTTGCTACAGATTATCAGTAAAAGTAATTCTTTTACTGATAATCTCTTATTCTCGTACCTAAGCAATTTTAAAATTATGTTTTTATTTATAACATGAGTTTGCCTGTAGGGAATTTACATGGTTTGTCATTAGTTTTATGGCTACCATTCAATCATAAATCAAACGGTAGTTTTCTGATGAAACATTATCGTAAGTATTTTTTTTAGCTATGCATACTTTTTTTCACCGTCTATATGTAACTTTGTTCTGCTTCAGTTATACTTCTAAACAAGTAATATATGGATTAGTTGCCTTAAGTAAACATTTAATGTATAATATCCAAACAATAATTTTCTATGGAAGCATAGTAATAAATATTTTTTCTGTCTATATTATTTTATATTGTTTATGTATAACTTTCTTCCAATTCAGTTAGATTTTTAAGAAGTTATATACGGATCAATTATCTTGAGTAAACATGAAACTAATTCGAATTTAAGTTTCATCACATTGAATATTAGTTCATGCATTATGAGCTATTTTAGTACAAGTCTATTAATAAAGAATTTTAAAACATTTAATACTGCTCATTGAAATTTGCAAGCTACTTTAATTTTATCTTTTAGGTAATATATATATAGAGAATAATTAAGAGATAAAAAGTTCTACACACGCCTAATAACATCATCATCATCATAATCTCTCTCTCTCTCTCTCTCTCTTTGAAATTGAAATTCACACAAAAAAATATCTTCGAAGGAAATTGGATCTATTTCATTCCAAAATATGAAACAATGTTTATAATACATTATTCAACTTGCATTGGAATTTATTAGCTTTGAACTCTGCCTCTGATGATTTAACTCTTTTAGTAAATTTAATAACATGTATTTTTATCATGATTCTTCTCAGTATGGTCAAATATTATCATTCATCAAAATATATTTCTATATACCTTTTACATAATCAAACATTTTTTTCACTTTATTTCTGAAAAGCTTCAAGTTCTGATGCAATTTCGAATGATGCCCTGTTGAATTTATATCTACCAGAGAAGTATTAAATGGACGTTTTCTTTATCTACTAGCTTATCTGAACTTTCTTTGCCTAAGGGAATTCACAAAAATCCACTTTTAAATTCAAGTACTGAAAAGGATTTCCTTTATTATTAGAAGATGGAATAGAATATCCCTCGTGTTTTATACGTTTGCTAAAATCCCTTTGATCAAATCATATTCTTAGAGAATAGTTATATTTTATCGATATTGATAACACTCACCCAATATGTAAGGAATCAGTTATTTTGTAGTAACATCAATTTTTTCCTAAATTTTTAATTTTGCTTTGAAGAGTAAAAATACATTTTTATACATTCAATGCAGTAAGAATTACCGAAAATGTTTTTCACATACAATTCTTCATATTTCCTAACTATATTTCATTAGTATTAAATCCTTCAATTAAATTTAAATTGCACGCCTATTATGTATAATGCAGTTTAGAATAACTAGTTATTTAACATTAATTAATATGATAAAATTATACCATATTTATGTTTTCATTTTTAAAATGGAATATGATTGTTTACATATCTTACAGTTTCAAGCTTATTGTGGCTGATCAGAGAGATTTTCACACTTTTCACAGGGTAAGATATTAAATTCAGTCGCAGACATTGTTGAACAACAGGAGATGGATGCTGCATTTCTATCTACAATGGACACCTCTGTCGGGTTGAGTCCTTGTCAGTTTCCTTTTTTAAGACACCTGATTACAGACCTTTATCTTTGAAACAGTCTAACATAAAACAATTTAGGCAGTGAATATTAAAATACCTTACAACAACAATCTTAAGAGTTAATATCCACTGTGCGATAACGAAAATCTTACAATTTTTCGTGATTTAGTGATAGGACAATGCTCTTCAAAGTGAAAGGTTACTATTGAAGAACGGGAGATGAATGTTATGTTTCTACTTTCTGCCTGCATGTGAGTTTCCCCAACAGTTTTTTAGACTGTTATGTTTTTCATTACGTGATAACAAAGTTGTATCGTTTTATCTATTGTGCAGATTATTATTGTTTTATTTAATATGCAGATTATTATAATGGAAGATTCGAATTTTTTACACATGCAATCAGCAATAAAATTTCCTCCAATTGAAACACTGTATTCAAATTCTAGCCTAAAGTTATTTTAAGATATTTTTCTTTCTTTTAATCGTTGAAAAATATTCCCATTAAAAATAAAAATAATTAATTTTAAGAGAAAAATACCTGCATTCAAATTCAATTTATTCATGAAAAAGTATATTTTTAATATTGTAATTTTAAAATACAGCATCACTGGTACATAATGTTATTAAAAATAGCTTCGGTTTACTTCCTCATCTTTTAACTGATCAAATAATTCAGAATGATTAAATAATTCGTGTCTTTCAGCTCCTAAATACCCCTTTCACATTGGGCTTACGATATGGATTAAATTTTGATGGCCATCAAAGTTAATCCAGTATCGCATCGAATTTCCTATGCTTGAATGCTCGCCACTTTTGATAAAGATTTGCTACGCAATAAAATTCCCCACCTTGATATCGCTAGGTATTAAATTCTTTCCACAGAAATTAAAAGTATTTTAAAATGTGTCTATTATAGTTTTCTCTTTTCTGAAATTTTGTATGAAGAAAAATGAGAATTCTCAAGTGCATTTTTATTGTTATTTAAAAGTAGTCAATAAATTTTATGCTTTTAATATTGTTTAATGAATAACGTTTTATGTTTTTCATAACATTTCAGGAAAAAATATATTGTTATTAATTATAATTTCTCATTCCATAGTTCAAAATGAAAAAAATTTTCATGTGAAATTATATTGTTTTAAAATTTGCATGAAATCGCATTTGTGTGAGTCTTAAGTTAAATGTTCGAATTAATATTTGTTTTTATAATGTTGGAGAAATCTTGAGGGTTAATGGGTCAGTCTTGTAGGTTTTAGGCTGCCTATTTTTATTTATTGAGAAGGCATTTTACGTATAAGAATGCCTTGTAATTTTGAATTACAGTATATAGATAAGGTTAATCTCTAAACTTTTTTCCTTCTTTACACTTCGTATGAGGTTTTTCTCCTCACTTAGTAGAAATATGACCCATCTCTAATAATGACCAGATTTCACTGAAATGAAAATCCGTATGCTGACATTTACGCCTAATAACTTTCTAGGATAAGAAGGTAACATCTTTATTTATTTTATATAACCATGCATCATTCCAAATTTTAAGGTAGTGTTTAGTTGTTTTATTCTTTAGAAAAAAGCAGTCAAATGCTACCTAGAATAATGATAATTGTGATAAATTTTGTGATTCGAATTTTTAATCAATATTCCTTTTACCAATTTTGTAACATAATACTCATTTAAATAAAAACTATTAGCGTTTTTAGTATATACTAATTTAGCGATATATCCCTAACTACACTACTGGCCATTAAAATTGCTACACCAAGAAAGCGGCACTCTACACACGTGAAATTTGCATGACAGGTAGAACTTGCTGTGATATGCAAATGTTTAAATTTTCAGCGCATTCATACAAAGCAGGCGACAGTAGCGACATCTACAATGTGTATAAAACCAGAGATTTGACGTCAGTTTCTCATACTCAATTTCCGTTTCAACGTTGTTTTCGGCAAAGAAAGTTGTTGTAGCCTCGTGTAAGAAGAAGAAATGCTTATCAGCACGTGTCTGACTTTGATCGAGGAAGGATTATAGCCTACCGGGATTGCGGTTTATCGTACCGCAATATTGCTGCTCGCGTCGGTCGAGACCCCATGAATGTTAGCAGAATATGGAATCGATGCGATCAGGACAATCATACGGAACGTCATGCAGGATCTCAGCGACCCCCATCACTAACAGCAGAGAAGACAGACATCTTATCCGCATGCTCACAACGGATCGTACAGCCACGTCACGAACCCTGAGTCGAGAAATGGAGTCATTGGCAAGGCAACAAGTTTCTGCTCGAACAGTTCGACGACGTTAGCAGCAGCATGGATTGTCTGCACGGCGACCATGGCTTCGGCTACCATTAACGCTGCGTCACAGACAGGAGCGCCTTCAATGGTGTGATCAGTGACGAACCTGGACGCGGGAATGGCATTACGTCATCTTTACAGATGAATCTCGGTTCTGTATACAGGACCATGATGGCCGCATCCGTGTTTGGAGGCATCGTGGAGAACGCGCATTGCCAGCTTGCATTGGACATCACCATACTGGCCCATCTGCTGCAGTGATAGTATGGGATGCCATTGGATACACGTCTCGATCACCTCTTGTTCGCATAACCGGCACTTTTAACAGCAACCGTAACATTTCCGAGGTGCTAAGGCCAGTGGCTCTGCCCTATCTTCGAGGCATCCCTAATGCTTTGTTTCAACAGGATAATGCACGACTGCATGTTGCCGGCACTGTTCTGAACTTTCTTGATACAGAACAGGTTCAACTGTTACCCTGGCCAGCACGTTCTCCTGATCTGTCACCAATTGAGAACGTGTGGTCAATGGTTGCTGAGCGATTGGCACGCCATCACTCACCATCCACTACTGTCGATGAACTGTGGCATAGTGTTGAAGCTGCAAGGACTGAGATCCCCGTACATGCCATACAATTTCTGTTTGACTCCATGCCTAGGCGGATAAATGCTGTTATTGCAGCCAGAGATGGCTGCTCTGGGTACTGATTTCTCAAGATCTATACATCCTAATGTCCTGTAAATCTAATCACTTGTTCTTTCCACTATAATGTATGTGTCCAATAAATATCGTTCTGTTATTTGCATTCCTTCTTGGTGTCGCAATTTTAATGGCCAGTAGTGTATAAAGGTTAATACCATTTACCGCAGCAAATTATTAACTAGTAGTTCTCTAACTGGTTGAGTCCACAGTCTAAGTTTCCAAGATGCTCTATCATTTGATTCTGACTTTGTCACGTGGCAGACTAGATTACTTTTAGAGCATTGTGGGACTTAAGAGTTTTGTGCAGATTTATTTAAAAAGAGTGTAAGTTTATTAATCATAAATTAGCAAGTAAGAGAAGAAGCTCGACTTAACCTAATTCTTAGAATTTCTTTTTGTTCAGTTATATGGCTAATCTGTTTTTATTATGTACACTGCTGGCCACCCAAATTGCAACACCAAAAAGAACAAGGGTTATAACAGCAAAATTTATTTTGTATATAACATGTTGACTAAGTATCAAGTGAATAAATTAATAGATTTTTGTGAAGTGTGATTCCTGCCAAAATCAGAAGCCAGAATATCCGATACTGTTGGAGATCACCGCTGCCACACACCTTGGCACTGATTCAAAGAGACTTTGGATGTGTTCTTGGAACATAGCAAGCCAAGCAGTTTCCACATGTTGCCAAATTTGATATGGTGTGGCAGCTAGGAATGTAATCTAGGTCGATCGTTGAGCAGCCTTGGACTACATGTTTTTATCTTCAAAAGCCCCGGAGAACAAGCCGGCCAGGGAAGCGATTCAATATAGCGATTGGTGAAGTACCCTTAGGCAATGCATGCCCTGTGTGGTCGCGCATTATCCTGTTGAAATAGAGCTGTGGGCAGGCCCTGAAGTTAAGGAAGCACAACTGGCTCCAATACCTCGGAGATGTAGCGTTGGCTGTTTAAAGTACCATCAATGCGTACTACAGAAGTAAGAGATTGATATCCAATACCATCCCATACCATAATACCCGGTGCGGGACCAGTGTGGCGGTGCATAACGCAGATGTTCAGCATCCTCTCTCCCCGATGTCTCCAGACTTGAATGCGATCATTGTGATGTTGCAGACAGAAACGTGACTCATCAATAAAGACAATTTCATTCCATTCTGCCGTTAACATCCTTCTTTCATCTCACCAATGGCGGTGGAGTCATCTGTGGTTCTGCGTCAAGGGTACACAAAGCAATGGATGTCTTCTGGATATGCCACTGTGCTGTAAGCGGCGTCGAATGGTATGCGCAGACACTGGAAGATGCATTACAGACTGAATGTGCTGTTCTGTGGTTTGTGACCTGAGCGATTTGCCACTGCCATTCGCATAATTTACCTATCATCACGTGAAGTGGCGCACTGAGCTGGATTCGACCGAACACATCGGTCTGTCGTACCCTCCTACATCCAACGATCACATATCCGCATTACAATTGTTTGGTGTCGTCCAACACGACTACTAATTTCCCTGAAAGATATTCCACAATTTCAATGGGCTACTATCCTTCCTTTGTCAATTTCAGATACTTGATCGAAAAATGATTACTGTTTACTAAGAAGCATAATTGATCAATTTTTTGGAAAAACCACAATAAAAACACAATTGCGGAACTTGAAATCGTCTAAATCTTCAAACCTTAAATAAGGCTTTGAAATGGCACCACAGGCGTGCGTGATGTGTGTCTGAGCTGAAATTCTAATCATTTACATTTCCCATCTTCGCTAATGCATGTTGTAAATTTCATGTTATTTGCATGCTTTCTTCAGGTTATTGCAATTATGGTGGCCAGCAGTGTACTTGATATTAAATTTGATTATCAATATATAGTGCACGAATTGAAAGAAAATTATTGACTTATATCGCTGAAGTGGTGAAAATGTCCAAACAAAAACTACAAGTTTAGATGAATTTTTAAATATTTATTTACCATATTGAGATTCTTAGGAACAACATGTACTTAAAATCAAGTAATGTAAGCGTATTCTGGAGTTTTTATTGGTTCCTAATTTGTACAGCATTCATAAGATTTTGTTGAAAAAGTCATCAATATACTTACATTACTCAAAAGGAAGAACAATACTGCTTTTAAATGCCAAGGAAATTCAATGGGGCTACACTGAATTTTGACAGCTATTCATATTGTAACCAGAATTTAAGCAAACTTGCTTACAATGAGATCGTAATTAACCATTTTAACCATTTCAAATACTTGATCAAAAAAGGATTGCTGTTTTCTACAAGACATAATTGATCATTTTAAAAAAAACACAATTACCGAGCTTGAAATCTTCGAAATTTCCAAACCTTAAATAGCAATTTGAAGTGGCACCACAGGCGTGCATGGTGTGCGTCTGGGCTCAAATTCTGATCAGTTGCATATCTCGCCATTTTCAGGGTATTTTGAAAAGCATAAATATCTGAACTTTCCCTCAAAGTGAGTTTTAATAAATTTGATGAAACCAAATAGCTTATTTATTTGTTTATTTATCTAAATTTTTGACCCCATTCAGTTCACGATGCGTTCTATTTGGCTGATTTGTTACTTTTAGATCACTATATATATATATATATATATATATATATATATATATATATATATATATATATATATATATATATATATATATATATATATATATATATATATATATATATATATATATATATATATATATATATATATATATATATATATATATATATATATATATATATATATATATATACATATATATATATATAACTGTTAAAATTCTACTAAATACACTGGCGCTCA
Source organism: Latrodectus hesperus (assembly GCA_037975125.1). Lineage (NCBI taxonomy): Eukaryota > Metazoa > Arthropoda > Arachnida > Araneae > Theridiidae > Latrodectus > Latrodectus hesperus. The sequence continues at coordinate 47,046,682 of CM075851.1, forward strand.
AGAATTTAGTATAGCTTAAGAAAAATGCTACTTCTATCTATGAATTCCTGTTATTTTAAATTGAATTTCACTAGTTCACAACAAAATATAAATAATTTCTTACAAGGCAAAAATTTATTAAATAGAAAACTGTTAAGGCTTGCTCAAATTTTCTTGTCATCTGTGTGCTACTCAGTGTCAAGGTGTTATAAAAACAGCCAGATAAATTACATAAGAACAGGCAAAGATGATAAGAATTATAGTTGACTTTCCTGAAATTCATATGAATTACAATCAAATAAAGCTCGAGATGTCTCTTCAACAAATATAAATGCAGATATTTTAAAAACAAATTCTTAATTTTTATTTCATAATTTTTGAATTTCAGTATATTATGGTATATTTAAATCCAATTTATTGTAGATTTTTAACTAAACTTTAAATATTTTTATAATTGTAATTTACAATATTTGAATGTTTATACAGCTAAAAATAACTTATATTAAAGTTAATATAAAAACCATTTTTGTTAATAATTATAAAAGTCGCACGTGTTGGTACTTCAAATACTACAATTTACATGCAGAAGTAACGAACATATTTTTTATATTCTGAAGTGTTTATACATTACACTTTGTTACAATACTAAACAAAAAACAGTTTTTTATAGATACAGCTTTTAAAGATAATGTTAATCTTTTTAATACAGTAATATCTATGCAAAAATGACTAACGGATATGTTAAATTATAAATTGTTTACCTGCTTTTCACCAATCCGTATAGCGGAATCAGGCAGTTAATCAAGATATTATGCATAGATTGTTTCATAATGAAGTCTTGATATGAATATATAAATTACTTTTTAATTTATGGTGAGTGGCCATTCACAAACCCTTAGAGATGGTAACATTATGTACTTAAATAACAATAGGAGATAAAGGAGAGAAAATTTTCTTCTTTTATTAAACTGCAATAATTGCAACAATGCAATTGGTATAAGCAGTATACTAAATGCCTGAAAAATTTTAGTTCCAATACATAATAATTATAATTGTTCTGTTTATAAAGCCAGAAATTATATTAAATATGAAAAGCAATTTAAACTTAAAAATTTGATATGAATTGACACTCATCACATTTTAAAATTCACCATGTTACATGTATAAATGCTAATATTAAAAATTTTAATTTCAAAATTTTCATCAAAAATGTTTTGTCACACATTTTTAAATTCTAAGAAAACATGTATTTTATATTCAAACAAAATTAATGCATGCATCTAATTTTAATTAAAATGCATGTTTTTTTAAATATGTAAAACATTTTATTCTTTTATAAATAAAACAACATTTAACTTTTTAAAGAACCTGAAAAATATGTTAAATCATTAAAAATCCTGATCGCATCAATGCATTTTATGTATAGTAATTTTAGTCGTCGTTATTATAAGAGCAATTTTAAAAATACTTTTGAAAGACTGAAGATTGTTTTAAAGTTAAGTTTATGATAGCAATGAAATATTATTTAGTATAAAAAATTCTCTGCGTCATAATTTAATGCCACTTAAAAATATTTTATTAATTATTTAAAACTCAGGTATTTTTTAAGTTGTGGTAAAGTTTTTAAAGTTGCATTGACAAATTAATAATTAAAGAAACGTAAGTAATATTTAAACAGGATAATTGTTTCATACTCTCCCTACTCTTATAATAAAAATGCTGTTCTAGGTATTAATTAATGCATATGCACTTTAATCTTCGTACTTCATACTTTATAATTCATAAATACATAATAAAAATAAAAGCTAAAGCTTGTTTAAAGTACCGTTTTGTAAAATATTTTTTAAGAATTTTATAAAACAAAGCACATAAATTTAATCACACATACCCATGAATCATATATGAAAAACATGTTTATTTGAAGTTCATATTATATTTGAAGTTTATATTATAAGTTTATATTATTCATTTTATAAAGTTTTGAAAAGAAAATATAAAAATGTTTTTAAAAAATTTAGAAGAAATTTTTATATTTTTTATTAACATATATGAGAAAATATTTACATAAAACAAAAATGTATGTTTTAGTTTTGCAAAGCATTAACATTATTATGAAAGACATTATATTTTGGGAAACATTTTCATGGAAAATATTTACTACAACATTTCTATGTTTTAACTGTAGTTATTAATGTAATTTTAAAAGAAAATTAAAATACATTTATAAGAATGACAAAGAAAATACGTAAAAGAATAAGAGTTTTAACTCCTTTTTTGTCATTCTTATAAATTTATTACGAAAAATATTTTTGTATACATTACTTTTGTGAAAAATATCAAGACAACAGTTCATCTAGAAGAGTTTAAATATAAAAAATATTTTTGTAAAGTCATTTAACGCATGTAATGATTGATTTCATAATATAAAAACGTTCTTCTGTGTTTTCTTAGAATGTTGTCAAAGCAATAACTAATATCTTATCAAATTAATATTAACAAATTAATCAATATATATTTAAATGTAGAAAACAATAATATTGCATACATCATACCATACAAGAAATTGCAGAAGCATCACTTATTCTACAAGATAGATCTTAAGTCGAAAGAAACTTAATCACTTTTAATAGAAAAAGTTCCTTTGATTTTGTTGCACAAATTTAAAAACACTTTTCTTGCAAATATTTAGTAAGTGCAAGAAAATCATGTAAAAGGATGAATCCAGATTTATTCAAAAACAATTTCTATCTAAAATCTACGCAGCAAGAAACGATGAATTCATTACGACATCTAACGAATGCGTAATGAAAAATCAAAGAAACATTCAGCTTTATATAAACATTTAATTTTTTAGTGAACACCTATTATCATCTCCTATATAACAATTTATTATCAGAATGCATAATATTAATAACAGGAAACTGGTATAACATAATAATGAAGCTTGGATTATTTCAGATTAGTTTGGTTTGTTTTAAACTTTATTAATCTCATGAGAGCTAAGTAGATCTGAACCTATATGTTAAAGTTGATTTAAAACTCTACAAGTAACCATGGCTGAAAGGCGAGGATAATCCTCAAAATGTTGAACTAAAAACCAGAGCATTCAGCTCTATAATCTTATGGTGTTTTGCTGAATAACATTCCTATCATTAAATTACACTATAAATCTCTATGTCTGCTAATAAAATACTTAAGGAGAGAAATTCAAAGTTCAACATTATTAACATATGAATTTTGCAAATAAAATACTTTTATTTTGCAAATAACAATTATATACTTCAATAAGCTGCCCTATGCTGTAAAAACTCCATGCTTAGAGACACATATCTGTGTCATCTAAAATATTTTTTATATAGCCATACTCTTAATATTTGTACACTTCAGTGTAAGGAAAATTTTATGATAACTATTTTTATAAATAATCATTATCAGTTCTTAAAGCAATTCACAATTACACAAAAAAATTAATAAGCCGATAAAAAAATTATTAAATTTATAAGGTAAATTGTAAAAAAAAATTGAAAGTTGTAATGTAAAAAAGAAAGAAGAAATAAGAAATTCACAGAATTTCAGAAGGAATGTGTAGCAAAATCCTGTTGATTTGCTTAAAATAATAAAATTTCTTGATTTTGTAAATAGCTTCTCTTCCAAGTTTAAAAGTAATAATTATTTTAATAATAATTTGTCATAACATGACAAAAATGCTTGTTTGATTAAAATAAAAAAAGCGATAAAATATATAAAATCACATTAAGTGCAATGAATTTTCAATAAATTTCAATCCTTTAATTATGTGAAGAATATAATTCCTTTTTCTAATTATAAAATAGAACAAAATCAATAAAGAATGACAGTAATAAAAAGCAAAATTATTTATTCCATTATCTCACTCTATTAACTGTAGGTTAATTTTAATATTTTGAAGAAACAACATATTAAACAGAATTTAATATATTATACGTACTTTGTAATAACAATGAATATTGCCATCACAAAAATAAATTCAAAAGTTCTTATGTTCCTATTAACATAAATTACTTAGCAATGCAGGAAATTTTCATTGCGTTTGAAATACAGACAATCACTCTCTCAAAAATAGAACTTAAATATATTAATCGATATATTAAGGCTAAAATTTATATACATCCAGCAATTAACAAGCTACAACTTTTCCAAACACCTGTTAAGAAAACCGTTGTTTTTTACGGTTACTTTAATAATATTTAATAAATATGTAGAAAGGACTGAGAATATCTATATTATTTAATTGTTCACCTGGGATAAAATAACGCTTTTTTGTGATTCCAGAGGTAGGCGTCGATTAACTTTCCTAGTTGAAAATAGTTTTTACATTTTGTATTTGTAATGAATAAATTAGAGAAATTATAGTTATTTAAATAATTATATTTTTTAAAAATAATTTAATATTTTTGAAAATTCTCAAACTAAGATTAAATTTGGTTCAAGATAACAATAATATTTAAGGAAATTAACAATTTCCAATTATAAAAGGGTGATACATTCTAAACAAAAAAATCAGCAAATAGTATTTAATGAACTATTTATGAATATTTGTCTTCATTATTTTGAATAATTTCCAATTGTCTACCTATATAAAATATGTTTTCTTTTATAGTATTTCATGAAAATCTGAATTAGTTTTTCTCCAATACTTTAATTGTTTTGATTACTTTGCTTCTTTGACAAAGAATATTACGAAATCACGTGGTTTGACAGAAAAATTTGATTGGAAAAGAATCAATTAAAGAGAGTGTTTTCTTTGTAAGCTCTAAGAAATGACAATTTCTAGGTTTCTCTTGGGTTGAAAATTTGGAAAGTGCCTAATCTCTTCGGCACTCTCAGTTAATCAGCGCAAGTGAAAAGATATTCTATCTGAAAAGTTGTCGAAAGAGAGCAACAGTCAAGTCTATCTTGAGATGTAACAGAGCCGTTAGGCACAGTTTCAGGAACATGTCAACTCTTTGAAATACAATAAATTAATAAATTCTTACAGAGATTTCTAAAGAAATTCAATTAGAAAGAGACATAAGATTGTATTTTGACACTCATATTCTGAAAAATCTCATAAATTTGAATAAATCCTATTTTGAGATGATAAGCGATTAAATTCAATCAATTATAACAACTGTTATTAATTTGTGCGCTTACTATAATGTGTTTTACATTGCATGGGTTCAATAGAAAGGTACTTCTGATGACAATATAGAATAAAAAAGGCATTAACGATATTCTAGGATTTCATATCTAATTGTTTATTTCTTTCTACTACCTTAGAGGATTTAGATCAGAAACTTTTTTTTAATTTTCAATAAACTGTGGACATTATTATTTACACACTTTATCAATTTCCAGACAAATATTTTACCATAATTGATAAATGTGAACACTTTGAGCAAAATGTTTATAAATGACTCATTTTGATGCTCACATTACTTCTTTTTAAGGTAAACAGGAATATCTAAGGGTCACTAACTTTTCTAAAAAATATTAATCCTTTCTTTTGCGTGGACTTTAAATTTTATTTAATTTTCACATTTTCCTAAAGTTTGACTTTGCAACATACATAATTTTTGTATTTTTTATATTTATTCATTTTATTTTATTTTTTATAGTTATTTTTCTTGTTTACGCTTTCCAACTAAAATGTAACTAACAGTTTAATAATATTCTTAATTTTTCGTATAATAAAAATATTTTAACTTAAAACAATATTGTCATTCAAGATAGAAACTATTAAACCACAGTTATACTAAGGTAATCCATGTTTTACTAAGTTACTACAGTTATACTAAGAAAATCCATGTTTTCCATGGTGTTGACATAGTCTTGAAAAATTAGCTTACTGGAATCTAATTTGAACCTTCTTAAAACTATGAAATTGATATGTTTATTCACAAATTTAAACTTCTAATGTAAAGTAATATTGCAATATTCCAAAAAAAAATTTATTTCAGAATTTTAAGCCAATTGGGAACTAACAATAAGCACTATTTCAGTTTTGAAATTTCATAAAAATCTAATTTACAAAATTATAACTATTTTTTCTCAATGTTGTCTGTTTGAACAATCTAAAAATTCAAATTATACTTCACGGCAAAAATTTGTTAATTTTCATCCTTCGATGTGTTAATAGAAATTCATGAATAAGAGCTGTTATTTTTCCAACGTATTTGTATGTAAATTTCAATTTTTTAACAGTTTAAATATTTTAAAATTTCTAATAAAAACCAAAGTTACATTTTAAATAGTCTGTTAAAAGAATAATGAAAAAAGATAATGATGAAAATAATTTCTGGTAAATTACCGAAATAATTTATGAAGTATAAATATTGATAAATTTAATTGTTTTTGAAGGTGAATTAGTTTGCCAAAATAGAGTTGAATCTAATATTCCTATGAATTAAAATCCCAATATAATTTAAAGCAAATAATGGGTTAGTAAAATCTATGGGATAAAGTATCTAGCATTGAATTCAATTTATTTCCAGAAATGTGTCTCAGCCAAAAAATTCTAAGAATGTTGTCTTTACATATTATTAGGCTCTGTTATAAAGACTTTCACTATACAAAGTATTGAATTAAAATTTAAATTGCTGTTTTTCTGACACCGCGTTAGTTACAGTAAATTAGCGCATTTTGTTTATCATAAAATATAATATGTAAATAAAATACAAAATGCAGGTTTCATTCTATTCTACAAGTATCTTTATATAAGTATGTTCAAAATGAAATAATGTTTGATTATTAAAAATGTTTTTGTCTTTTTATTAAATTTTAGTCCAAAAATAAATAATATTGATTGAAAAATATATCCTCAAGAGTTAAAAACATGACATCGCCTCTCAAAAATTGATAATCACAAATACCCAATATATATATCTTTATCCATTTAATTCAATGTTAAATTTAAAATTTTCATGGTCTGTCATAAATTTTTTGTATTTGCAAAAAAAAGAATTATTTATACATTTTTCTGAGTGTCAGAATTATAGCGCTCCAAATATAGTTTCTGTAATGTTTGTTAATATATCATAAAAATGTTACTAAAGTTTTTGAAGAACACTTTATTAATGAGAAATTTTAAATATTGGAGTTAAAACCCACAAATATGCAATAATTTTGCATATTTGCAAAATGTTTGTAAATCTTAATTTTAATAGAATTACATTTTCCAATATACATTAAAATTACTTAAATTACAAAATATAATAACTTATATAAATAAACAAATTTATTTGCATTAGTGGAAAATAAAGAGAAAAATTTTCAAATAGCTGATATTACTCTTATATTTGGTTTCATATTTTAAAAAAAAACTTTATTTTTGAACATACTATATTTAGTTGTTCAACATACTAAATTTAAGATACGCATTTCCTTTGATTAATTTAATGCTATCGTGAAAATTGATTAAATCAAATTTTAGAGATATGAAGGAGCACTAATTTCAAATATGCATATCAAAAAGAAACCTTTCATTCGTTATAAATAAAACAATTTTCAAATTAAGTTTATGCAAATTTCCATGAAGCCTCACTAGGTTATGTTGATAATACGGGGAATTTGTTCAATTAATGTCGTAGGTGATCCCATCCATTATCATTCTCACATAATCTATTCCTTAGTTCGAGGATAATTTGTCATTTTCCGCTATGCTCAACAGGTTCAAGAGTAACGGATTACCGGATGTTCGGGTTATTTGATGCTGTCATCACGACCAAATCTTTCACCAATTATCTGTATCTAATTCACGCATCTCGCATTAAGAGAATGATAGGAATGATATTCCATAATCACTTCTATCCTTGATTGCCGCCAAAGTACCTGATTAACTGTTACCCGTAATGTATGGATACTCGAATGCAATCTAGATTTAGATAAAGAATTAAACAAGAGCATCAATTCAGCAATTAAATCTGTTGCTCAGTTGATATAATTGGAGATTAATTTGCTGTGAGTGTGTACGAGTGTGCACCAGAAAAATTTTTTTACACAACCCTATTATGTCAGATATGTTATTTTCAGAATATGCAAACAATTTACAAAATAAATGACAGTATCTTGGAAAAAAATTGAGAGGGTTCAAATTGTTTGAGAATATTCTAATTTATTACATTAAATTTCAAAATGTTGATCTTTTTTTGCAAATTCTTAATTTGATTCCTTATAAATACTATTTTTTATTATATATTATTAAGGCACAAAAATAATTTAATACAAATTTATCAATATTTTTTTAATATGAAAATATGAAAAACAAATGGAAAGCAAATTAAATTCTTTCTTACTGTTTAAATGTTAAAACGTTTTGCCTTTGCTCAAAAACAAAAAGATTAAAATACTTCATGAAACGTTTGCATACTCCCTTAAGGTTAATATATGACTTACTAATCTGTTTTGAAAACTAAACGAGATATGAGTAATATACCATTGTAAAATGGTGAATCTTGGGCACAGACATTCGAAAATTATCTGATATAATGATCACTGAATTATGCATGTATTCCTACATAGCTGGTTCGGCATACTGCTAAATGTTCTGCTGCCTCACACTTCTCACTTCTTGTAGACAATGTAGTCCTTTGGTATTCCGAAAAATGCAATACTTATTGAAAATCTCTCTCTGTCCCAGTTATATTTGCTCTTTTTATACTCTTCTACTTAAACTTAATTATATTGCTTGCATATTTGTGTTATAAACTACTTATATCGTCTGCATGACCATCATAAAGATAATTAATTTGTATCTTTACCAAGGTTACTTGGAGTGTTAGGATAATCTATCTTCACAATTTTATAGAAATATTTAACTCCTGTCATCTCCCATAGTGAAAATTTTGTAAATGTTTTGCTGTTTATATTATGTTTCTGTCAAATTATTAATTTCAAATATTAGAGACCTATTGAAATTCAATTTTGTTATCAAATTTGTGACAATTCTGTCACACCAGATGTATTACGTGATGAAGCTATACCTGATAACCTAAGGTACAAACCAGGTGTTCCATTGCGTATGTCTATGTCTATGACTATGCCTATGCCTCACACTTCTTATGCCTGATAACTTAAAGTACAGACCAGGTGTTCCATTGCGTATGTCTATGTCTATGCCTCACACTTTAAAAATGGCAGTCTCTGTGGGACAAAGCAACAACAGGTCGAATGACCAAACATCTACTCTCAGAAGTCTCTATCAAGCTAACGTATGATAATCCATACCTCAACCAACTGCTAACATTTCACGGCCCATTTCCACAGTACTTCCAAAGATTCGGAAAGGCAGTTTCATCCACCTGTATCTGTAGAGACTAAGGGGATCCTTTCCACTAGGTCCTAGAGTTTCCAGAGACTGAGAAATACCACCTAAAGAAGAACTCCCAACAGACCAACATGGAGTTCCTGAAATTTTGCTTGAAAGATCGTCACCGCAGATTACTCCTCACAAAGCTGATGATTCATCTCAACAAACGAGGATTAGAGCTTTGTCAGGATTTAGGCTACGCTTCCACAGACGATCATGAAGATTCCACAGACGAATCAAAATACTTTTCTTAAAGTTAACTTTCTTCCACAATTAATAATGATGTATAAAAAAATTTTTATGAGCTTAATGAAATTTATGAACTATATGTTCCGAATTGTTTGGGCTTCTCGAAATTATGAGCTCGCTTTAAAACTTTAAAAACTTTTTGAATTCTATTCAATTTTAGTACCTTAGAAACCTTTTGAATATTTTTTGAACCTAAAATGCTTTTAAAAGCTAAGGTGCTTATTAAACTTGTATAAGCTGCCTGCCTGCTTATAGTTATCAACTTTCGTATCATGCCATTTTTTTCCTTTTCATAATTAAGTGTTCATACTATTTATAATATTGTTTTCAATGTATCTAATGTTTTTATAGCCATAATTACCCTAGAAATTGTGAAATGTCTTTTCATTGATTGTAAATTGTTTCTCCGTTGTTTGTTGTATGTGTCATCATGTTATATTTTATTTTTAACTCAGAGAAAATATTTAATGCTATTGCCTGATGTTCAACAGGGCTTAAAGCCCCATAAAATGTTTTGTAATTTCTTGCTACCAATTTGTAACCACAACTTCTTTACCTTGTTAAATGCCACGATGGTGGCGCCCTCACGGGCTTCGTAGAGCTGTGGAGCATATTAGTTGTTGGGGAAACAGCACCCATTAACCTTAAGGTACAGTCTGGGGTCTCCCCACACAGTTATGTATGTATGTATGCCAAAAGATTCTCTTCAGAATCAGTTGTATATTATAGCTGAAAGATAACATATTGAGAACCGATGATAAGTGTGTCTCTAATAACAATTAATTAATCTTTCTCCACTATTCCTAATGTACCTGTGCTATAATTCATTCACAAAAATATTAGTATTGTTCACTCCTTTTCTTCCCGTTTCTCTGATCAATGTGTAGTTGGTATAAAACCTTTATAAATTTTTTCTCCACTTACTTGGTTTAATTCTCTAAATAGATTCATTACTTTCAACTTTCAGAATTAAAACCTATCATGTAGGCTTTGTCTCATTTTGTAGTGTAGCACTTCTTATACAACAACATATTTTTATGAGCATAATAATAGGTTTTCTAAAATTAAGGGCTGAGTCTCCAGGGAAGATTTTGTACTGATAGAATAATCTTCTGTCTTAAAACTACTAAATTATAAAACGATAAAAACTATAAAAGTATTGTTACATTTAAATGCAAACATTTCATTGGGAGAATAGGGCAAATTAGGACATCCCTTGATTTAACGAGTAATCAGGCGTGCATTTCAAATCTTTTACCTCTTAACATGCCGCCGAGTAATGAAGAAAGAGATTTGTTTTCATTTATCAATTTGTCAATAAAGGAAAATGTAATGGCTTTTAAATTTGTTTTTTCCTTTTAAATAAGAAAAGAGGTGTGTCATTCTCTATTTGTAAATAAACTTATACCATTTAAAAAAATAAAAAGGTTTAGAAAAGTTTTTCAATAATGAAAATTGACTTCAGCTTGAATTTCCATTAACATCGTATATGAAAATATATTAAAAACATATTGCCTTCGAAACTGTACATTTCTTGAAACTTTGTAAGGTGGTTAAGTCTAAACAAATAATGCATCATAGATTTACTTTTTGTTCTTGAAAATAATTTAATTCATTGGCATTAAATTGACGAAATAAATGTTATACTTTGAAAATGCAAAGAAAAAATATGCTAAGTTTGTTTTCAGGAAAAATGTGTCCACCTCCCACAGCTCTTCTTATAAAATTTTTAATATTTTTAAAGCAAAAATTATTAGCAATAATATAGTTAAGTTAGTGATTTTTTCTGATCCTTTTATCAAATTAGAAATTCATTTTTAACAAATCTAATAATTGGATGTTTCACTAGTCAAACCAATTAACTCCACTATCAGAATGTTATTTAGTTTTAACTTGAAAGTTGTATATAATATGTAACTGTGCGTGCATATATTCAAAACAAATTTCTTTTAGAAAAGAATAAGCGCTCCAAAATACTTCTATAAATATATGTAATTTTAAGAAACATATGCTATTTTATTCTTTTTTTCCAATTTGAGTAAATTAATTTGACAAATAAAGCATTCAATTAATAATGTGGATTTACTTAACTAACGAATGATATAATTCATGTATACATTAAACTACTAAATTTTATATGTACATAATGCATTTCCCAAAAACCTGAAATTTTCAAAATTTTCAGAAAAATTTGAGTTTTTTCAATAGAATATAAAATGCTTAAGGTATACTTAACATTAAATATATATACTGAATTTCACTAAAATATTCTAAAAGATAATGAAAACTATGCATATTTAAAAATAAAAAATATTAGGATGTTCTAAATTCTTAACGAAGCAGAATTGTGCTGATAATAAGGAAAACACACATTTCATCGATTATTTATTATCAGTTATAATCTGTTAATTACTTACTAAGTCATCATATTATTTTTATGTTATGATTAATTTATGAGCATATTTTAAAGTTCACTCATTTTTGATGAAAATCAAAAATAATTTTGCCGCAAATAACAAACAGCATTATGTATTCCATTAATAAAAAAATTATCTTCATTTTTTCAAACACATTAGCTTTAATTCCTCAGATTCACATCTCCTTAAGAATATTAGCAGTATAGTCAGCAAAACTTCATTTAGTAATAGCAATCCCAGATGCTGCTACTTTTCAAGAGATTTTAAAAAGTTGGATGACTGTACTTTAACCACACAGATGATTGCATGCAACATTCATTCATCAGATGTATCTTTCCTTCCAAAGGACATTTACTTTTAAATCACAAATTTTCCTTCCAAAGGACATATATATGTACACATACACTTTGACAAAAGAGTTGTTTTGTTTGACAATTCCTTTTATGAGAGAAGAACTCTTTATTGCTCTAATCTCTCTCTTTCTCTCTCTCTCTCTCTCTTTCTCTCTCTCTCTCTCTCTCTCTCTTTCTCTCTCTCTCTTTCTCTCTCTCTCTCTTTCTCTCTCTCTCTCTCTCTCTCTCTCTCTCTCTCTCTCTCTCTCTCTCTCTCTCTCTCTCTCTCAAAAGTGTTTACAACAGTCATATATGTTAGATCCGAAAATTTCTCAATCTATTATTGAATATCTCAACATTCATCAAGTCATCCTACTTTTAAGCTATGATAGAAAAGAATTTTGTTTTGTAATGATCCCTTATACTTTTAAAAGTATTTGTTTTCTGTATGCTTTTATAGTGAAGCAGTAAGAGCGTATTAGTTTAAGTTATGAGCAATATAAAACTTTTTAAATCTTCGACTTCTCTTTTTGAGCCAAATATTATTCTAACGAATAGTGAAATCTTTGCGAATTAGGTGGTAAATGCTTTTGTTTTGTTATTGCTCACACTTTAGAAAAATATTTGTACATTGTATTACTCTATTGTAAACATTCAAACAATTCAATCAAACAGAAATAAAGCTTAATCAACAGGATTAGGGCTATCAAAGAGTCTGGTCTCACAGCAAGAGGAACCATCCACCAAAATACTTTACAACTCTTGGCATTTGCTGATGATATCCCTGTGATTGGTAGATTCAGAAAGCTTGTCGCAGAATCTTTAAGTCTATTAGAAATTGAGATTAGTAAATTAGGCTTAAGAAAAAATGTAGATAAAACAAAATCCATAGATACTTTACTCAATGCACTTATTTAACAGCAATTTAAAGTAAAAAATTACACCTTTGAAACAGTGTCGCAATTCAAACATCTTAGAATTATCATTACTACTAACAATTATTTAACCGTAGAGATGAAAAATAGGCTCATCAAATAAATGCTATCATAGTCTCAATAATAAACTTAGATCTCGAATTAAAAACAAAAATTAACATCTATAAAATGCTAATTCAATCAATCTTGTTTTATGACAGTAAATTCTTTGCAATTAAGTAACTACGTGAAAATAAATTATTGAAAGTAAAATCTTCAGAAAAAAATTGGCACACTCTAAGAGAATAATAACCAAAGATTCTTGTTTAATTTTTAAATGTATCGAAAGTACAAGTGACCTGATTTTGTTAAAGTCATAAAATGCAATACAGTACGATGTCTCGGGAATTTGTTCCGATAAACTCAGCAAAAATTCTCCCTTTTACTAATCCTATGAGAAACTGAAGACGAGGAAGACCACCAATTACAATCATGACTTGACTCGATGGAAAAGGACTTTTATCTGATAAATAAAAGAAACTGGAGGAGCCTAGGGATGGATAGGACTAGATGGAAATGACTATTAGAGCCGGGTTCTACCTGTTACAGGCTGTGGTGCCTCAGAAAAAGGAATATATGATGAATTACTGAGTTATAAAACTTGCTTGTCAACAGTTATAAGATTTTTTCTAATTTTCAACTCTCTATACTTTAGAGAAAAATATTTTATAGATACATATTTCAACTCAAATAAAAGGCTAATTATTTGAATTAGTTTGAGGGAGATACCTATCTATAAGCAATTGGTTTTTCTATGCAATCAAATGTTCATTATAGAATATGACATTTCCTATATGTATGGGTAATAAATGGTATACATAATCGCATAACACTTTCTTCCGAATGAGTATAATATAGTTTCATTAATTGAGTAAAATATGATTCGAGAATAAGTCTACTCTAATTTTTACTCAAACACTAACAATAAATTTTCACCTCCACAGATTATGCTGAGATTAGTTTTGGTTAATATATATATGTGAAAAAAATTTGCATAAATCATCTTCAATGCATAAAAATAATCTAAATATAAGGGCACTTAGATATGAAATAAATTCGAAAATAAATGTCAAGTGTAACAGTCAATTTTTAAAAACATATTATTGCTGGAGCTAATTCACAGATCACAAAATCTGTTGAGATTCAACCTGTTATTAAATTAGGATTTGATGTAAAACAAATTTCTGATTTTGTACTTCGTAGCTATTGTTTGTTTTTCTCTCGCGTAATCGTATAAAAATCACTTCGTTTTTTATGTAATTTCTCAAAATTCATGAATATCTGCATGTTTAATTTTAATGAAATTTATAAATATGGTGTTTTTACATAATATTTAAGAATCATATACATACGAAGTTTACTATACAAAAACATTTCGCATTTTACCAGCAGTAATTAATATATTATTATTAAGAAAAATAAAATTTTATTAAAGTAAATATGTAAATAATGAATTCTTAATGTACTTATAAGATTTTGTTTGCAAAATATTTTTCAAGTACTTTTGTAAAATAATGTCAAACAAGTTATCGTAAATGTCGCCAAATTGATAAAAAATCGTATATAGTTTCTAAGTGCATATTTAATAAAATTGATACGGAAAATGGAACAACCAACTTTAAGAAAATTGTAACAACTTATTAGAAAAAATAAAGAAACAGAAAGTCATTTTACCTTTAATTGTTAACAACAAAATCGAAGAAGTTATTAAATGAAAAATCTAAAAAGAATACAATTTAATATTTGTTAACTCTAAACATTCACATTAAATAAATAGAAGTACTATTTCTAAACTAGCAATTAGTCATTTTTTATGTTAAGAATCCACTAGGGAAATCTAGAACTAGGTGCACAAAATCTCTCTATAAACGAAGTCAACTGCTATAATTACTGCTCACCTCAACCACACCATTTGATCCATCTCTCAATAAATAAATGAGTCGAACAGTCACATTGAAATTCTCCAAATAAGCTCTTTTTATGAAGCGATATTTGTGCATAAAATTGAAATCTTACTTAAAGAAACAATAATTGTTTACAAAAGTAACAACCATGCATGTGATATTTACCCTTCTATTGTCAGCCAAAATTATCTTATTTTGCGTCATTTTTATTCCTAGTTGGTGGAGCTTTACGCATATAGCTTTTTTCCTTTGTAACTCTCCATTTAAATTCACAGTATTATTACCTTTCTTTTACATTTTTTATTTTTAATATAAACCATAAACGAAGTTATATGAACTGATTTTGAAATTTTTGATAAATTATTTAATTATCTCATAGTTTACAGATATATAGATAAAAGTGCATGTGAATTCATAAGAGTAAGCAGAATGTTTTCATAAATTAGAAGTCATTTGATTTTTCACCATGGGTGTCTTTTGTTAGTTACAATCTTTAGCTTTTTTTAGTTCATAATTTTGAATTTATCAAAGGCTATTGACTTAAAATCTATAAATTTATTTAGATGCTTCAAAAACTCTTTGTTTAGAATTTTAGCTTTCTATTCGTAAGCTAAATCTACCAATGAGATGTTTGAATTTGATGCTAGTTGTGTTAAAGATATTTATCATTTGGTATCATCACAGTATGCTTGTTGTGCTAAAGATGTGATGAATATTCTTCCTCAGGTAATCGTGACAGGGGCTATAAGGTTGTTTGCTCTGTTTATTATTCTATTAAATAAATATGTCAAAGATTATTAGTAAAATATTAGGAAAATATTCTACAATAATATTCGTATTCAACTCCTTTATTGTTCTGTTAGGAAATATTAATGTAGATTTTGTTTTTTCACCTTTTTAAGAAGCTCCTTTAATAGTAGAACACATATACAAAAGAATCAACAAATGAAAAAACACCCATATATCTTTCTAGATACAAACTAGAGACTCGCCACTATTCATGTCTGCTAGTTAGTTATTCAGTCGGCTTGGAATGATGCCAAGCAAGAAATCCTAACTAAAACTTCTGGCTCAAATAAAAATTTATCTTTTATGCTCCAACAAAATTGTGTAATTAGATATTTATGTCACATTAATATTAAATAATTAATCTTCTCTGAAATACTTTTATTCGCCTGTATTAATTATAACTAAGCATTAAGTAATTGGTAAAATTTCCACAAAATTTTAATATTATTTCTTTTTCTGTATTTAATATGATATATTGCTCTTGTGTTCTTCCTGTGTTTCATTTTCTAATTGGAAATAATATTCCTTTGAGTTGGGTAATAATATAATAATGTCTTTTTGGGGAATGCAGTTTAATAATTTGATTGTGTTTTATATTCTTCATATGATACTGTAACCAATTAATAGCTGATGAAAATGCTGCTTAATGATTGTAAATTCTCATAAAATTAAAAATATAAAATAATTATAAAACTATTAGTTATTCCGTGAAAATTTATTATTTATTATGGTAGTTTAAATAACCTCAATGGGTAATACTTAATTTTCACACCGCCTTCACGCTAACAAAACGACGCCAAATTTACAACAACGTTATTGTTGGTCATGTAGTTTATAGTTTCCATATCTTCGTAATTAGTTTTAATATAATATCAAAAGGTTTTTACTCATTGATTTTTGTTAGCGTGGACTAAAAAAGTTTTTAAAAGGTTTTTATTCATATATTTGTGTCTTAAATTCTATAAGATACAATTCTAGATTATGACGATTCATACCTCGAATTCATTTTTCTTTTGCTTAAAAAGTGTCATGCTGGCATTCCTACATGTGTTTGCTTACATTTCATTTACTTTTACTCACATTTACTCACATTCATCAATGATACAATGTACATTTTTCCTGAAAACAGAAACGCACCATCACTCCTCTGTAAATTAAAATTAGTCAAGGTTTTTTAAAAAGTGCTTAAATTAAAAAATAATGTTACAATATCCATAATTTGCCACATTAAAACCGAAAGTAAAGGTGTTAAAAGTTCTCCTTTGTTTCACTACTTTAAAAAGAATTATTTAGTGATTTATTGAAGGAACCGTAAAAATCAAGAACTTTAAAATGATAAATGTTTTTTTATTATATTGAATTATTTTATGATATTTTTACTAGCACAAATAAATATCATGGTTTGCTTTTCGTTGGGTGTTTATAATAGTTTTAATATTTTGTTACAATTTTTACATAATAAGTGGTAAAATTGTTTCCAATATTGGTTTCCTAATTCTTGTCAAAACAGTTATTAAAACAACTGTTTTGTCAAAAATTAGAAACAGTTAGTCAACATACAAGAATAATAGCTACAAATTCTAGTTACTTAATTTTTGGTTTAAATAACATAAAAAGTGGTCATTAATATTAAAGAAACATTAAAGCAAATATCAAGTTAAGAATATTGATTAATATCCGAGTATAATATACACTTATTATGTAAAAGAATAAAAAGACGAGTAAAGGTAAGTATTAGAAAAACTACGATTGTTCATTGATTATAGAAAAGTATATCGACTTTACAATTGCTAATCATTACAAAATCTATAGATATATAAAGAAAAATATTCCATATTAACATTAATGTCAGGAAAAAAATATCCAGTTTATTCATACTGATATATAATCTGTGTTATATAAATCCAAATACATCAAAAATATTTAAAATTAAAATTAAATTTTTGTAACCCAATTTTTTATGTTGCATAATATTTTATCAATGTTGTTCGAAATTGTTAATTGTTCATCACATTTGTTCCCGAGTCTTATATGATATTCAATCATTTTACGCAACTTCTTTTATAAAATGTAATTTAATTGAGTATTTTATAAAAATTTTATTGAAAATTGCTAACTTTATTAGCTTTTATTAACACATTTGCTGATTTTTCTTTAAAAATCGGGATTATTTGGTAGGATTATCTATTTTCTAATGTATAATTTGTTCTGCGTATATTATGTATTTTTCAGTGTCATAGCAACCATCTATAATTTATATGAAATGCATTAAATTTTTAATCGAAAATGCTTGTATTTCGTATTTATCTTGTGAAAAATGTACTAGTTAATTCTAAGTACACTACTGGCAATTAAAATTGCTACACCAGGAAAGTAGCACACTAAACACGTGAAATTTGCATGACAGCTAGAACTTGCTGTGATATGCAAATGATTAAATTTTCAGCGCATTCATACAAAGCAGGCGACAGTAGCGACATCTACAATGTGTATAAAACCAGAGATTTGACAGCAGTTTTCTCATACTCAGTTTCCGTTTCAACGTTGTTTTCGGCAAAAAAAAGTTGTTGTAATGCCTCGTGTAAGAAGAAGAAATGCCTATCAGCACGGATCTGACTTTGATCGAGGAACGATAATAGCCTACGGGGATTGCGGTTTATCGTACCGCAATATTGCTGCTCGCGTCGGTCGAGACCCCATGACTATTAGCAGAATATGGAATCGATGGGTTCAGGACAATCATACGGAACGTCATGCAGGATCTCAGCGACCCCCCATCACTAACAGCAGAGAAGACAGACATCTTATCCGCATGCTTACAACGGATCGTACAGCCACGTCACGAACCCTGAGTCGAGAAATGGAGTCATTTGCAAGGGAACAAGTTTCTGATCGAACAGTTCGACGACGTTTGAAGCAGCATGGATTGTCTGCACGGCGACCATGGCTTCGGCTACCATTGACGCTGCGTCGCAGACAGGAGCGCCTTCAATGGTGTGATCAGCGACGAACCTGGACGCGGGAATGGCATCACGTCATCTTTACAGATGATACAGGACCATGATGGCCGCATCCGTGTCTGAAGGCATCGTGGAGAACGCGCATTGCCAGCTTGCATTGGACATCGCCATACTGGCCCATCTGCTGGAGTGATGGTATGGGGTGCCATTGGATACACGTCTCGATCACCTCTTATTCGCATTACCGGGACTTTGAACAGCAACCGTTACATTTCCGATCTGTCAAGGCCCGTGGCTCTGCCCTATCTTCGAGGCCTTCCTAATGCTTTGTTTCAACAGGATAATGCAGGACCGCATGTTGTCCGTACTGTTCTGAACTTCCTTGATACAGAACAGGTTCGACTGTTACCCTGTCCAGCACGTTCTCCTCATCTGTCACAAATTGAGAACGTGTGGTCAATGGTTGCCGAGCGATTGGCACGCCATCACTCACCATCCACTACTGTCGATGAACTGTGGCATAGTGTTGAAGCTGCATAGACTGAGATCCCCGTACATGCCATACAATCTCTGTTTGACTCCCTGCCTAGGCGGATAAAAGCTGTTATTGCAGCCAGAGGTGGCTGCTCTGGGTACTGATTTCTCAAGATCTATACATCCTAATTTCCTGTAAATCTAATCACTTGTTCTTTCCACTATAATATATGTGTCCAACATCGTTCTGTTATTTGGATTCCTTATTGGTGTAGCAATTTTAATGGCCAGTAGTATACTTTATGTATTACTTCACTGCCTGATTATGATTTAGATAGTAAATTAAAATTTTAAGTGTAAGTGACAGACCAGTCTGAAAGAACAAAAGGATGGTAAATAATAAACGTAATAAATTTTTAGTTAAATAATTACTTACCACTCTATTTATCAATCTTGCATCAGTCAAGGAATGTCAGTTAAAACTTATCTATTCAATTAGTGGAAATTTTTCTTATTTCAGGAATAATTACTAATTAGTTAACATATATGATAACTAGTTGAACCATTTGTCATATATGAATTCATATTTGGTGACCTTGTGAAGTAAAATAGTCCTTAATTTTGTTATTTTTTAAAACCTTAAGTAATTTATTTTCAGACTGGTTTTGACAAGTTAAAAAAATCCTTACTTGCTTCATTTTTAACAAAAATTATTCCAGTTTAGTAAAAATTTAGAATTTATCTTCATTTATAATAACACTAAGGACATCTCAACTGTAAATAAATGCATTATATTTTCCTACATAATAATCTATTTCAGATATTTTTTCGCGCAGTCAAAAAAGGGTCGCGATCCTGGTTTAGGTAGAGGGCCTCGATCGATAAGCAAATTACAGTCTCCCGTGTCTCTAAAGATTTTACAGTGCAATATCAACGGAATTTCATCAATTGCAGCTCGAGTTAAATTAGACCAGGTCTTGGACCTGGCTAACATTTATGGAGCACAGATCATCGCTGTGCAGGAGACCAAATTGAAGGGTATCAATTCCCTCAACATCAAGGGATATAATATTTATAGAACTGATAGACCAGACAAGGGTGGAGGAGGACTTGCTTTCCTCATTAGAAATATTAACTATCAAACCATAAAATTCAGTGGAATAGAACATTCTGACCTTGAAATTCAAGGCATTAAGGTTACTTGGAGGGGCAAAACCTTAAATATCTATAATATGTACCATCCCCCAAACAATAAGGGTCTGCCTTCTAACATGCATAACTTCCTTGTGGACAACACTATTCTGATCGGAGATTTAAATGCAAAACATACTAGTTGGGGTGTACTGAAGAAAATCGAAGAGGTAGTGAACTCATTAAGATGGTAGACGATTGTGGTTTCATCTTTTTAAACGATGGTACACCAACCCATGCATCTTACAGTTATGACACCACTGAAGCACTGGATGTTGCTATTGTTAGCCCCAATATCTACCTGGGGAGTTCCTGGTCAGTCCACGAGAACATAGGTAGCGACCATCTCCCTGTTTTAATTGAACTAAATGGTGAATTGCCTGTTTTTAAAAGCAATAAAAAGTGCTGGAATTTCAAGAGGGCTGACTGGGAGTCCTATACCCGTTCTATTGAAACCGATATTAACTCTAAATCCAAGACAAATATTCTTGATTCTGATTGGCTCACCCTGAAATCAGTTATTATAAATAATGCTAAAAAGGCTATTCCCAGGGGTAATATTAAGAGTTTTAAGAAATATTTTACCCACAAGTCACCAGCTCTCCAGCCTTTGTTGGAGGAGAGAAAAGAATTCTCGGCGCCCTAAATGAGCCTAAGGATATTTCTCGTAGAATTAATTTAAACAGAGTCAATGCTGAGATTAAACTAGCCTATGCACAATTCAAGAGAGATAAATGGAATGAACTTTGTTCTGGGCTTGATCCAAGGGTCTCTAATAGTAAATTATGGAAATTAGTGAAGAGTATTAGTAAGGAACAGCCTCAGGAAGAACTATGCAATACGATTCAAGACACAGACGGCCGAATTCCCCAAACTGATTGCGAGGCTGCTGATATCCTTGGTGCACACTATCAGAAAACCAGCAAGCTTAGCTTCTCTCATGTTGACAGATCTATCACGAAGAGAGCCAGAAACATTGTTCACGGGTGCCGTAGTTCCCGCGAGGGGATACCCATTTTCTCAACTGATTTTCGTTTGCACGAACTCAAGGCTTCCCTCATGGATACTGATTTACAAAAATCCCCCGGTCCTGACGGCATTCACGGATACTTCATTGAACATCTGGGTCAGGCTGGAAGACAGAGATTCTTGGACATAATAAACTTATCTTGGAAATCAGGACGGCTTCCCCGAGACTGGAAAAGGGCAACCATCATCCCTATCAGAAAGCCAAACAAAGACGCCAGTTCTCCCGATAGTTATAGGCCCATCGCACTTACATCTATTGAGTGTAAGATAATGGAGAGGATGATTTTAAAGAGACTTTTATTTTATTTGAATTCACGTGGTATTTTCCCCAAGGAACAATATGGATTCAAATCAGGACATAGTACTACAGATCAAGTGCTTTATTTAACCCAGAGGATTCGAGATGCGCACAATTTGAAGCCTACAAACCACACAGTGGTAGTTTTCCTGGACTTGTCGAAGGCTTTCGATACTGTTTGGAAACAGAGACTTATTACCAAGCTCTTTGACGGTTTTGGAATTCGTAATAGAGCCTTGCCTTGGATATATGATTTTCTAAGAAACAGAGTGATCAGGGTTAGATACAACAACTCCAAGTCCAATGGTCTTAAGTTGGGACAGGGTCTTCCTCAGGGCTCCGTTCTGAGCCCTATTCTTTTTACACTATTTTTGAGTGGCATCGAGAAAGTTATCTCCAGGAGATGTGAAGTAGGATTGTTTGCGGACGACATAGTACTATGGAACTCCGGTGCCAATATTGCTGACTTGGAAAATAATATCAACCAGACTCTAGTTGATGTGTGGAACTTTGCTGAAAACCACAAATTACGTTTTAATCCTTTAAAATCCACTACCAGTTTTTTTACAACAAATAGAAAGCTGTACAATTACCAGCCTAGGATTTTTCTGAACTACCAACCTCTCTTAGTGGATAGATATCCAAAATACCTGGGTTTTGTTATGGACCCTGAGATTACAAGCCATAAGCACATCGACCATCTTGTAGAAAAATGCAGAAAACGTCTGACTATCCTGAAATATATATCTGGACGCGACTGGGGAGCAGAAGCATTTACGCTTAGAAATACTTACATCGCGCTATTAAGACCCATCCTGGAGTATGGCTTCCCAGTTTACTGCTGTGCCTCTAAGACTAGCCTTCAGAAGCTTGAGCGAGTTCAACTGAGCGCAGCTCGGATTATTACTGGTCTTCGAAACAGTTGTCCTAACGACATTGTTCTATACGAGGCGAATTTGCTACCACTCAGTCACAGAAGAGACTCAAATCTTGTGAAGTATTTTAATAAACTCTTTTGTTATGGCTCCCAAAATCGAACCTCGGACTTTCTCAGGGGCTGGAATAATAACCAGAGACTAAAAAGAAAAAGTCCCCTTAGTCAGATAGCCAGTGATAATGTTATCTCTAATACTGTAGAGTCGCATTCCTTGAACCCATGCATTGACCCATCTGAGGGTCTTAACGGGGTATATTTTCACCCTAATCTTCCTATCGAGGTTAACAAGTCTTCAGATCTTCCTGAGTATTTAAGGCAACTTGCTCTTGAGTTGATCAACAATATCCATGATGAATCTGTGCTTATTTACACGGATGGTAGCAGAAATGACAGAACTTGTTCCGGTAGTGGGGTATTTATTAAGTATCAAAACGAATCCCACCAAATCTCAATCAGAAACCCCGACGGTTGTTCCGTCTTTCGCAGTGAACTTATTGCAATTAATGTGGGTCTTGATACGGTTCTTTCTCTCCCTGGGAATGAGGAAATTTGGATTTTGTCGGACAGCCGGAGCGCCATCCAGCATCTTACTAACTGGCACAGAGTCCGTGATAATACAGGAGTAGCTATCTTGGACAAGCTTAGACGACTCTCCTTATCTCGTGAGATTCACTTACAGTGGATCCCTTCCCATGTAGACATTGCGGGTAACGAATTGGCTGATGCCCTAGCAAAAAGAGGTACTGACGAGCCTTTGCTTACTCCGGCGTCTCTTACCTATTCTGAACTATACTCTAGACAGAAAGGCCTTGTTCGGTCTGCATTTGCCATTCCCCCCGTGCACCATTGGTACCAGGGTAATCGTCCTGGCGGATCTCTATCCCTCCGGTGCAGCAGACTGGAACAAACTACAATAACTCGTTTTCGAAGTGGCCACCTAAGATCATTGGCATTTAACAACAAAGAAAAGAAATTTCCAATTTGCGCTAAGTGTTTCAAAAGCCAAGCCACTCCGGATCATATCCTTGAGTGCTTGGGACTCGATAAAGAAGATCTTCTGGAGCGACCATTATTGGTCATTGATTTCCTGAGAGTGTACAATATCATAGACTTGGTCTAGCGCTGCTAGACAACAGGGATCAGCAACAAGATATTTTTTGTTGTGATATTGCCTTGTTTACAACTGAATGTTATAAATCTAAGTTGATTCACTTGCTCCTCAAATAAATATTTTATATTCAACAATTTTATATTTTATATTTCGTTGCCAAGATACATAATATCAAATTTCAATTGGATAAAAGAGAGAGAAATATAACTATAAAATTTTAAGATTCCTAAGTATATTACAATTATCAATAACTTTTAAGATATACAAAGCCATTCAAAAGAGAGTAATAAATATTGTAAGTAAATATGTAATAAGGAATTTTAATGCCGTTCAATTAGAACGTTAATATGAATGATTCAATCGAAATTGGACTTTTTTAAATGAATTCTAATCTTATGCATTGATCACATTTTTGTTCATTCCCAATAATTATATATTAACATTTAATCATCCAAAACAAAATTTCTCAAACTTGTTAGGGGCCTTCTGTTAAAATTAAGTTCAACTAGATAAAATATTTTTAACGGAAACTTAATGGAACTCATAGAGTTTTGAGAATATTACATTTTGGGAGCAGTTTAACTTCACAAACTGATTTCTCAATCAGTTCGTGTAAAATGATTTCATAGTAAACTGAAAAATAATAAAGATGCTGAATTTCAAAGATACGTTAAATATTGCAATTCTTAATAGATTTATGTGAGCTGATCAATATGCTACCGAAACACAGCTTTTTGTAGCGCGACAGCATGAAATCAATGATTGGAGAAGCATTATCTTTTAACAAATTCGAAAGCCAATATTATATCTTTAGCTTTTTATATGTGTCGAGTTTATTGGAGTTCATTCCTAATAATTCTATTACATTCTCTGCAACATATTTTTTATTCTTTTTTGCTGCTTTCATGAGATTGGTTGATACATTGTAATTTAATTTTAAAGAAATCTGGTTTTAATAAACGTGATGCTTAAGATTTGTATACTAAACTTTTTCCATAATTATGAATTATCTTTGTGATGCATTTAATGTATGTAAAATTTATTGTTCAGCAACAATATTAAAAACGCTTAAATTTTATTAACTATATTCATAAACAAGATCATCAA
Source organism: Latrodectus hesperus (assembly GCA_037975125.1). Taxonomy (NCBI): domain Eukaryota; kingdom Metazoa; phylum Arthropoda; class Arachnida; order Araneae; family Theridiidae; genus Latrodectus; species Latrodectus hesperus. The sequence continues at coordinate 47,071,758 of CM075851.1, forward strand.
TGTAGTTTTTAATGACTTAAGATATGACTTAAGATATTTTGACAATAAAAGTCACGATGTTTCCTAACTTCATGGTTTTTCAAACAATATAAAAGACTATGAATTAAATATAAATACAATAATGGCAACATGTGAATGTATTAATAATTGCCTTAAAATTAGAAAAAACTTAGAGGCTTTTCCAATATAATGGAGTTTTATTAGCTTTTTAATTTATAATATAATTAGTCATTATTATATTATATAATTATATATCTAATATAATTAAATAATCCCAATTACTTTCAGCTTTATTTTTATCTGTAAAATTCAAAAAATACTAAAATTAAAATAATGTGTTGGACTTATTTGTGGTAAAGAAATTGTATAACATAAATATTTTTTATTTTCTTATAAATTTTGAGAGTAAAACCAAATGAATTTTTGAAATTGTATAAGTGAAGTTATGTATTTCATATCTAGGGTAAGTTATCAGAAATGTTAGTCTTATTTATCTTATTTAATTGAATTTATTAAAAACTGCCAGTTACATCTGCGTGGTTTTTCTTTGAAATGATGACGAATATCAGGATTTCTTACCAATACTATTCATATATTTCTTGATCTAATAAAAAGAATTTTACTTATTCTATAAATGAATATTTAATACTTCTATATTGTACATTTTCCTTTTTCTTTTTCTTACTTTACGGAATAATATAATAAAATTAATTCCTATTTTGCAGAATTAAAGATAAATCGCTTCTATCTAATTCAATGTATTGAATGATCGATACTTTTTATTAATTGGATTCATTGATGCTTCATGAACAAAATAAAATAATTAAATATATATGAACTAGATTGGAGATAATGATTGATTAAAAAGGTTTTAATAAGAAATTTCAAACAGAAGTATGCTTTTACTGCATGATTATGGAGTTTCAAAATGCACTCTACCACAATAAAATATATGCCCCCATTAGTCACAATCAGGAAATAAGGCAGAAACGTAATCTGGTAAGAGATATGCAATTAATTCAAATTTTGGTGCCAATGAAACATGGGTGAGCGCGCTACACGCATATGAGTTGTGCATATGGGAGAGTTTAAAAGACGGATTGCTCGTGCCGTACAGTTATGCATATGAATCTGTCGACTTGATGGACTGTATTATGACTAGAGATGCTTTGAGACCTAATCGGTGGATTAACGAACAGTTGTCAGAGTGTGAGAGGGACCATATAACAGGACTCACAGAAACCGGTTGGTTGAACAAGCGTATCGGCCACCACCTCGGAAAGCGCGATATGATTTTTGCTCGCTGTTGACGACAATGGATCACGACAAGAAGAGTCTAACGTCGAAGATTGTCAGGACTGTCCCAGGAACACAAATGAGCACGAGGATTACGCAATCAGAAGAGAGACCATTTCCTCAACAATAACATAATTATTGTTAATTCCACACCATGCACCATCTTCCAGGCACCCAATGTTATCAAGGGACCCAATTCGGAGACGATTGGCAGGGGCTGGTTTTTCGAAGTCGACTTCCATTAAAACTCTTAACATTGACTGGAATGTGATTGAGGCATGTAATCTTCAGCGATGAATTCCGATTCAGTCTGCTTCCTGATAACCAACACACACGCATATAGAGGCGGACAGACCAGTGGTCCGATCCGACATTTGCTGTAGAACAGCATATCGCAAGTCAAGAAGGTGTGACAGTATGGGAAGAGATTTCCAGTAACCTACCCATTTCCCAGACCTCTCACTATTAAAAGCACTTTTTGGTACATGCATGGAAGGCAACTAAATCCCTCTCAAAACACTGGTGAAATAATTGCCCAGTTGGGAAGATTGTGACATGATCTTCCACAGGAGGTCATAAGTAACCTAATTCATTAGATGCCTCTCCGTGTTTCGGTTGGTAGAGCTGCCAGTGATCGCCATATCACTTACTGATTTGTAATCTTTTTTCTGTCATTACTTCTAAAACAATCTTTGTTTCTGAATTTGTAATTACTTGACTATCCCCTCATACACTACATACATGTTCAGTCTCAGGATAATATTCTAATTTTTTTCTGGCCACATGATAATATTCTAATTTTTCTTAATTTAAAATAGTAGCTTTTTTTACTGGGTGTATATGTCTTTTGTAACAGATTGTATTTTAATTAAGCCAGATTTTCTTATTATAAGCCTGAAAGTTAACTCATGAAATTTGATACATTTAAAATAAAAAGTAAAAAGGTGATTGATTTGTTGTTAAATGGAGCCATATTAAATTTGTCACCAAACTTCATGCTAACACGTGAAAATAAGTTTTGTCTGTATTTGAATTTACATTCGTAATTCAATATTTACAAATTAAAAAACTCGAAATTTCATCCATTATATGAATTTAGAGTTCTATTTCATTTATTTTTTATATTTATTATTTTAGAGATACATAATTCTATTTTTATTGCATTGTGTGCAAGAAATTTTCAAGATCTTTTCTTGTAGCACCAATAAGATTGAATAATGATAAATAATTCTTCTTCCAATAAATAAAAATGACTCCCCACCAAAACTCCCGCACGATTACAATATACTCTTATTTCTTATTAACACAAAAGTACTAAAATATGGATTTGCTAGAATATCATTTGCATCATATGTTCATTCACAGGAAACTACAGGTTTTAAATCATTTCTCTGGTCATTCACAAAATCAAATTCTATTGAATACAGACAATTACTTTAAGCGATGAATGCATTTTGTAGTTTGCAAGAATACTAAAATTAGTGTCATTCTTCTCCTTTGAAAACTCCCATTTCGTAGTAAAATGTTTTAAAACACTTTTTATAAAATATGTTTTCCAAGGTTCATTAATTGTTATGGTAGTTTAAATAACCTCAATGGGTAATATTTAATCTTCACACCGCTTCCACGCTAACAATACGACACCAAACTTACAACAACGTTATTGTTGATCATGTAGTTTGTAGTTTTCCAAATATATGTTTTTCTTGTTCACATTTTAAAATAAAGATGCTTTTAGTATTATTTCATATTCTAATTCAAATTATATAGTATCCACATATATGTTATTTCTTACTTATGATACCATGATAATAGCTTAAAATAGGAAATTCACTTAATTATCGTATGGTCACTAAAATCAAAATTGCCAAAAAAAGAGCATTTAACATTTCTTTAAGAACACTTTTAGACTACTTTTTCCTTACTGAGTTATAAGTTCAAAGATCAGAATTATTCACATTTTTTGTTTAGTTTTTTCTGTAAAAGCAGAAATATAGTTTTCCCATGACCAAAATAGTCCTCCTCTATTGTCAACACATAAGCTTAAATAATATTATACTACGTCTTACTTTTTTTTCCTCGATGCAATTCAATTGACAGTATGAAAAGTCAATCCTACCTATATATTGCAAATAGAAGTCAATATATTTTTATTAGAACAATTTTTTGTCGCGTTTCTAAGACAATATTCCGCAAAACACTCTAATGTGCATCATTTCCTCAAGAGAGACTTCCCGACCGAATATGACTTCTTTGTTGAAAATCAAATTGTTTTTCATAATAAATACGTTGATTTTTACATAACTTTCAATAAAAAATTGAACATTAATCATTTCCTCCAAATTTATCATGTCAGTGTTGGTTTGTTTAAAACTAGAAACAAAAAAGATCTTTCATTGTAATTCCTAAGGACCAGTGCATATTAATTTAAGATTAATAATAACTCGATTGAATTACAACCACAGTTCATAAAAGTAGATAAAGTTTTGAAATGATTTTATCTAAACTAAAATGTACATTATGTAAGTCCCAAAATGTATGTTATGCAATATCTATGGAATGCATTAAAATAAATTATAATTAAGAATGTAAATTCATATGTGAAGTTTATTTTATTACATAGTATTGTAAACGATTTCTCATGTACAATTCAGTGCACATTTAAAAAGAATATTCAAAGGAAAAGCTAAGACTTCCCTTGATGATAAGATAGGAAACGTGATTGCATTCATTTAGAAAGATAAAATGAAAATAATTACTTTTGTTTTCAAAAGTCTATTAAAATTTAATGTATGAGTCCCGAGGATTTACTTGATGAATGAGCAATATTGTGCGACAATAAAAATTAAGAACACATGACATAATTCAATTTTAAAACTTTACTTGTAATCAAAATAATTTTTACTTATATATTTGATCATATATTTATATTTAATCTGATATATTTTAAATTTAAAAATAAATATGAATTTTATAGATTCATATTAAAATATTTGATAATTTTAAAAAATTGTGGTGTGAAATGTTAATTATTTGTGTCTGAAATATAAACTCCAATTTTTTATTTTTTATTTGTGGAATAATACTATAGTTTACATTATATTATATATTATATGAATTTCATTTATATTTTTCTGAAATTGCTTAAGAAATATGAAAATTATATAAAGATCCACACTAAATTTTAAAATATATTTTATAATTTTAAAAGATTTCTTTAAATATGAAATGTTTTAATATTAATTATATGCAAGAATTACAATTTATAATTATCATCTTATATGCATGTGACAATAAAATATAAAATTCATTTGCATTTTTCTTAGAATTTTTTTTAAAAAAAATCTAAATTTACTTTTATAGATTTTTTAAAAAAAATCTGTAAAAGTAAGACAAATTTCACAAATATTTATTTCACAAACCATATTAAAACTGGAATAATATACAATCTTATCAATATTAATGAAACCATAATGCATCAAGCACACACACACACATAATAAATAACAATATAATTCATAACTCTCTTTAAAACTAAGTTCTATTGCCTTACTTAAAAAGAAAAATTCGATAGCGGGGCACCCGGGATTGAACTAGGGATCTTTGGATTTGATGTCGAATGCTATACCCCGGTACAGGAGAACCGTAGCTCAAAATATAATATTGGATACTTTGTTGTGATTTTCATGTAAGAATAAATTATCTTTTTAATTTATTTTGCTAGTTATGGTTTATAATATTTGCTAATGCTTCCTTACATTCGTTATTTCCCTGAAACTTTTTCATCTTTTTGGAAAATCAAAACCGAGTAAAATTTAAATTGGAATTCCATTTAAAAACAGCAAATTCAATAAAAACTAATTTTTGATTGATTGTTATTTTTAACATTTAATTTTCTAATGTTATTTGTATAACATGTATATGGCTAATTATATGTAAGACTATTTGCGACTTCCCACTTTTTAAACTGAATTAAATTTAGAGCACGTGTTCCTTATCAAAGTGTTGTAAGAATCAACAGTGTAGGAAATTAGTCAAACGGGAAAATGTAATTATTATTCTATTCTAATTATTATTCTTGAATTATATAGCCAAAAATAATCACTACAAAATAAGGAAAGAAAAATTAATTATTATCCTTTTTTGGCTCTGTTTACTAGAATAAATAAAAGGCTAGAATAACTAAATGTCTATTTTTATAAAATAAAAAGTTATTAATTCCTATCGATGAATAAATATTAAATAATGAGACTTCAATCTTGAAGGATTTCTAGTTTATGTTTGCAAAGCTAAACTACATTTCAATGCTACTTATTGATATCGAAGCATTATAAAGAAATTAAAGTGACTTGTATATATTTAAACAAACAAAAACGTTGCAATTTATATTACACTGCCTGTTCTTTAAATATCCATCCCTTTTCTAAGTAACAGTGAATTAAAATTATACGTTTACAACACTTTATCTTCTGCTGTATAAATATATTAACGCAATATATGTTCTTGAAAACAGACTAATTAAAAAAAACTTTATGGCCAAGCCGAAAGATTCAACTGAATACTGTCGAGCAAATTAAAAACATGTCAGTCAATTTATTTTTAAGCGTAAATTTGAATGAATACTTTCCTCCAAGTTAAAAATTTAATCACATTTTGGACAATTGTGTTGAAAAGATTTTAAAACTTAAAAGTAATTGTTTCCGTGACGTATTATTTCTCATTTTATTTATATGCTGACATCAGAATTTCATTAACATTTTCCAAGACATTCAGCTATAGCAATTGTATGTACTTGTTAGACAAAATTATAAAGATATCAAAATACATGTTTCGTACTATTCACATATCAACAATTCAAATCATATCCTAAAACATTTTCTAGTCATGGTATGTGTGTGTATATGTGCGCATGTGTGTGTGTGTGTGTGTGTGTGTGTGTGTGTGTGTGTGTGTGTGTGTGTGTGTGTGTGTGTGTGTGTGTGTGTGTGTGTGTGTGTGTGTGTGTGTGTGTGTGTGTGTGTGTGTGTGTGTGTGTGTGTGTGTGTGTGTGTGTGTGTGTGTGTGTGTGTGTGTGTGTGTGTGTGTGTGTGTGTGTGTGTGTGTGTGTGTGTGTTAATAAGGTGGCCTGTTTTATTAGAGCGCTCGATCTCCTTAGTGAGTTCGATTCCCGACCCAACCAAAGATACGTCATATTTACTAATGGTAGTTAGGGCACATAAAATATGTCGTGGTTGAAATGTCCTTCATGTGAATTGACACCTCGGAGGATGGTGGGTCAGGTCTGAAAAATTCTGTTTAGTGCTTATTTCTAAATTACGATGACCACCTCCTCACCCACTAGAGCAATTTTTTTAAACATACATTAGAATTAGAAATAAAACCTATTTTTTGTTTTGTTTATTTTTATATATATATATATATATATAGTTTTTGATTGCTTCAATTTATAATTTCTCATAACTTCTATCTCATTTACGTATTTTGTGCAGAAAAATAATTTTTAAAAATTAAATTATTTTTTGTTGTAATTTATAAAAAAATTAAAGAATAATGTGTTGGTGCATATTTTAACATTTAATTTGATTACCACTCTCATCTTGTGTAAATTGATTCACAATTTATTTTAAATTCGCAGCTTCTGATTTATTCATCCTTCAAAAAAGATGAAACCATGATTGAATAAATTTAAGCCAAACCGTGACCATTTAATGGAAAATATTAGTTTTGGAAGAAATTTATTTCTCAGTGTCTAGTTTGTAATAAATTTCCTTTTAATATTTTAATTGGTAGGAATTAGTCACTTAATAGTATAAATTGTTTCCAATAAAAGATCAGGAGCATTAAATTAACTCTTAATTTCTTCGAAATAAATCAAAAGATACACGTGTACTTGCTTACGAATTATGTTAAAAAAAGCCATTTAATTTCTAAATTAGTTGGTCTGAACTATTCAGGCATAGAAGAATAATAAATAAATGCTGAGCTCCTACTAATTTAAATAAAACAGATGAAATTGTTGCATATATATTTGTGTTTAAAAATGAATAGGAAATTAAAATTGCACTTTCTATATTTTCACCAAAATAAAATACTTTTTTCTAACAGAAAAATATTTTCAATACGAGTTTTTATTTAAGCAGTTTAATTATAACTGAAAAGATAATAGTTAAAATATACTCTAATTTTAATATATACTCTAATGCATTTAATTTATTCTTAAAAATAATTCAGAAAAACAAAATTAAAATTTTTATCCTCTTTCTTTAAACTGTATAGTTGCAAACAGAAATTTTACCATCCATCTAATTATCAAACAGGATTTTCATCCACATTTAAGTATTTTTATGCAAACTATTTCATTCAAACATTTATGCACATAACTCAGACAAATGACATAAATTTCACCAAGTGCATATGTAACACAAAACATTTGATAAACATCATTTTAGTTACATTTTGTTGAGAAAACTGTAAACAAAAGATGGAAGCAAAATAACACTTATTTTTCCCTTGTTTAGAACAGCATATGAATAAAAAAGTCTAAAATATAATTTAAAAATGCATTGTTATATGAGGCAAAATATATTGTTACTTATTATTTGAAAAAACATCTTGTTTACGTGTATAAATTTTAAATAATAAATTCCAAAAATTATACTAAAAACCAAAAAAATATTTTTTTCCTAGTTGCGAAAAAGTTTTTATTCTCTTTCCTTTATTATATTTATGTTATATAAATAAAATATTTTTATCTTTATATATATATGCCCTGAGTCATATACAGTACGATTTAATCTGTACATAAAATAATACAAGAATCTTATTAACTATTTTATTGAATATCAATTTATTTTACGACTTCCATATATAAATAAAATAAATTACATCTACTCTTTGTGCAATTGAATATATAAGAGTTGCATTTTGTCTTCCTACCAAAAGGAAACTATTTTTGCTTACTTCAAAATTAAAAAGTAATTTATTAAAAAAGCAATTTAAAAAAAGTAATTTATGAAGAAGCTAATTTATTATTTTTCTGTAAATTCAAATTTTGTTCAAAAAGCGATTATAAAAGAAAATTGGTAAAAGGGTTATTTTATTTGTTTTTATTTTATCGAAGCTTTATTTTTGGGGATTTTATATGTGTAGGAATAGTTTTAGGAGAATTATGTTTATTAAAAAGAAGTTTTCTCAAATATTACGTTTTCTTAAATGTTTGAATTATCAAAGACAGTTTGTGCCAAAATTCATACAGATGCTTGAAGATCACCAAGGCAGCAAGGAAATAAAAAACGTCAACCTGGGGAGTTTTAAAGAGGCTCAATATCGGGGATTTCTATTTTAAGATTCAAAACTGCAAAATACAGATAGTTTTATAAACTCTTCCTTAAATTTTATCGAAAAATAATTACCCTAACTTTGCTTTATTTATGGTTCGTATAAAAAACTGAGGGTTTATGCATCTCCTAAGTATAATAAGTAATACACACAAAATTGTTGAATTTTGTACCTTCAAATTGACCATACATTCACTTTATCTCAACGTTCTCAGGTATATTAAGAGCATTGAGAAGTCACAAAAAAGATATATGTAGCGAAATTTCAAAATTACTTAAAATTAGAAAAAAGATATTTTGTATAAAAAAAAATTTATTTTAATTTCAGTAATACCACATTTATCTTATTTTCTTGATTTAATCTTTCTTATATAAGTTGAAATGGAAAAACTCTGGATTATTTGCAACACTGTTAATTGTCTGTTCTAAATATTCACTTGTTGTGTAAAATTCGACCTGATTACTAAATAACAATTAACTTGATAATTAATTTTATTTATAATTATTTTAATTGAATTAACATTATTTGTATGCATCTTAATATGGGAATAAAGCTGTTACTTGCTATGGCAATGTTGTAGAGTAGCGTTTCCCAGCCTTTTTTTGGCTCGCGTGCCACATCATGCTAATTTATTTAATTCAAGTATTCATAAAAGTAATTGTATTTCTTGAAATTTGTGATCGTGGATGTGTTATTTTATTTGTATTATAAATTTTAGATAAAAATTACTTATATGCTTATAGAAATACACTTATTACGTCATTCCGGATTATAGACTCTCGGAAGCATATTTATGTGTATTCGTGTTCAAAGTTTCTTACTTATTGATTGTTTTGTTGTATTTCGTTCACTATAAAGAGTTTTAATAAATTCATGAAATTATAAAATCCGATTAATATATTTCTTGTTTTAATAATGAAATGTTTTCTATAAACTCAATGAGATTCTTATAGTTATTTTGAAGAACATAATTTTTTGAAATTCGGTTCAAAAGATACGAGGTGCTCTCTGATGTCTACTGCAGTGTTTCGATATTTATTTATTAAATATATGAAAAAAAGTTCTATTAACTAATTCCTTTCAAGTAAGTGATGATAATAATTTAAGAGCTTTCTCTCAGAAGGTTATTTATATTCTTTATCAATATTTAATCAAAAACTGATTACTGTGTCGTTGAATTGTAAAGTTCTATCGCATGATAATGTTATTGAATTTTCTTTAACTTTCATTGATTATGATGTATCTTTTTTTAAAATTTTCTTCACAGAAAGGGTTTGAAATCCAATAATCATTTGCTTTCGGGTAATGAAAAATAATCCATGGAAAACAATTTTAATCTCGTTAAATACACTATATTTTCTCTTATATTTTAAGACAGTTTATCTTCTTTTTCCAACAAAAAATATGTAGTTTCAAATATTTACAATTGATTGTTTTTGACACTCTGTTTCCTAGCATTCAAATTTCTTTATCAAAATTTCAGTTATATCATTAACATTAAAAACTATTATCGAGTTGTTCTAAAATGTCAAATTTAAGTTATTTATTTTCAAAAATATATAAATATGTAAGCTTCAGAGGTCAAAATCATGCAAATTCGAAGAAAGATTAAAAGGATTGCCTTAAAAAACTTTTGCTTTTTGTCTAAGCTTGAATGAGTGGGTTAGGATCTTACCACACGAAATAGCCATCTCACTTCTTTGTGAAAAAGTAGAGAAGTATGAAACTCATCAAATCTCTCCACATAACTTTAAAAATTCTTGAGTTTTTGGAGCTTTACTTTATAAAATTAAATAAACCGCATTTTGAGAACCGTGTTTTAATTCTTTTGGAAGTAATTTTATTACTAGATTTTGCCTAAATGGATATAGCAATGGCTCTAAATTACATTAGATGTTACATTAAGAGAAATCCACAAAGGTCAATATGGAAACCTGACATAAACTTGTCACAATCAGTACACAATCCACAACAGTTTAACCAAATGAAACCTTTTATATAAAATAACTATCGATTGCTTTAAATATTTCTTTAGTTACTGCGAGTTTGGCGAAAAATGACATTATTAAGTTTCTTCTCAAATTCATTGTCTTTAATGTTCCAAACAATAATAAGTAATATATAGCTTAGTGTTTGTTGGATCTGTCATCCAATCTACTTTAATTAAATAAAAACGTTTACTTTTTAATAATCATTATTTTTTTTGATATCCTAGGAAATATCCTCAATTCTTTTAGAAACTATGTTGTTTGAAAGAATATACGTTTATTTTTTGGATATTTATTTGGTTAGTCATAAGGCCAAAGGCCTTATGACTAACTATGAACTATTAATTTTATTTCATACATTTTGTATGAAATAAAATTAATTTTTCTCCGATTTGATGAGTACAACCATATGTCAATATGGTAACGAATAAGATAACTAACATCAGCTGTTCCTTATTCTCATTAGCAGGTAGAATGTACGAGGATAAAGTCACCACATTATCAACTTTTGCTCTTTTAAATGTTTAAAATGATCGCATCGTTTTCATAGTCTGTATGTTGTGCATATAGAGGTCGCAAAATAAACCATAAGTCCGCAATAATACTTTCGAACGGTTTGCATGAAGCAAACCGTTCGAAAGTATTATCCCTAATGTAACTCACTTGAATTTAAGACAATCATCGCCTTCAATACTCAAAAATCCCTATTTTATATATTGATCACAATATTTTCTCTTAATTCTTACCTATAGAATTGAAGACTAAACAATTTCCAAGTTTTGCACTGAATTTTCAGAATTGTTATTTTAAAACTCGGCAATACATTGCTATTCGTGTTTTGCTTAAAATTTTGACACCCATCGATTATTTATCCACTAATGGGGGCTTATGATGCATGGCTTATTTTTTTAAAAAAAAAAAGTGAATAATAAAAAAATAACTTACCACTTATAAGTCGCGGGTTGAAATGAGCAAGAATGCAGTGCCATAGCAGCAATGGTGGTGATATCTCAAATTACTGATGTCAAACAGCTAAATAAAGTGCACTTCAAAAAGACGATATCGATTACCAAATTTTCGATCATCTCTCGCCTGTACATACTTATAACTTTACTGTATACTATTAATTAAAATGCTTGTATGAATTGTGAGGGCAAAATTTATTTAACCTTTCTAATGATTTTTTAGGTTTTATATTCACCATTATTGATTAGTTTTAGGGTACTACTAACTGACAACTCCCACACCACAGGTCTGGAAGAGCTGCTACACAAAAATACTCAGCATTTCTCAGGATGATATTACAGAAAGATATTCAATATTAAATAAATAGATATTTTTTTCTTCGTAATTTCATTTACTTTTTAGGTTTTTTATGCATATATTTCATGAAAAAGAAATGCACTGTTTATATACAACCTTACACGAGTGTTGTAATTTTCCCATTCGAACTTACATACACAAAGTTATTTTTATTTGTCTCGGTTCTTAATGTTTATGATAAACATGTGTAAGTATTATTTTTTATCAAGTAAATAAAAATTTCAGTTTATACCCACCTATATTTAAAGTCCATAAATTAAAACTGTTTGGTTGCAAAACATAGATGTTGATAATTATGAAAAGAATGATGTATATGTGAATCTAATTTTACTTGTGTGTGTACAGTAGCTATCAAACCTTATAAGTTTGAGATTAATTACTTAATACTTTTTCCTTTCCTTTATTAAATGCTCTTAAAATATTTATAGAATTTTATCACAAACTTATTAAAAATTGTCATTCTTTCATTTATAAAAGTAAATTTTATGAGGTACTATCAAAGAAATAAATGGAAATATTGAAATTTTATGTTTATAATATTACTCATTTATTTTTTAAATATTTCTATTAAATGTATATTATTAAGAACTATTTGAAAGGCAACTAGTTTTTGCGAAACATTTTCTGAAAACTTAAAATTATTTGAAAACCAAATAATATTTTGAAAAGTATTTGCAAGAACATTTTGCCATAACTAAAAACACTTGAGAGTTATATATCCATTTATAAATAACATTTTATGAGATAAAGAAATGATTTCTTAAATTATCAAAAAATATCGTAAATAATTATATACATTTTTTGTTTCTAAGAAAATACTCGTTCAACTTTTACAATAAATAAAAACTTTAAATTTTATGTTTAAGCTATTTTCAGCTATTTTCTACTAAATTTCATAGTTATTTTAGTGTAGTTTTTCATAAAAAAAAGTCCGCAATGAAAAAGTAAAAATATTAATTAATCTTAATTCTGTTATTCTAATACCTTCATTAGAAAATTAAAATTCTTTTCTACAATAGGGCAAAAAAAATAGCATTGATATTTTTGTTCTGGATTTTGTTATGTAACGGAAGATTATATATGTTTGTGTTATTAAATACAGTAATCCTTTTATCTTCACTTAAAAAAATTTAAAACTCTTGAAGATTATATTTCATCATCACATCAAAATCAAAGTTTTAATAAGTTCAAAGCAAAATCTAAGAAAGTCTTAGAGCATACACGACTTCCAATTTCTCCGCATAGTGACAGATAAGATTGCTATTCATTGATTTTTTAATTTTACATTTATTAAAATTTAAATTTTAAAAAAATTATATTCAAGTAACTTCGCATGTCATTCAATAACGTTATTTACTTTTACTTTCCATGCAATTAAGAAAATATTAAATACATCTCTAAGACCATATGATGTGATTTAAAATGTTCTTAGTATTTCTCCTCAAATCTTTCCTTAGTTATTCAATTGATGTCTCAAGTTTGCCATCTTTCCAAGCTCCTGGAAATAAGACAGTGCGCTCATTCCTAAGCTTAGAAATTTTAATTAAATTCAATTCTACAATTTAAGATGAATCAGCTTTTGTCTTCACTGAGGAACTGACTTGAGAAGTAACTCAAAAGCAGATTACAATGGCACTCATTTTAAAATATTTTACTCGGCAAAGACCAGTTTGGTTTCATAACTCAGAATAAACCTTCATTGAAGATGTTTTTTCCCTCCGACCAACATTATCAAAGAGAAGGTGTAAAAGGATAAAAACTCCTTCACCATCCTACTTTGTTTAGACATTCAGAAAGCTTTTAATAATGTTTGGTTAACCAAGTATTGTTCATAATTTTTTTAAAAAAATCTGCTGTGTACAAAAGAATTTTTTCCCCGATTTCAAGGGTCTCTTAAATTAGCAGACAGCGGAACGAACGTTTGGTGGTGTAAGAAAGTAAATGACATGGAAAGCGTGTGCTATCCTCAAAGTTCAGTCTCTGGTCATTTTTTCAGAACTTAATTATCAAACTTATTGCTACTCAAATTGAAGTAGTTTGAAAGCTATCTTACTTTTAATTTACTGTGCTTCAAGTACTTAAGAAGAAAGCTTGAGGGAAAAAATCAAATAAATTCTAAATAAATTCAGAAAATCCAATTTTGAAATTTCAAGAGACTATACATCAATTAATCAATGTTTTTTATGTTCTTTCTGGATTACCTCCTAGTAATATCAAAATTTTAGGTGAAATAAAGACTTAGAAAGATTTTTTAACCCATTTAACAATATAAATGCCCGATTAAACTTCCGGTTTTATAACAATTCCATACCCTTTCTGAAGTATTCTTACCTTCGAAATTCCATTCGAAATTAAAACCATTATGATGTAGTTTGCTACACTGAGGGCAGCAAACTTTCCAAAGAGTTGCTCTTGCATTTAGGAATTTCAACAAAGTACAGAGACTGAAGTTCAATAGTTTATGCAATTAAAACCGAAGCAGAATTTACATTAAAAGTTTTTTTTATTATTATAAATGACAAACCGAATGAGAAACTATAAAACTTTTTCCAAGCTAGAAAAGAGGATCGAAGCTTATGTTACCTCCTTTAATTTTATTTATAAGCAGCATTATAGAAAATTTCAATCAGTGTTAACAATGCTTTCGATTAAAATTTCGCTGCAAGCAAAATTTTGAATGAAACTGTTTTTGTCTTAAATCAGAAAATGATCAACATCTTGAGGGTTTTTTTCTTTCCATGCAGACATTTTCAGTTTTACCCAGACAGAAATTAGTAAACAGAAAAAATTTTATTTATATATATATATATATATAAGCACAGTTTATAACTCTAAGGGAAAAAAACTTTTTTACGTAATTTTCTCCTTTCTCTATATGGTTGATAAGTAAAATATGGAATTGGCTGGCTATCGCAAAAATAAAGATTAAAATGATCACAAATTGTATTTTCTGGGAAGAAAATGCTAATGAAAATTTTATTATTTTAAAATTTACTAATGATTTTGTTAGTGAATTAAAAATTTCAAACATTATACTTTTTAATTTCAAAAATAGTAAATCTTCATATCCTTAATAAGGACAGCACTTTTGTGGTATAATTCTCAATAAATCAAATAATCAGTTGCATTTTTCCATTTCTATTGCCGTCTTGTTTAACAACTATTCAGAATTTTAATAATATGATGAAGTTTGTTGATTATCATTACTTTCAATGCATCAAGAGATGAGTTAATGTTGTGACTGATCATTTTGCAGTATAAGTTATTGGTACACAGTACAGCCGAGTAAATGATCACTCTTAACAGTCATCTTTATTTCTGCATTTGATGCGTAAAATCTTTCAATATATTAGCTAATATTTCACTTAATTAAATTTTCACTTATGTGTTTTAATAACTAACCGTAACTAAAGCACTTATATATCACTTCTAAATTGTTATTCCTGTGTAACCCGCTGAGCTAGTAACCAAATTTTTATCGCTGTGGCCTTTGGTTTAATTGATCCGCGGATTCGAAGTCCATATAGGTATGGATATTTGTAGAGATTCAAAAGCCACTTTAGATTCCGCGCGATCTTAATAATCCTTGGGGAAAATAATGACCTGAAAGTAATAAACAAACCATATTATGTAACGCAAACCATAAATGAATTCATAGAATTATGTTACAGCCACTTTTGTTGCAACACAAGTTTTTCTCTTATTTATCAACTTTGAAATCAATTTTTTTCTATATAGTTTAAAATATGTAATACTATAGTTTTTAGCTTTCAAGACCATTTTTTATGTTTGCATTAAACTTTTTAACTATCTAAAGATGATTTAAATGGAAACGAATACTGCAGATTATTGAAAAATAAATTAAATTGAAACGGTATATGCTATTTATGTACGCATGAGAAAAAAACAATTAATAGTTTATGTACTGGGGACAATGTATTATTTTACCTAAGTTTAAAAATATTTAAAATAAATTATTATCATAGCTTACAAACATTAAAAGTTTATGTTTCGAAATTAAACTTTATCATCAATCAAACCAATCAAATATTTTTCTTAAGTTTTAGTTAAATTTAACTTTAATAACTCTTCAATGAAACATTTCTTTTGAAAGAACAATTGTAATTAGCTTTTTTGTAGAATAAGTAATTAAGTGTCACTCCTTTGTTTCTGAGAAAAGAATGCTTTCTATCGTTTAAGATAACAGAAAAATAAATCTGAGTGCTTAAGATGAAATTATCGTGACAAAATTTCTGTTTTTGTCACCCATCTTTTTCAAATTATGTACTCTTGAGTACAAAATAAACTGTTTTCTAAGTGTCAATTGCTGAAACGGCTTAAATATCATTGGGCTCAACTTTATACTGTCAAGAGAATTGCAATTTATCTTCTTCTTTGTTCGAGATTATATCTTCTTAAAATCAAACAAAGAATTAAATGCATCGCTATATTTTCTCTTTAATTTGAAATTTTGTAAACATTTTTATAAAAATAAGTAATTTTAATTTAAAAAATATCAAACTCTGTGCTGAAGAAAATTCATCATTCTTATAATATCAATTATTTAAGGCGTGAAAATTCTCACTTTGAATGTTTTGAATAAATGGGGAAAAAAATGACCTTTCTATTTTTGTTAATGAGGAAAAGAATGCCTGTGTTTCATTAAAGGTGGTAATCTTCTTAACTTCGCTTAAAAAAGTACTTTAGAAAATTGTTTCATAAATAAAATATCAAAATAAAAACATTAAAAATAAAAAAATTCATTGTCTCCCTCACATAGTTAAAGTCTTTAACTGTAATTTTTTTTAAAAAAAATAAATAACACTTATAAATAAGTTTTTAAAGTTTGTCTTCAATGTAAGACATTTCAATTTTAAAAAAAATGCACTCAATAGTGTCCCCAAAATAATTAAAATAAAAATCATTTTTTTCATTTTTAAAAAATTTATTTAAGTAAATGAGTAATTTAAATAAAAATAAAAAATTATTAAAATTTATTTTTTATTTTTATTTAAATTACTCACATATTTAATAAAACTTAGAAAACACTGAAAATTATTTTATTTTCGTAAAATTTTTTTAAATAACTTAATACAAGCTTGTGTACTTGTTAGTAATTGAAATAAAAACTTGTTAATGTCATTCCTATTTTTTATTCAAAATGGTTTAAGTTTAAAACAGTCTAACATACAAAGAAAACATTTTCAAAATGCATTTTACAAAACAAATTCATATATATCACTTATAGAGACAATCACATTATGAAATTATTATTATTTAATCGTAAACATACTTCTTATTTACAAAAATTTGTAGTTTTATTAGATGTTTTTGAATTTCTTAATATAGCACATGTTTACATGTACGCAAATGCAATTACCACAATCAATGTATTGTTGTTTTTTTCAGTTTTAATGAGAACCTTTTGAGTTTAATAGAAAACTTATTATCATTTGAACATATTTCTATGTAATAATACATGAATATATATATAAGTACGTGCATGGTGTGGTAACACACCCGGCAGGTATACAATGCAGATCATTAAAAGTGTCAAACTTGGAAGAGAAACCGAATACAAAATTTTACTTATCCTTCATGTATTGCATTGTGAAAGATATATATTTAAATATTCAAGTATTTCGGAATGAGTGCATACCAGAATTTCTAGCTCTGTCGGCAATAACAACTGCAATTGTTTTAGTCATTGAGTCAAATTTATCTCGGATGGCAGATGTGAATGCTTCATACCATAGAGAAACGTCATAGTTTGTTAGTGGTAATGATGAGGATTGCTGGAACTATTATATATATTGTCAAATGAGTTTACAAAAGATAATAAAATGAGTACCAAGAAATACCATTACATCAAATACTAGGCCGGTATGATGATAGTAAATACGAGCTAGAGTAATATTTGTTTGAGGATTTATATCACTTGAATGCGTTCCTCTGAGCACTGTACAGAGAATCAGGATTCAGTCTGAATATCAACATACTGCCATTTTTTGATTCCATTGTCATTGATCTTAAATCTGTAGACACTTTTACTTTTGTCATAATGAAAATAAAAGTCTTAATAATGACCAACATGGTAGTGCCTCGAATGTTACACACGTTATGGAACTGCTTTTTCTGCCATCTTAAATATTAATTAATCTTTTGATGTTGTGACAACACAAAAGGACAAGAAGAAATGTTTATACTATCAAAATTTAGCAGCCCTTAATCATTGAGATTCAGTATATTTCCTGTGACCAATTAATACCTTATTCAACTAAGAATCATAGATTTTCAATCATTTCCGTCACAAATTAATGATAAAGGCAATTCCAATTGGTGAATATCTTGCTCTTTCAAGTTTGGATATGTATTGGTGAAAAATTGTTTTCTTGGACGATCCATAGCATGATTTATGTAAAATCAATCTTTATTTAAATGTTTCCCACATGAGAAATAAGTTTCGCATTTATAAATGTAAGTAATGAGACTTACACAGAAATTGAACACTTATGTATGAATACTAATAATTTGTATATTTATCTATGTATTAGAATCTCTCTATCTATCTATCTATCTATCTATCTATCTATTCCTAAGTGTATTGCACTTTTAAAAAATAAGTGAATAGCGAAATCACACCTAATTATCAAATGGTAGTTCTAAGTACAATATTTTACTTTGAAGTTAATTATAACAGAACATAATTTTTTTATTTTTGTAGAAGCTGTCTTACATAATATTCTTAACTGTGCAAAAATTATTTCATATAACGTGTTGAGTTTTGAATATTATATTTTAACATATTATAGAAACAAATAGATAAGATTTTTCTCTAATTTCGTTTGAATTCATTTATCAAATGTAATATATAAATAAATAAAAGTATACTTCTTATTCTACTTAAAAATTGAACTTAGTGCAATTTCTATAAGACAAAAATAGATGTCATGAAACAAAAATTTTGTTTAACTTAATCAGTTATTTTATTTTGAATGAAAGAGTATTTTGCAATCATCGTATTTTATAAGGAACTTTTCAAAATCTATCAAAATGTAACATATTTCCTATGAAACATACTTCTTTTCTCTAAATTGTCTTGTGAATATTTCATTATATAGTATTAGGTTTGAGTATTTTTACTAGTAAATTTGTCATATAAGCAATATGAGCGCGGGTACCATAACATGTTTAATATAACTGCAATTGAATCTGTTCTATCGCGAATTCTGTCAAATATAAACATAAACAAATTTCGTCAAACGTCATAAATGTGATTTATTCATTTTCGCTCTTATTCTTAATAGTTTAATCTTGAAAAACGTCACTCATTTCATAACGAATCATGGAATTTTTACATTATTCCTTCTTGAAAATAGCCAGGGATGTTTTGAAGGATAATTATGACTGTTAAAATCTCCTCTAAAATATATCCATTGTTAATTTTTAAAAAGCCAATTAAATTAAGAATCTGTTCTATCGAATTCTGTCAAACATAAACATAAACAAATTTCGCCTAACGTCATAAATGTGATTTATTCATTTTCGCTCTTATTCTTAATAGTTTAATCTTGAAAAACGTCACTCATTTCATAACGAATCATGGAATTTTTACATTATTCCTTCTTGAAAATAGCCAGGGATGTTTTGAAGGATAGTTATGACTGTTAAAATCTGCTCTAAAATATATCCATCGTTAATTTTTAAAAAGTCAATTAAAGTTTCGCTTATTTATTATTTGTTTAATCTTTTCCATAAAATGTTTCATAGATATTTCAATAAATATTTTTAAATTATTATTAAGAAGTATCCTCCTTCACTTACTTTTGTCAGAAGCAAATTATTCAGTAAATTTACCACATCGGATTATTTTTTTCATTTATAATTTATATTACAATCAATAAGTCAAGACCTCCAGTTACTTATACCACAATTACACAAAGCTTACGGAAATACTTACAACGGCACGGCTACATCAGCAATTTCGAAAAGTTTACGCTATCGTGATTTTTTCTGAAAATCTTGTTTTTAGCATTTCAGAAAAAAATTCGATTTGAAAACATAGCGATGTTTATTATTTGCTTAATTTCGTTTAAGGCACTATTTTGCACTGCGAAATGAAGTCTCATGTATAGAGTAACTAAATCGAATTGAATGGATGTAAGAAACGCTCGAACATTCCACTTAGCTACATAACTATCAAATACTAAATTCGGTGTGCCTTTCATCTGCGCTCCAATGCATTCCATTTTTTGCAACTGCAAAGTTTGTAATCGAAATTTCGAAATAAATATATATATATGTGGGGGACGGCGTCTAGGGGTAATGATGTATTTAAAAAGAGATGATGGGCCATAATTGAAACAAAATTAATTTATTAAAGAAAGTATTAAAATATTATTAAGAACTATTAGGTTATATCTAACTTACTATTTACAATATTTACATGTTTAAAAGAAATAAGTAGACAGCAGCATCATGGCTGACTTACTAACTGCGTAGTAGTTTCTTTGTCTCCATTTCGGGAGAAAACAAATTCGCGGCCTATCCTCTCGGAGTTCAATTAGCAGAGTGCCTTACTTTCACAGATGTTTCTCTTACATCTACAATCAACACGAGTCTGCTCGATGCTGCCATCTATTGACATATGTTATTACGAAAATATAATCCTACAGACTCGGCCATCCTGCAAATCACTGGCCTCAGTGATTATCATAATTTCAAACAATTACAAAATGAGACAATGATAAAAATGAAATATTTTCACAAGTATAATAATTAAAATATAAGCAAGTTAAAGTCTCTATTGCTATAAGCAAAAATGTTCATTATATTAATCTAAATTGAAAATATCATCTGCAAATGGCTAATATTTTATATTTACCAAAAGGAAAAAAATACAAAAGTAACATTAAAATAAGACTCACATTATACAATAAAATTCTATAAATGATAACTGCTTATTTTTCACCCTGGCGAATAAAATTTCATTAAATCCGCGGATGAGGTTGTTTGGTTAGGACCTTCATGAGAACCTATTTTTTCTAACTCATACCTATCCTTAGCATTTGCTTTGACTACTCGGTATGGTCCTAAAAACTTAGGTCTTAGTTTTAAACCTGTCCCGAATTGTGTCCTTTGAATAACCACCAAGTCTCCTTTCTGGTACACTGGGGCTTTCTTGCGTTTCTTATCGTACGTCTTCTTGTTCTCTGCCTGGATCTTTTGGATGTTTCTTTTCGCATCTTGCCGTAATAGATTTCTCTGTTCTTGCAATTCTTCCATTACTTCTTCCATTAGTAAGTTTCGTATGTGAATGTCTTCTTTATTTCTCATTGTTATACCAACTAATAATTCAAATGGAGACCATTTTGTACTTCGGCTGGTGGTGCTGTTAAGGATTCGCTGCAATTTATCCACGAACTTGTACCATTTAGTGGGATCTTCAATTGATAGTTTAGTCAAAACGGGTATAAGAGTACGATGAACTCTCTCAACTTGACCGTTTCCACGAGGTACTCCGGTGGCAATTTGGAGATGTTGTATATCCTCTTCTGTGCAATAATCACTAAATGCTTTGGAGGTGAATGCTGAACCTCTGTCCGTTATTATCCTTCTAGGATTACCGAATGTCTTTTGTTGTAGTTTTAATTTTTCAAGAGCATCTTCTGCTGAAGTTGATTTGACAGGGTAAAGCCAAGTGAATTTGGTAAACGCATCTACGATGGTGAGAATATGCTGATAGCTTTTGTTGGTTGATGGCAAAGGACCAATAAAATCAACGTGATAAGTACTTAAAGGTACATCTTCTTTTGGAATAGGATTTAGAAATCCTTCTTTTTTACCACTCTTTTTGTTTGACAATATACAAGGTACACAATTTAAAATTACGTTTTGTATTCGTTTATCCATATTAGGTATGAAAAATTCTCGTTTGATTATTTCCTTCGTCTTCGCAGTTGAAAAATGTCCCTCTTCATGAGCCGCTTTGATGACCTCTGTCTGCATGGCCTCTGGTACAACGATTAGTTCTCGACCATTTACATATTTGTACAGAATGTCGTTTTTAAGGAAAAAATCTGAAGTGTCGTTGCAATCGATTAAGGACTTCCAACTTTGGATGTTTTCGTCATTCTGCTGGGCTAATTTCAGTTTTGCAGTAATAGTGTCATTCGTAATAATGGAAACTGGATATCTGCTCAAAGCATCTACATGTTGCATTCTTTCACCCGGTCTATGTATAATTTCGTAGTCAAATTCTTCTAATAGTAGGGCCCATCTTGCTACTCGAGTTATTAAATCTTTCTTATCCATTGTTTTTTGAAATGCTGAACAGTCCGTTACAATTTTGAAATGATTACCTAACAAATAAGTTCTAAATTTCTTTAAAGCGTTAACTATAGCAAGGACTTCTAGTTCGTAACTACTATATTTCTCTTCCGCTGGAGTTGTTTTTTTTGACATATACTGAATAGGATGTAATTTTCCGTCATCACTTTTCTGTAATAAAACGGCGCCATATCCGTGCTGGCTTGCATCCGTATGTAATTCTGTTGGTTTTCCTTGTGCGAAAATTTTTAGAACTGGACTTTCGGTTAATAAACTTTTCAAATGATCAAATGCTTTAATTTGAGGTTGTTCAAATACAAAAGAATTTTCTTTTTTCATCAGGTCGCTTAAAGGTTTGGCTATTTTGGAATATGATGGAATAAATTTACGGAAATAACCGGTCAATCCCAAGAAACTTTGAACTTGTTTTACTGTTGTTGGTACTGGAAACTTCTTGACAGCTAGAGTTTTTGCAACTGAAGGGCGAATAGTTCCATTTTCGATAATGTGACCTAAAAATTCTACTTTTCGTTTTAAAAATTGGCATTTCTTGAATTTTATTTCTAAACCATATTTCGATGCAGTTTCAAATACCTTTTTAAGTTTTTCTAGACCTTCCTTTTCATCTTTCGATGGGATTATCAAATCGTCCATGTAAATTATAACGATGCCTTTCCTCATGAGTTCTCGAAATATGCTGTACACATATCTTTGAAATACGCTCGGACTGGTACTGAGACCGAATGGTACTTTATTGAATTCAAATTGTCCATCTGGAACAACAAAAGAAGTGAATTTTCGACAATCTTCATCTACATCAACGTGAAAAAATCCATTTTTCAAATCTAATGTAGTATATACATTTGCTTCCTGGAGTTTATCTAAAACGTCTTCTATTAACGGCAATGGAAACCTATCTTTAACCAATTTTCGATTTAGTTTTCTATAATCGATGCATAATCTATTAGTACCATCTTTCTTTTTAACTAACACAATTGGACTTGCATATTCCGATGAGCTTGTTCTTATTATTCCTTGTTCTAACCATTCGTCGATTTGCTGATTTACTGCTTTATTTTCTGGAAACGATAAACGGCGAGCATGTTGATAAACTGGTATGTCATCTTTTAAGATAATTCTCATAGAGACGTCTGTTTTTTCGGTCTTCTTTGGTTCATAGTTCGAAATTAATTTCAACAATTCTTGCTTTATTCGTCGGTCTTTAATATTTTCCAAATCGATTTCATCGTCTGTTTTTACTTCGCTTACCGGTGAATTTATTAACCAAGTATTTTCACGTTTATGAACTTTAGTACCTTCTTTGGTAAATTCAAGTGAAGCGTGTTCTAGAATATCTGCACCTATGATAGCTTGAAAATTTAGACGAGATTTCGGTACTACGTGCCACATAAGAGTGTATTTTTCTTCGTCTATCTCCACTTCCTGTTGGAATGAACCTTTGGTTTCTACCTGACCTCCTAAACCTGACAGCATTATTGTTTTATGTGTAAGCTCTGAGGGTTTGACAATTCCTCTACTCAAATCTTCGCGTATGAGTGAGACCGAACTTCCAGTATCGATGAGAGCTTGAAAACTTTTTTCTTTCATAATTATGCATTTTGTCTTCATTCCTCCTTTAAGGGTAAATGAGCAGTTCTGCACAGGCGGAGTAGTAGGCTTATTTTTGCCGCGTTTGGGACAATTTATGGCATAATGTCCTGGTGCTTTGCAATGGCTGCAGTAAATAACTTTCGTTTTTTCGGCGTATCTATTACGATGATCTAAATTAAACGATCTTTTCTCGAATCTGTCATTTCGTGAATATTCTGCCTTTGGCGAATTGTATTCAAAATTTCTCGTTCCTTTAATATCATATCTACTCTTAAATGGTGAATAGCTTGATTTCGGTTTCAGAGTTCTTCGAACATCTTCATATTCTTCGAATCTCTTCGCCAGTTCCGTCGGTGTGTTTATCTTGGACCATTCATCTATGAGGTGTTCTTGAATTTCAGGAGGTGCTTTTCGTTTCATCTGATCTGCTATGATCAGATCGCGTAACTCATCATAAGTCGATATTTTTAACCCTAGTGTCCACCCGTCAAAGTAAGTTTGCAGTTCATGGTGAAAATCTTCCCATGTTCTTTCGGCGTTCTTCTGATGAGACATAAATAACTGGCGTAGCTTTTCCGGAGATAATTTAAATCTTTTTAACAGTAAGTCTTTGACGTGGTCATAATCGTTGGCTTGGTCCGCCGGCTCCCTTGCAATCATATGGGCTACCTCAATGGGTATTAGACCTAGAAGCTTCTGCACCCAATTTTGTTTCGGTAAAAACGTTAGTTCTGCATGTCGCTCGAAAAGGGTTAAGTTGAGACTAATGTCGTCTTTCATATTGAATTTGTGAAAATTCTCGTACACGGGCTTATTTGACGATGAAATATTTATCGCTGGATTTTCCGGAATTATATTTTGTTGGACTTGAATTCGTAATTTCTCGAGTTCGTGCGCTTCTCGACGCTTTTGGTCTTCACGCTCTTCTTGGCGAATTTTGTTTGCTCTTTCTTCGGTTTCACGAAGCATTTTTTCTTCTTTTTCTGCAATCTCACGACGTGTCCGTTCTTCTTTCTCTGCGGTTTCACGACGTGTTCGTTCTTCGGTGATGCTAATTAACAACATTTTCGTATCTTCTTCTACGTAACCAGGGTCAGTTATGATAAGTTCTTTAAGTTTTGGCTTTGTCGTGGGTGTATCTACAGTTAGACCTAACTCACCTGCTAATTCTATTAAATCTTCTTTTTTGTACTGTAGTAAATACGCCATTTTAGTGGTCATTCAGAGAATCAATTAATTTGCTTTTTAACAAAATAAAACCTTTTACTTATTTAGAAAGTGCTTAGATCAATTTTAGTTTGAAACCTTTCAAAATAATTCAAATATAAAAAATAAAATGCAATATAGTATATAATTTCTTAATATAAAATAATCAATTACCTGAAAATTCTGGCACTGAAAATATATAAATGCACTGAGAATGAAAATATAAAAACAAACTATCTTGGATTTTGTTTAAAAATGAAAAATAATTTAACACAGTATACAATATATATAAAATAATAATATGCTATTAATATTTATGCATGCACCAAAATTTCATTGCATTTCTTTCTTATTTTTATATGAAGGCTTTAAAATATAAGTGAAAATAAAACTGAAAGATATAAGCATAAAATATGTTTCACCACAAATAAATAAAATAAAATAATCTCTCTTGAATACCAAAAAAAATAAAATTAATGCAGTAAGAGAATCGGTTGTTTTGAAAAATGGAATCATTAACAGACAGAAATATTATCAAGAAACTTAAATCACTTGAACGAAACGTTGCATCTGGACGATTGCCAAATCATTAGTCACTCAAATTTGAAAATAAACTCTTGCACTGGTATTGCTATAAAAAATAGATCGTAGTTCTGAGTCGGCAAAAATGCAATAAATTGAAAGAGGATTATAAATGTATGGGTAAAACTGTTAGATACGTTTGAATTGTTAAATATTGGAGCTGATTCTTGATTTTATCACACACATTGAACCGAACGCGCACAAACACAAATTTCACTTGAAGCACACTTTTTTGATGATGTTCTCGATGATGTATTTCGACGGTATTTTCGGAGGATTTTTTTTTTTTTTTTTCGGCACTCACCACTCGCTAACGTAGGTGTGGTTTTTCTTTCGTAGCTCGATTCGTAGATTTTTATCGCTGGTTTTTCACTAGGTCGAAACTTTGCTGGGATGATTTGCCTTTGACGCGATTCGTTGGCTTTCGCTGGAGACACGCTTTCTATTCGATGAAATTCGCTGGAAATTCGCAGGAGAACCGGTGTTGAGGAATTGGGAGCGCTTCGCGATCAGTTGTCGCGCGGTTGACTCTCAATTTGCAGGATTGTTGCTCGATGAGTTGTGTCGCCGGATTGTCGCTGGATCTCAGAGATTGTGGTTTCGCTGGATCGTCGCTGGGTCTCAGAGATTGCGGTTTCGATGTTTCGCTGGATTCGATGTGGCTCTGCTTCGGAGATTCTCGTAGTTAAATTCGCTGGTTCCGGAGCTGTTTGTCGATTTTGCTCTGCCCAGTAGCTTTGTCCAGTGGCTCTGCCCAGTAGCTTTGTCCAGTGGCTCTGCCCAGTAGCTTTGTCCAGTGGCTCTGCCCAGTAGCTTTGTCCAGTGGCTCTGCCCAGTACTGGGTATTCGATGAAGATAATTCGATGAAAACTCCGAGAGGTTAAAATTTTAAAATTATAATTCAAAATTAAATTTTATCTGAAATTCAGATCTCGGCCTGAACCCCCAAAATTTGTGGGGGACGGCGTCTAGGGGTAATGATGTATTTAAAAAGAGATGATGGGCCATAATTGAAACAAAATTAATTTATTAAAGAAAGTATTAAAATATTATTAAGAACTATTAGGTTATATCTAACTTACTATTTACAATATTTACATGTTTAAAAGAAATAAGTAGACAGCAGCATCATGGCTGACTTACTAACTGCGTAGTAGTTTCTTTGTCTCCATTTCGGGAGAAAACAAATTCGCGGCCTATCCTCTCGGAGTTCAATTAGCAGAGTGCCTTACTTTCACAGATGTTTCTCTTACATCTACAATCAACACGAGTCTGCTTGATGCTGCCATCTATTGACATATGTTATTACGAAAATATAATCCTACATATATATATATATATATATATATATATATATATATATATATATATATATATATATATAAGCTGCCTGACTGCGGATAGGATGGTCCTGGGTTCGAATCCCGTTTCGGGTATGGATGTATCTTCTCTCTCTATCCTGCCTTTGTCTTTTCCTTGTATGAATGGGTTGTGAATAGTTGCCTACCCTATAAACGGGTACCTATGGCATGTGTGTACTGAGGAAGTCGGACTCCACATCAAAATACGGTTCAGTTGGAAAAGTGGAGCAGCGCACCCTATATTGCCAGCCTAGCTGGCACACGATAACAACCACAGTGAATCTGTTATAGCCAATATTTATACTAAAATTTTTTATTGCTTAAAATTTTACTGGTGTGAAATCGTACAAACCAAAACCAAATCTTGAACATTTTCAGCTGTCTCGATCTGTTTAAGCAAATCGATATGTTTCTGGTTAATTCATTTGTCCAGTGATAATGGTTAATTCATCTGTCCAGTGACTAATCCAGTGATAATAATATGGCGTAACGTTATAAATGAAATATTTCGGTCAGTACAATAACCAAATGGTATAGTATTAACAGCTAAATGAAATTAGAATTTTTGATACATCTGCCAAATTATGGTCTGATTCGTTCTATAGACTGCATGTTACAAGTCTTTCAATATTTTCAATAGTCTTTATTTAAAAATAAAAAATAATCAATGAAAAAAATAATTATTTATTAAAAAAATCAACTATTAATGTTTTTAATTATTTATTGGTTTTAAGAAATCAATTATTATTTATTAATGAAATCAATAGTTATTTGTTTTAACTAATTAATAATGCATCCATTTGAATATTTATAATAAATATTTTTAAAATATAAGCTTTCTATGCTTGGCATTTATATAAATATGATAAAAAAATTATCATATCACTTTTATATGGTAGTTACATCATATAAATAATCTTACAAAATTTAAAAACGAAAAAATTTTCCATTAAATTTTTTATCATTGAGTCAGTGCAAAGACACTTCTTTAATAATTCAGAGGATTTAGCTCACCTTACGGGAACAGAAAGAAATACACTGAAAATTATTAAAGTAACAAATCATAAAAAATATCCAAAATATATTATATTGAAAAATAGAATTTTTTAAAAAGGTTATTTTTAGAGGTTTTAAAAAGTAAAAGGCTATAAAAATTTATATATATATAAAAATTTAAATTTATAAAATTTTTATAAGTTTTAATTTTTTAAATTTTATTAAATTTAAATTCTTAACTTTATATTTATAAAAAAAATTATTTATGCTTAATATGTTTTATAATTATAAAGATCTAGCATACCGATTTTTTTTAATAAACAGAAATTTTAATATCTGCAATACCATTTTAGAGTAATAAGACAAAAGCTAATGCATAAAAATATGACTCTAAAAAATTATGTTTATTTTTCAATATATTTGCGTTATATATATATATATATATGTATATATATATATATATATATATATATATATATATATATATATATATATATATATATATATATATATATATATATTTAAATTGCACTTTTCTATCACTTGTACTTAAAAATGAATTTTCTGGATTTTTCAAGTTTCAAATTTTATTCAAATAACTCTTTAACTAAATTTATTATTAATTTTAAATAATCTTTTAGTAAAAAAAAAGTATAATTTTTTATTTAGCAGCAAAATTACTACCATCAAACCCAAAACTTGTTTTAAATTAAATCGCAGGGGGCACCCGGGTTTGAACCGGGGACCTCTCGATCTGCAGTCGAATGCTCTACCACTGAGCTATACCCCCTTACAACTGGGAAAATCTAGTTAAAATGAAACCAGTTTTTTTTCTCTCTCTTTCTCTTAAAAATTAAGTAAAATACAAATCAATATGGATAAAATTTTTTAAATTATAATCTGAAGATATCAGAAGTTTAATTTATAAGCTATAAATAAATATATTTTATTAGTTCATTAAATTAACAAAATTCATAAAAGATAGATTTGCCTTATGTATTTTTGCAGTTTTAGTATTTTAAATATAAATTTTGAAATTGGCGAGATTTCGCGCTTCACAAGGTGAGACCGTAATACTCAGTTTAGTCAAATTAAAAGCCATATTTGTAAAAAAAATTTATTGCGAAACCAAATGATAAATAATCATTTTAAATAGAATTAATATAACCTCGATTTTAATAAATACTGATAATGAATCAAAAATAAGACACTGGCGTCATCTGTTGGAAATGCACAATACTATCACTTTTTTAATGGAAATTTTGAAAATTATATGCAGAATATTTTATAACATGGGCTTAAAAAATTTATATAAAATTATCATTTATAACAGTATTTATGTAGTTCTTCCATCAAACTTCCAAAGAAAAGCAATTTTATCGTATTATATTTTAAATAAAATAACTTTCCTTGTATATTAGAAATATCTGTATTAAATATTTATGCATTATTAAAGTGTACACGTTATTATTTTCCTCTTTAATTCCCTTTTTATTCTTTATTTTTAATTTTCAAGCACCGTTATGGCTTACTTTATCACTTCAATCTTTTTTTATCGATTAATTTTAATATCGAAAATTTTTATCGATAATATTTATTTTAATGTCATGTAATTTCACAGACTTTGAAAGATTCGTTTTGAATTTTGAGTATACTTCTTGTCACACGCAAAGATTAATTATACTATTGAGAGAAATGCTTGTTTCTTAATAAATGATAAAAATGAATATCAAGCATTCTAGGAAACTAAGCACTGGGGGTTTCGCGTTAGGTAGACTACCTAACGGGGATTTATGCTTCACAACCCAGGGCCTTTGGTCAAAAAAATTAATATGGACACTAAAGGCCTCAAACCCATCAGGGCTGTCATGCCAGTGACTTTAGTTTTAGCTCCTCAATCAGGGATAAAAGGAAATAGAATGATATCTTTTGTAATTCTACAACCATGAAATTTCAGTGCATCTGTTTCTTATTCATTCGAATAATTGAATGCCTTATAAAAATATATCCCCCAAAATGAGTGAGAAAGGAAGCAGAAGAGACCAATCTATGCAATTCATCAGTTAAAAGAGTAGCAGGGGGCACCCGGGTTTGAACCGGGGACCTCTCGATCTGCAGTCGAATGCTCTACCACTGAGCTATACCCCCTAGCAATTCGTAGAGTCATGCTATAGTTAACTAGATTTTGAGGAACTCTAACTAAATTTGATATGCGTGTTGTTTGTCATTTAAAATATAGACCACTCATCGGATAGGTAGTAACGATCATAATTCTAATATTCAAAAATAACTGTGGACAAATTCAAATAAAATTTGGGACAAACGTTTCTGGATAATTTTGAAAGAATAAATACATTTTTCAAAATCTGCAATCCTTCAAAGGAGTTTGAAGAATGTCTAAAAACTTTAGTATGCGTAAAAAATAAAGAGTATACGTAATGCAAGTCGAACACTTAATGAAATCACAGAAATTTGAGTTAAAGTTTTCTTATATTGAAGAATTAACTTCAAAATAATAAGAAGTATGTATGTCAAACCATTTTCCATAACTCATCTGATAATAAATATTAACTTCCTTACAGATATAAGAAAAAAGTTGATGAAAAGAAAGATAAAAAAAAATTCGAAAAAAATAAAAAGTGAAGTGTTAATAAAAGATAATTGTTTAAATTTTATTAAATATAATCACGTATAATACCTAATGTATATAACAAAAGTGAAGGAATTTTATTTTCTCCATTATTTGAAACAATATTTTCAAAACTAAATTTTCTTGCTTTATGTAATATTATTTCTAATTTTCAGTACTTTTCAGAGGAGTCCGGAATCCAAGATAATTGAGTCTGAATTTAGAATTCTGTAAATATAACAAATAGAGATTATTTTAATTAATTAAATTCAGAAATGAGAATTGACATAAATTTTTCAGACAAAAAATTATTGTTGCAGCAAATAACATCATAGAAGTGCGTTATGGAAAGACTGACCAACCGAATAATAACATTAGTTATCCTGTAATAATTTTTAAGAAAGTGATATATTATGTGAATATCATTAATGTGAAATATCGTGAGCCGTAGATTTAGAAAGAAGATTTAGGACACAATAATCAGCTAGTACTATTTCAAATCGTTCAAAGTACACAGGAATTTAAGTTACGAAACCGAATATACGAAACATAAGATACGATAAGATAAATGCAACCAAATATAACCGTAATAATTTACGGTTGTGTGTGTGTGTGTGTGTGTGTGTGTGTGTGTGTGTGTGTGTGTGTGTGTGTGTGTGTGTGTGTGTGTGTGTGTGTGTGTGTGTGTGTGTGTGTGTGTGTGTGTGTGTGTGTGTGTGTGTGTGTGTGTGTGTGTGTGTGTGTGTGTGTGTGTGTGTAAATATATAGACATAGATATATATGTAAATAAATGGATATGGCTTTATGAATGTGAAAAATATGACAACATATACACAGTTTTGCTATATATACACGCATATATATATCAATATAAACATACACCAGATATAATTATTTTAGTTACTTTAATATTTTTTTTTCGAAAACAATTCAAATATTGATTTTTTGATATAGAAAGAAGAAAGATCTATTTTTTTCTCTATACTTTATTGAATTAAAAAACTTTAATTTCATGAAGCACGATAAAATTGGTGCCTAAATACTATTATAAATATATTTTAAATATCCATTAAAAAAAGTGAAGGGCTCTACTTATTGATCCAATTTCAATATTTTTTGTTCACATGTATATTTTTTTCCTGTTTACGGTCTCTCAAAATGTTCTTCCCTTATTACCTTTTCAATAATCTATTATTTCTGTTTAAATAAAATCATTGATTTGTAATAGTTAAAATCATTTCTAAACTGTATCATTTTAATGTAAAGATTTTAAAGTATAAGCCCAGTAAAAAAAATAGAAAAATTTTTTTAATTGATTCAAACAGTTAAATGTTACCTTACAACTCTTGAAAGCTTTAATAATTCTGTTTTCAATAAATAAATTTGCATATTATTATTATTAACTTCAATCTTTAGTTTCAAAAAATTACAAACCACGTTAAAAACCAATAATGAGTCATAAGTCGTTTTCCATTCACGACTTCACAGAAATGCGTTAGAGTTCAAATATTTTTTTAAAATCCACATGTATTGAATGGTAAACAATGTTTTTTCGGGTTAGAAAACTAAAATAAAATGCTTATAAGTTTACCATTTTCATAAAGAAATTTAAAATTTACCAATTTATTAAATATGTATTATTTGTTAATAATTAATTGTAAATACTGTAATTTTATATAGATATATATGTAATATTTTTACCCGATAATTAAATCATTAAAATAATATTACAAACATATACAAAAACTATATAATAAATATTACCAAAATAAAATAAAGTAATAATAATATGAATTAACTATTTAACTAGTGTGTAGTAAAGCATTCAATGAATTAATGAATGTTTAATCAGAAATTTTACTTGAAATAAACTGAAAGAGAAAAGATATAGCAGTTACAAATGCTAGTCAAACTCTAAATAATTTCACTATTTCTTTTCTTTTAAAAAATGCATTTGAAAATTTATCTTAATAAGTTCAGTTTTTATTGTTGGCTCAAAAACATTCTTACATTCCTTTAAATCAAGAAAATAATTTTCACATTTGGATTTAAAAGTCTTCATTTTGAGGTATGCGGAATTTTTTCACCCAAAAAAAAGGAATGAGTTTTAAAGAATAAAAAAAAGAATAAAGTTGAAGAATTTATCGTTTTAATTGTCTTCATTTAGATACTGCAAAATTTTCTCTCATCGAAGTTTTAAGTAAAATATTAAAAAAATTACTTTCTTAGATTTGTTAATGAACAAAAGGATGTACTGTATTATAAAATGAAGTAATCCTCTTAACTTCATTTTAGAAAGGTTAAAAGCACTTTCAAAAGATTATTTTATAAGAGAAACAAAGCAGGAATTTTCGCAAATGAAAGACCATGAACACATGCACAGCTCCGAGTCTTTATGTGAAAGGGGCTAAGAAAAAAATAAACAGACACTTTGCTCCTTTTTTATTTTAGAAATCCTGTCTTTATTATTAAAAGTACTTTTAATTTTAGGAAATATATTTAATGGTTTTCACGAGCTTTCAAAAGAAGTGTTTAAAATAACTCTTTTCTCCCTGTCCTTTCTCTGTGCATACTTAACTAGGTAATCAGGTAGAAACCACAAAAAAAGTTTCAGCTTTATTTCAATAAAAGAGAAAATAGCAACGTAATTTAAACAAAGCCGCACTTACGTAAATATTTCGGAAATGACGGAAGGAATCTATTTTAATTGTATTTCTCATGTCATTATGAAAAAAATTAGAAAATTGCTAAATAAAGCGTAGTTAAAATAATTTCTCTAAAATTTAAACTTTGGCCCCTAACCAGCGTTTAGTGAAATACTAGTCATTTGTTGTAATTTTTGTTGTTCATTTGTTGCATATTTAAATCTGTAATTATGTAAACAAAAAATTTCGTTACAAGTTTTCAAAGGAAAATCTACACAAAGTGAATAATATTTGGAAAATAACATTACAAAATTAAGACATTGTATTAATTGTGACCTTTGAGAATGTATCATATATTGGTCGTATTATAAATTGATTCACAAAATCATAAGGCAAATTCTTATTTCATTAAGATAAATAAAAAATGAAAGATAAAAATTTCAACACTGGATTTCTTATGCACATCTGAATGTAAATATATTAAGCGTCACACAAATTAAACTGGCATTTTAAATCCTATTCGAAAAATTATTGAATATATTCTCGTAATAATTGAAGATTGGTGAAATGCAATTACATTTTTTTCGTGTTGAAAAATAATTTATTTCAAGCATGATAACTAGAAGGCCTATATACTTACGTACAACATACACTCAGTTGACAAAATATTGTTTCAACATACTGGCTATCTGGAAAAGGTAAATCACATGTTCAACTGTTAAAAGCAGAAAATGCCTTGGAATGTTACATACATATCATGTCAAACTATCCTTAAAACAGAAGACAAGTGGAATGGAATCACGGTAGATCAAGTCTTTCGGATACTCCCAGGCAAAAAATCAAAGATTTAAGTCTAGGAAATTATTGTATCAAGAGAAAACTATATAATTGCTAAGGATTGATGATGAACCTGCTTGAATCGATTGCAGTATGTGGAAGAGTACCATTTTGCATGAAATCTAGGTTAAAAGACATTGTCTAGCCATCAAAGTCAAAATCAATTATTGCGCTAATAACGAAAAGTATCGTGGAGCGTTGACAAAATACACCAAAACCAACGGGATTTGGTGGATTAGGGCGACGTTCTCATTATCGGAAGATCAGCAGGAACACATTAAATAGGTTGTTTGTTCTAATATCCTTCAAGTGAAAAAATAGCTCTGGTGGTGACAGGCCAAGTATTTGGGGTCTTTTGCTTAATCCCTTTTGTTAAATTATGAGGACTCCATTCCATCTGCTTCCACCTAACTGGTAGAGCCCTTTGGCTAGGTACAGGAAAATATTCTAATGTGACAACAACAAAACACTTCACAGGATCTGAGCTTCGAAATAACATGCCCCTAAAATGAATTGGAACTATAACAACATCCTGGCATTACATACGTAGAATGTAAAAGCTTTTGCTGAAATGCTAACTACTGTAATTGTGTGTTTAAACTGCCCTTTCTAAAGGACAAATAGGCTTTTTACGTCCAAGTATTGTTTCATAACAATTCAGTTTGGAACTCACAGCACACAAGAAGCTGGAGCTCAAAAGTTTCTTACCACCTTATGTCAAATGATAATATTTTCTGCACAAACTATAATTTATAGAGAAAGTAAAATAACATCATTTGAAGAGTTTTCTTGATAGTGGGACGAAGATGATTAATATTTTCTGAAATATACCAAACATTAGTATTGCGCGTGAATTATCACAATTGGTCTTCTTCCACTTTTACTACATCATCCATGATCTGTATTTCGACAGCTTTTATTTTCTACCCGGCTAAACTTTCAATAATTCTTTTGCATTGAATAGTTCATACCCTGTAACCCTTTCCTAAAGAATAATTATTTTTGTAACGATTTTAAGAACCAAAATTTTTGTGATACCATAATGGCATACTGATCGTTTTGGTAAAATAATTTCACCCGTAAAAAGATTTCTACACAATATCTTTTTTTCTTTAATTAGAAACGTAAATAACTTCAGTAAGACTCAACCAATATAATCTCGCATCTCTTTCTTCATGCCAGCGAAAATTTGCATATACATTCATTTCACAAAAATTAAAAGTTATAGAAAAGAACGGCCTGAAAATTCCATACCACATGCATAGCAATTAATATTTTATATGATTCTATATGAGAATACAACAAAAATATACATTGCAAAAAAATATTAAATAATATATAAAAGAAAAACTTTTGAGGATCAAATATAAATCTAAATGTAAGTATACTTTACAAATAGGATAATGCAATAAAATTCATCAGACAAAATTTAAAAAGAAAAAAATTTCTGTAATTTTAAAATTTGTAGAAAAGAAAAAATTCTAAGTTTTGAATATGCATGAATTATATTATTTTATGTATTTCTCACACAAGCAGAATATAACGAGTATTCATTTTGTAAAATTTATATTCACAAAAAACTTGAATGTAATATGTATATCGTAAGATATACATATACTTTACAACTAAAATTATCAAAAAATATTTGCTTCACTAAGAAAATTTGAAAAAGTAAAAAAAATCAATATTGAAAGATTAGTATATAGTTTATTGACTAAATTGTATGATACATTTGCTTTAACATTTGATAATTTGTCTTTTACACTCTACTTTAAAATATTTCCTTTATGAATGTATAAGAAAACTCTACAAATCTCAAAGAATTAATGCGCATTGTAGTAACTGTGATGCATAAAAATGCATCGCAGTTAAGAATTAAAAGAAAATAAATAAAAGAAAATAATTAAAAGAAAACTTTTCATTTTGACATTAATTTATTTTTCAATTTTATGTCATGTTTGCGGTCTTTTCATTCTAGTCTTTCTTTTCCAAATATTTAATGAAATTGTCAGAGGATATAAATAAGAAGAGACAAACAATATAATCCCGAAGAAGAAAAATCTCACCAAATGTTTGCTTTATCAAATTGCTTGGCTTATATTGGCTTTTAATTATTTATCTAATAGGAAATGAAGCCACTCTAAAGTTTTAATTTTTCAGGGTTTATTTTCTATTTTTGTCTTTCTAGCGCCTAAATAATCACATATCCAATCATATGATTCTACATATTAAATAAAATTATTTTAGTTAACTTAATTGGTTAATATACATCCTAATTCATAAAAGAATTTTTTTATTCTGCAACTAAATCATTTTCATTAAAACTAATTTTATTGTTCGTGCTTCTTTAATTATTAAATAGACCATCGATATAAAAAAAGTATTTTCAATTTTATAGCAATCAACTCTATTTTACAATAAAAAAAATTCATATTTAAGTGATTTTTAAAATATTTCTCCTTTATGATTAATTTTCGAATACTTTGTTTAAAATTTCCTAACATCAATGCACGTTAAAGTTGTTGCACGAGTTTCCTTTTAAATCTCTTAACTATACTTTTTTTAATTTCTGTTACGATACCAAACCTAAACGTTTTTGAGATCTCTTTAATTTTTCTTATTATTTTCGGTTTTTCCTAGCAGGTTATGTAAGTTATTATTAAAAATGCAAGTTATTATTTTATTACTGACTATTTTCTAAAAGATGATTATTTGCGAACATACTATATGATAGGATTTAATGAGCGGGCAACATTTTTTTTAAAGATTTTATGCCAAATATATGATAACCTTTGTTTTATCCGTATTAAAATTTTCAAAATGTTTCACTGAAAACATTATAATAAATAGCTGAAAATTTTAGTTTCTGTAACATTACAATAAATAGCTAAATTATAGTTGCTTAATTAAGGTAAATCCAATTTCTATTCTGAAATTTGATTGATAGTATGCGAATTTCTTATTTGTAAGAGAATACTTTTCTATGATCAAGATCATATTGGTCGCCAATGTAAATATATATATTTGCCCAATGAAAAAAAAGAATTCCTAAGAAAAGTTATAATCGTAAGTTCGTCGTTCGAGGATATGTTTATTAAAAATTAAGATATTATTTTAATAAACACATTTTTACATTTTTAATATTACATTTTTAGTATATTTTTATAAAGTTAAAGTTAGTTTCTTTACAGTTTTAATAACAACAGCTTTTTTAATTTTTGCTTTTTTACAATTATTTAGAGTAACTGTTTGAAAAAAAACTTTGTTCCCAGTAGCATTTTTTACTTTCTTTATATTTTTATTTAAATACCGTTTGTTAATTTTTTTTTCATAATGCAGGTTTTTTTCAGTAAATACTATGTATTATATATTTTTTAAAACTAGAATCTCTCTCAAGCACACGTAAATTACTGTTAACAGTGAGAAAATCAAATTTCAAACTTTGAGACAAATTAAATATTATTGGGATATTATTAATTTTCATTAAAATTTTTGGTAGTAAACATAATAATAACAAATAATAATATAATAATAACAATAATGTAATAAATATATCAGTCACTATAAAAGTATAAAAAAGCACTAGGTGTTATTTAAAATTCGATAGACATCTTATCAAACAAACTTGAAAGCTGAATTTGCTTTATTTGATAATCAGGAACAGAAAAATCTCAAACATGTTTTCACTTTTAAATTTCAAAATAATTCAATTAAAAGAAAAATCAATTTAAAATATTAGTTTTTTAGTAGATGCTTATTAGTTGCTTGACTACTGTAGTTTGTATTTTTAAATACACCTATATCAGAATGATATATAGCTTTAGTCGGTTGCCATGGTAACAGCTTATGAAATATTTATATTTCAAGTTTATCTTAGGATGTATTTTGATATTATTATTTAGATTATTAAACTAAACTCCAACCCCAACTTAAAAATCAATTTATAAAACTTATTTATGTACATTTCATATTCCTCACCAGTTATTTAAATTATAATAAATTTAATACCCCTAATAAATAGGCTTAAGACAGCAAAAATCTTATAAATTGATATTATAATATTTAAAATTATTATACATACATAACTGTATACGTTATTTTTCGTTCATTTTTCTCACGTGAGTCTGCATTTTAACTTGGATTGTGATTTGAATGAATTACATCAACCCCGCAATGTCAATTGTAACTCTTTGTTTTACACCTATTTATCATTAATAACTCTTTAATTTCTAGATTAATAAATTAAAAATGCACTGATATATACAAAAATAGAAACCGTATGCTCTTAAACATTATCTATGGCTGCATTTTGAATAATAGATTCATCGTATGCGTAAGGAAAATTAAAGGAAAAAAAATAGATAAATTCTCTGCTTTAATTTTATATTTTAAAAAAATATTTATTTTGAAAAAGGAATGAATATGAATTCATGCATTATTTTCGTCTCCCAATCTTTAAAACATTATGCTTGAAAAATTATTTTAATTTCTTAAATATTTCCTTCATCCAAAGTATATCGCGTATTTCGTAATTAGAATTCAAAGAAATATCTAGTCTTTTTCATTTTATCTTTTCTTTCTTTTTATTTATTTCTCCTTAAGAAAATTCTATTTCATAAGGAATCATGAATTATTAATGTTTCTTGAGTTTTAATGTTTCATGTCTTCTAATTTAGAATAACTTTCTCCATCTAATTCCATAATGGCTAAAAGAATTTCTCTTCTAAGCACATAAGCTTCTCTTTCTAAAGATAAAACGTTTCAATGGAATATTTAGAAATCTCATTCTTAATTCCCAATCGTTCCCTCTTTTTTCAAGCAAAAAGCACCACAAGGCAACGGGAAGAAAAAGTAGGGACAATTGAAGTTCCTTTTTTCCCTATTTTTTTCAGCAAATCAATAATCACCCAACAAGGAGGGAACACATTTCTCGAGTAAGAGGCTATTGATTGCCCATTGGGGAAAACTCCAGCATTGGACCGAGAAGCAGGCCATAACGAGCCGTAGTGACCGAATCAAATGAGCACTACGGCCCTCGCCGCCTATTCTCGGTCGGTGTAAATTCAGTTCTAAGCTGACATTTGTAGCCCCCCTTTGCGATAGTTGGGGCTTCCTTCCGCCGCCGTGTAGCGGATGCAGCCAGATTACAGAGTTCTCTCACTTTAAACTGCTGGGATGTTACAGAAGACTCGAATTTCGACCCGGAATTTATGGCCAGATCCGACGAGTAATTGCGAGTTTCCCCTTACATTGAGTTTTCGGAAGGGAAAAGAAGCTTAAAGTAGAAATGTGATTTTCGGAGTTGTTCCGGCATTATTCCCTTTTCGGAGAATTTTAGGTATAAAGAGCTCAAGATGGAACCTTATTTTGTTGGTTTTGGAATTTAAACGTACACTCATGAGCGCTGAAACAAACTTTTACACATTTCAGATCATAAATTCAAGAAGACTTTAAGCGCTGAGATTTTGTCGCTAACATTAATAGGCAATTCTATTTTAAAGAAACGTTTTTATCACATTTGTAGTTGAGAAGCCAGAAATGCGCAAAACATTATCAGCACAACTTATGCCATATTTACACAATATTGTTGTCTGAATTATTATTTTGAAACAGCATATAATGAATACAGTTGAAATCAAAAATCATGGAGATGCTATTAATGGATCTAGTGGCTCCATCTATCGATTCTATTTAGTACTTGAATCATTTTTATTTGTTACATAATATCACTTCAAAATTTATTGTTTCAGTAATTTTTAATATATCTTGTTATTTCATACAGATATTTTATTTAATGAACATTCTTTTAAAATTATGCATCTTTAGTTTCAATTCAAATTTTAGTTGCATTAAGTTATTCTTACAAATAAAAAGCATCTATAATTTGAATTCATTTAACTTATCATAATCTCAAACTAAAATGCATATCTCAATGTATTAAATGTAAGATTAAATTATTGCAATATGTTTTTCTAAAACTCGAATATGGTTCTTATCAGTGGCAACTTTCATTAGTTTAATAATTAAAATATTTTATAACAACTTAATTAGTGAAGTTAAAGTATCTAATTCACCCGAAAATCTTCATTCAATTCTTTCTTATTCAAAGAGAGGCTTCATTAAATTTCCATCAACAGTGTAAAAAATCCCCGAATATTTACAAGAATCATTTTAAAAATTATAATTATAATATATAGATTTAATATATTATAATATATAGAAAAATTATAATGTATAGATTAAAATAATTCTGTTGTGAGGAAAAAGGAAAAAATTGTAGGACAATCATAGTTAAAAAT
Organism: Latrodectus hesperus; assembly: GCA_037975125.1. Taxonomy (NCBI): domain Eukaryota; kingdom Metazoa; phylum Arthropoda; class Arachnida; order Araneae; family Theridiidae; genus Latrodectus; species Latrodectus hesperus. Next base: position 47,112,198 of record CM075851.1, read on the forward strand.
CCTTTACAATTCTACGCATACTGTAATTTTTTACTTAATTCAATAATACGTACCTATATTGTTTTTTATTTTTATGGAAATTATTATTGAAACAAACACATAGATTATTTACTCTTGATATTGGTCTGTTTATGATAATTACAGTACAAAATCATCAATATAATCTAAAGTAAACCGAATAAATTATAGTGACATAATTTTAAAATTAGAAATTGGAAATGTATTTAACTGTATCTTTGCAAAGAAGTTTTTTTTAACTTACGGTAAATTACAAAAAATCAATTAATCGTTATAATAGAAAAATTAAATTTTATTCTTTTTTTCTTTTATAAAAATTAGTTTTAAAAATTGGTTCAAATTCTATAATCTTTAATTACAAACAAAATCATTCTACTATGAAGAGTGAACTGTATCCTAAAAAATGTGAGTAAAATTTGACTTATAAAGCAAATTAATTTCCTTTGGAGCTATTAATTAAGAAAATTATGAAATTAATTAATTAATTAATATATATATATATATATATATATATATATATATATATATATATATATATATATATATATATATATATATATATATATATATATATATATATATATATATATATATATATATATATATATATATAATATATATATATATATATATATATATAATGTTTATTCTATTTTGAAATTATTTAAAAATATTATTTTATTTTTAATTTTTATTCTTTAAAGATTAAAATAAACTATCAAGTTTAAATAGATTTGATTAACGAATATTTTATACTTTTCACTTGATATTTTTAATAAAAATGGAGTATGAATTGATACATTTATAATCGAGTAATAATTTTTCATTATTCTCCATTTGGTAATTTCATTGTATTTTAAATGTATTATTCTCTATCTAATATTTGATTATTTTAAAATATACTATTAATTATATATACATATGTTACATATTACAAAACGTAGAATGAAATATTCTATAAAAAATACAAATGTAGATATAAAATTAACAGTTGATTATTGAATCTTAATAGTTAGTTGTAATCAAAACTCGACACTGTGTTTAGAAATGACAGATTCATAGGAAAAAGTTTCTTTTAGCTTATTGCAATCATTGTTTAAATACAATTCTGATTTATAATAAAACCCACATAAATGTCTTTGAAATAAATCTTAATTTAGACGGAAATAAATTTAATATAAATATAGTTAAATTTTCATCTGGAAATATCTTAAAGAAGAATTCTTCAATTATAGAACCGTGTTATTCTGTATTTGGAATAAAGTCAGTCTAGCGAAATAAGAATAGTTAAACGAACACTAATCATGAAAGAGCTTAATGGCATAGTCGCATAATCAATCTTCATCATATAAAGTAATAGCTTGGAATAAAGAATTTAAAAGTTTTTATAGGAAAACAAATCTTTAATTCATATCAATATAAATAATTCAGTTTCTATTTTATAATGAAAAAAATATTTTCTGATTTGTGTTACTTTTAAATTAGGTTGGCTTAAAATATTTACTAATTTCAAATGCAGAAATAGATACACCGCAAAATAACTTAGATGAAATAAATACGAGAGTTAACATAGAATAATAAATATACATTTCATATCCTTTCACTAAAATTTATTTTATTTCTTAAAATTTTATGTACATGCATTCATAACAAATTCCGTTTCATCAAAGGTAATGTCGAAACCAAAATAAAATTTTGTATGTCAGTATTTTTCATAAATTTTCTTAAAAGGCTTCATTTTGTAAGATTTCGTAAATTTAGAAAAATTTTGCTTGCTTGAAGGTCCAAGGTTGGGTTAAAGGATTACTACTCTGGTTTTTAAGTTCTGCTGTGGAACTCTATTCAGTACAATTGTTCATGAATCACATTTCCAACTCAGACATGGATGCTTAAAACTCCAATCCAAACATAGATTCTGAATCTTCTAAAAACTGTAAATCAAGATCAAGGGTAGTTATAAACACAATCAAGAAACTAATAATCAAATAATTCAAGAATAAAAAATAATTCAAGAACTCCTATGTGAAAAAAATAGTGTAGATGCAAATGCTTTCTCTCTTATCAATGAATTTCCTTTGAAACATATATTGATTTTGCAATTGCATAAAAATATCATGAAATACAAGGATATCAAATATTAAGTAATTCGCAATCACAAGAAAGATTTTAAATTCAGTTATGAAAGTTTATGTGAAAAATTAAAGTTTTATATTTATAACAAAAATCAAAACCAAAAGAGATAAAATCAGTCAAATCAACTATCTTTCCTGTAGCTTTTAGAACCCTTCGTAACAAAAATATATAAATCAAGAAAATCTCATGATGTCCTTGAAAAAATTAATTTAATGTTTCTAACAGTACAACTCTAAAATATAAATTGCACAGCAATGAGTAGCTTATTTTCATCCCAAAAACATCATCATGGTCAGAAAAAAATGTTATTATAAATGAAATCCAAGTGAATTCAGTCCAATGAAAGATTATGATTTTTCTTTATTGAATAAAATTAAAAAATTATAGCAAAATAATTTACATTTATTTTGCGTTAACACTTTCAGTTAATACAGAAATAGGCACATACATATGAGGATGTTTCTAAGCTATATGTCAGATATGTAAAAGCAAGTAAAAAAACACTTGAATAAGCATATTTTATATGAGAATTTGACTATGAATGGTACAAAATGGCGCTGCAGAATTCGGCGAAATGGTAGATGAAAGCGCATAGAAGAGTTTATAATCATCAATTCCTTCAGGAGATTTCCAGCTCCAAAATGATGCTGGTGTTGTCATGCATTTTAGACATGCGTTGCGTAAGAAAACAGCTAAGTTTTTAAAAAATGTTTAAAAAGCAATTTTAGATAAGATTTTCAGATGAATGAATGGATTATTGGGTGATATTATGCACGATATAATTACTCAGAGATATCACAGAGAGTTCCCTATGGTGGAAGGAGAAATATTAATAATAAAATGCTAATATTAATAATGAATAATAGTCCTTTGATAAGCTTCACAGCCTGCGTTGTCTGTTGGCCATGCAATAGCCATGAAAGATTTTGTGCGAAAACACAGAATTCACATCATTTGATGAAAGCAAAATCATTGGCGTTGGAAAATTATCCGTTATTTCAAATTTACCCACTGCTACCCACACCAAATTTCATTTTTCCTGAGAATGTTTTTCTTACTAATGAGGTTACTTTTGCTCAATCGGTTGAGTTTGAGACTCTTAACTGTCACTTTTGAGGCCATGCTAATCACATGCTGCACAAAAAGGTTATCCCTTAATACTTGGACAGGCTCTATGCACAATAATTCAGAAGAATGGCAAATTCTATCAAGTTGTTTAATCAGCCACATTTACAACTTCCTACAACAATCCTTAGTTACATTCCTTTAGCTGTTCACACATGAATAAGATCGCAGCATGATGAAGTCTTAGTTCACTTGAATAGAGACATTAATAATCATTTGGACATTGTCTAAATTTAAAAGCTCGACAGAGTTTGAAAGATTAATTCTTTGGCAAATGAAAAGCTGCCCATATTTGACTTTTTTAATCACGTTAAAATTATGACGTATGAGACTCTCATAATATCAAAAGATTTCATTGCTTGATTAGCTTATGTAAATCTAGGTGCATACGACGTGCCTGACAATTTTATTAATGTATGCCAATCCATGCCTATAGATTGATATTCTTATATCATCATTAATGGTTGATTGTAAACTTTATTATCGATAAATATATTATTGACCTCCATTGTTTTTTTAGTTCTTCTTAACGGTTTTTCCCACTGTCTCATATATTAACTCATCAAGGCTGCATTTCCACATCCACATTTTTATTTAAAATCTGTTCTACCCCCAATAAGTCTCCTCTACCTTGCTTTACATTTCTGACGTATAGTCACCAAACACTCGTATACATTTATATCAAGTTCAATTAAAATTCTATAAAATATTATCTAGATTAAGCGATATTTACCATTTATCTTTGATAATTTGCAATAATCTCTATAATATATAATGTAAAAGTAGAAACAATATGCATGTAATTTATGACAAATTGTACAATTTTGATGCTAATAAGAGATATGAGTACGAAATACGTGCGTTTTTGTAAAATTCATAGAGTTAAAAGGAATAGTTCAGTAAGTCTGAGTGTATTCAGTAAGTTATAATATTTCAATCTTTTTCATGACTGTCAAGCCTTTTGAAGTTAAAGAGATAAGACAAAATATAATTGGATGCTCAATTTGTTAAAATCTAAAAATTATCTGACTCACAAGTACTATCGATCTACCAACAAATCCTTTTATCTTATATAAAACGATTAACCACATTGTGAATCCTTGAAAAAAACAAAAAGTTGTTTCCTACATAGATATATAAATCAGAGTTTTATTTTATAATTTTTTTCTCAATTTGGTTTAATTTTTGGTTTTGGTTTAATTTTGGTTTAATTCTCAATTCGGTCAATTTGGTTATCTTTTTATTCTTCTAGCTCAAACTTCAAGACGTGATGTAGCACTATCTTCAAAATTAGTGAGAGCATTTTTAATACATCCAAATAGCATCGAGAATATCTACGAGCAGTACTAAATTGATTTGTCGATTAACTAGGTAATTAAATCTCACTACAATCAAGTGTGCTTAGTTATCTTTTTCCAATCATGGATTCTCTTTCTAAGGGAGCAACAATCTGAAAAAGGATTCAGCTAAAGTTATAGATCTATGAAAGAAATATTTTATGTAAGTTGTGAAGTTCAAACTAAATAAAGTCTTCATTATTACAAAGAAACATATTGTGTGCAAAAATGTATTTCGCTGTTAATTGCCTTTACTCTATTAATAGAAGTGGGCGTGTTTCTAAGTTTTCTTATTTAGCAGTAATCATTTATTTTTATTCCTAAAGTACTTCTCCCATAAACAACACGTTAAAATTTCATTTTGTAATTTTCATATGATATATATTTTCAAAATACTATAATAGGTAAATTCTGATTGCAAAAAGATATAATATCCTCAATGCATTCCAAATATTTCAACTTTAAGAATATTTTAGCAGATTAAAACCTGTTTGCAGCACATTTTTCAGTACATTACATGAATAAATAAGCGAATGTCGAGAAAATCGAACATTTTTTAAATAAAATTAATGATATATTTCCTTAAAAATATTCTATATTTTTTCAGAATTTCGCAGATGCTGCATGAAATTAAAATTTCCTAATAAATTCGTCATGCTTTAGTTCATTTATTTTTTGAGTTAATTTCTTTTACAATAATCTGTCTGACATGCATTTACTTTACATTTTCACATTTAGAAAAAAATGTTTTGCGTTAGTTATTCCTTACCCTTAAAGCCCTTTCCGAATTCTTTTATTTTTTAAGGCAAAAACAAATCTCTAAAAGAAGGGAAAAAAGGAACTATATAATGAGAAGGCAAGAACAAAATAATAAATTTAACACAAAAAGAAATCCAGTGCAAAAAAAAATTTCATTCCCGGAAAATTCCGTCGCGTAGCAACCACTCGTTCCGTATTCTTACTATGCCCTACCTTGTAAGAGATATCATTATAATCATTTTAAATGCTACACTTTAAAAAAAGTGAGCATTTTAAAGGGGAAAAAATCGCAATTAATAGAAGCTAAGAATTCTTGGTATATATGCCCCACGAGGAAGCATTAAATAGTTTCAAGCTAGTAACTGAAGTTTCGAGAGTATAAAAAGTTTTCAATTAATGGGACAACTAGGAATAGGATAGCGTATGTAATTCTAATAGCGAACAAATTCATAGAATATTCTAGAAGCTCAACTATTCAAAAATGAGGTAATGAAAAAAAGAGAAAACAACATAAATTAAAATAGAGGATGTTAGATTTCTGCTTGCTGTGGCATATACTAATTACAGAAATGTTGTTTCATTATTGATAGTGCAATTATTTCTCCAGTATGAATTTCAGCAAAAGGAAAAAAAATTCTTCGATATGAACTGAAAATATTTTATTTAAATTATTCGTATTGCAATTTCTTTTTTGTCGATAAATTTTTTTCATTTTATGTATTTTAGTTTCCATTATCTTCGTAAGCCTAAGATTATGAGAGATTCATTATCTGAATTAATTTATAAAAGAAAACAATTTTTATGAATAGGTTTTTTATAGCTATGACAACCACAATTACCTTCAACATTATATTTCAAAGCATTATGTTGTTTAACATTTATTCTTAATTTCTATTTTAAAAAATGTTTTTGTACATTAATTTTAAAAAAAATCGTGAATAAAAAATAGGAATGAAGTTAAAATTCAGTTGAGAAATTTCACAACGTGAATTTATATCCGTAAGTACGCTAATATCAACAGGTAATACTTTTGAGATATGATTATAAATGGTTGACTAATATATGATGAAATCACATGTCAATTGTCTTCTCTAATGTTCATTAATATCAAACCAGTATTTTGCATACGTTGTCAATGAAAACGAATCTGAAATTAATTTTGAATCAGAATTTTAAAGTTTTCTCCAATCTAGTTTCATAATTTAATTTATATTAATTGAATAATAGTAATTTTAAATCACATGGTAATAAAATGTGAGCAACGTGTTTGTTCGGTTGAAAAAAAGTTTTAAATAATTTACTAAAATGAGAGTCAAGTATACAAAAATTGTTTTGGAAAATCTGATTAAAACTTATCAAGAAACAAAATCTAAAGAAATTGCATTAATATAAATTATATTTATTTCGATTAAGAAATAATTTAAATAAATAAAAACTATTATTGATTGTCCATTTTTTTCAGAAATAATTCAGTTTTCTAATGCAAAAAATTGAAAAGTTGATTTAAAAACATTTCGTAAAAATTGTTTATAATTCCAATAATACCTATTAACTTCTGTTAATAATTAAATGAAAATTGTATAATAATTATACAAAACTTTAAATCTGCAACAAAATTACGCATAGAGAATTCTTAAGTTTTTGAAGACGTTAAATTTTAATGGAATTCTTTGGCAATGATTGGAAAATTTTAAGTTATATTCTTTTCTAGTTTTGTATGATCAATGTTCAAAGAAATCAAATATTTTCAACACTGGAAACATTTCATTCATTCCAGAATACCGTTAATGTATAGCTTTTATAATGCTTCATATTTTTATGTTTTTGAAAACAAAAAAGTCAGTTTAATATAATTAGATCTTGAAAAGAAGGATTAATTTAAATGCATAATTGTAATAGAGTCAAGGCATAATATTGATAGCATTTATTAAGATTATTAAAATAACGTTTGATCTCAAATAATATTTTAATTCACTTTACAAAATCTTACAAAATGGTTTCAAAATATCATAACAAAATAACAATTCGATTTTAGAAAAAAATTACTAAACTTAAAGAATAGACATAAAATTTTATAACTTTTCAAATAGCAATAAACTAAATTCTGAAATAAGAAACATTCAGTTTCTTAGTAAAAGAAAAATACCTTACACTATTTTGCTGTTTAAGCATTAAATAATATTGGTATAACACGGTCAAAAATTCTTAAGATTTTATTTATAGCTTTTTGCTATGCTTCTCATTTCTTTTCTTTAATCCTGCTCTACATCCAATCAATTTTGAGAAAATAAATCCCTATCCTGAAACTTGTGTCGGCAAAATTTAATAAGAAACATTCTAATCCCCTTTGAAGAAATTATATACATATAAATAAAAGGTCACATGTACGAAACCATTTACACTTTTTATTTTAATTTCTAATTACTCAAACTAAATAAATTACAATAATTTAACTAAGTTTTCTTTGAAACAGCATATTTTTAAACTGTGACCAATATAATTGCAGTTACGTAGTGTATGAAAGAAAAAAATATAGATACAAGCAATTTTTATAATTATTGAATAACGAGATTATTTTTATAAAATTGACCAAATATATGTAAATAACTTATTATTTTGCTATGATTGTGCATGAAGACAGCTTCAACTAGATAATGGATGAAGCCTAAAAATAAAGTTACATACACTCTAAAAATAATCGAGTGGATTTCACTCAGAAGGAATGAAATTTCATTCTTTCACAAATGAATCACAAAACTCAACCAATCTTTAGGATAGAAATTCGCTCTTTTGAAAGATATGGGTAAACCACTCCTTTTAATGAGTAACAACATATCGTCTAAAGGGGTAAATTCGATAGAAAAAAGAGTGAACTTCAATCTTTTATAGAAGTATTGCTGGTTTTTTTAAAAAATTGACAATTTAGTGCAGAAATTAGGTTTTGAATTCTTTATTTTAAGATTTTTTTTGACAATTACTATATAAATATATGATTTCTTTAGTCAATAATATAACAGTACAATTGAATATGACATTTTAATTGATTTGGATAATTAAAGTGGTTTTTAAATTACATACAATATCAAGCAATTTGTTCAGTCATTTATTACATTACTTATATATATTTAGTTTTACGTGTGAGTGTAGCACTCTCAAGAAAAAATCGTCACACTACTATTTATTTTTCAGTTTAGTTTACTATGGGCCCATAAGTACAAAATTAACTTTTAAAAACATTAATAGTAAAACAAATTGTACACAATTTAAAAAATACATAAATATTTTATATAAGTAAATATAATTTAAGTTCTTTTGAAAAAATATTTTATTTAAAGTATAACTAAAAATTTATTTTTGAATATTAATAATAGGCATTTTTGAAGTTACAAAGGGATAAAGAAAAATATTTAGATTATTCTGTTGAACAAAACTGACTTATGTTTTTGCAAATAAATCTTGTTTTATGATATTTTCCAAGTTTAGTTTAAACTGAAAATAACTTCAATGAAACTAAGAATGAAATTAAAAATAAAATGCAAGATTATACAAAAAACATTTATTCAATTTTAATACAGAGAAAATTAAATAAAAATATGTACACAGAAATTCTTATGTTTATGATGTCAAATTAATATTGGAGCTTAATTTTTTGAATTGACAGTTCAATAACACAAAATAAGAATACTATTAAAATAAGAATAAAAATGATAATATGCATTTTAATGCATGTATTTTGCAAAATTTAGATCTTGATCGACTATAGTAAGAATGTATTGTTTTAATTAAAGTCCCAACTGGACTATTTTTTAATTTATAAATACAGTAAGTTTATCATCGTACTTAACATTAAACACATGATAACATTTATATAAAGTATTGAATGCTTTTTAATCTTTCATATTCGACATCAATAAATTCCTATTCCTCAGATAAAAATATTTCATATTCAGGTCTTGCTTTTGACCACAGCCAAGCAAGTATAGTTGACTTTTTTGAGCGCTGTTCTTCTTCCAACTATCTCTTCACCTAATACGAAAAAAAAGCATAATAACTAAAATTTCTATAGTATTTGCAATCTCATTAGTATCTATATAAACTTTAACATTGAAATTATTAAAGAATAATACTTCAAAAAAATAAAACCTTATTTTTTTGCAAGGAATCTGATATATGCGTAATTATGTTCTGTATTAAAATTATATTCAGCCTAAAAAATATAGCATACTCAATTCTCACATATTTATTCCATGTTATAGGACAGGTTTTTGAACATATGATAATATTCTAGGAGCATATTATGCAGAGCATTTACTAAGAAAACAGTCAGCTCTTCTGGATATTAAATATCAAATTCCAAATCTATCTGTAATAAAGAGAATAATTATTTATATTAAATTAATAGAACTTTTTATTGCAATTTAAAACAAGAGTAATTTGTTAAAAAAATGGCATTCTCATTAGTTAATTAATTAAAACTTAGTAACTGAAGTTAGTAAATTAAAGATTATCTAGCAGTTTTTGAAAATTTTTATAAGAATGTGGCAAAAATGATAAATTATTGATATACAATGAACAAATACAAAATAGTTTTGGATTTCATCTTTGTTATGAAATAGATATAGCCCCTATCATAATTTACAAAATGGATTCTTAAACATTAAATAAAAATATATAGATGCATACATAAATTTATTTCTAATGTTAAAGCATTTTTGAATCAATCTACTGTAACTGAAAAACGGATGATTTTTTTTAATAAATGAATCATTTTTTTTTAATTACAACAAAAAATTTTTAACTATGATTTTGTATCACATATACTAATATTCAAATACATTACAAATAAAATGATTTTTTAAAATACAAGATTGAAAACTACAATATAATAAAAGACATAAGCAATATTGCATATTTTGTAAAATATAGATTTTAATTACTTTTTCTTTTTAATCATGGAATCATTAAACAAATATCAAAATAACAATAAGATCTTTTTTCCATTTTATTTAAAAAAAAACCTTTTTCTATAAAATTTCAACCAAATTTTATGGCATCAAAGTAATTTAAAACCTATTATTCACATGCAATCAAAAAACTTGGAAATGCATGCACAGCATGTTTCATATTCTACCATTAAAAATCCAGATATACAAATTATGTAAGGAATTGTAAATTTTGGTGTGCTTAAGTCATTGTGGCATTGTTAGAAAATAATGTTGATATAAAAGTTTAGAACTTTCATAAATATTTCAAAATTCATCCTCAAATATGCAAAAAATACAGTTTTTATACTACCACTGCTTCATTGAAAGCAGCCAATTTTGGATACTTAGAGAAATAAATTCTGTAATACAATAGAACAATAGATGGTCTATTTTTCATCACAAAATGTTATATAGTTTTAGACATTTTTTATAAGTTCAAATATTTTTTCTCAACTTTAAAACCAAAAAAGTTTAATAAGAGATTTTAACTGAAAATACTGATTGGAATCTTCATGTCATTTACTCAATAACATCATACATGTAAAAACTATGGTCAAGTGAATTATACTGGATATTTATTTTTTAAGCTCTTAAATTCAAGTTAAAAATTTAGAAAATTTTATTTCAAAATAGATTTAAAAACATTATTAAGTTACAAGGTTCTTACATAAACATAGAATATTACTTCAAACTTTTAAATAAATTTTACAAGCACAATGAAATTAATAGTTTTAGTAATAACAATAGTTAACATTTTCTCAGTCTCCATAAAACTTATTTTGATTACATATTCTACAGAATATACCTAATCAGCCATTTCTTCCTTATATTGCATTTCATCATCTTAAAAAATTACTAGATGTTTCAGATTTGCTTTTGCAAATTTTTTTTTCTTCGATGATAGCTGTGACAACCATAAAATACAAATATAAGTTATATTTCCATCGATAAAATGTTTAGCTGTAAATTCAAAAATATACAAATTAATATATTTTGATACATGCAATTCCTTTTCGTTTTATCTACGAATGCTTTTACTTAGTAACAATCAAATCGAAAATTGTCAATGAAATTTTAATAAATAAGACATACTGTCAAGCTTCTAATTTTATTTATGAAAAAATTTATTCTTATTCATTGGTAAAATGTTGTATTTAATATTAATCACACTTTCAATTCAGTACAATACACTAAATTAAATAATATTTCTATAATATACATTGCGGATATTTAAATCAACGAGAAAATTAATAGTCATATTCACGCTCTCTGTTTCGAAAATAAAAGAATTTAAAAATGCATTCATTATAATTTACTATTAATTTATAATGAATTAAATTTTGGCAGAAAATTGTATTTGAAATAAAAAATAAAATTTCCAAACACATTGTTATATTATTAAATATTATCAATTAATCAGAAAATTCAAATATTATAAATATTACATGAATATGAATTCAATAGAATTCATTCATTCACACTTTCGAGTACCAAAGTTTATATAATGGTGAAAAATCACAAATATGAAGATTTGGTTTAGTCATTCAATTAATTATAAATAATTAAGAAAGAAAGACTTACCGTAATGTTTCTGCACTCCTTTTTGTCCAATTAAATATTTTTAATATTCTAATAGATCGCTTTTACAAAATAGATTACTAAATTCTTCCATTCTTAGCGAAACTAAACCGAAAGCATAGAGCCATGTGATGATTTAAATCAATCAGAGCACATCACATTTGCTTAATGCCATAAACACGTCAAAAAAAGAGTGAAAATTGCTTTGAATCGAGGATGGAGTGTTTGAAAGAGCACTTTTCTACCCAATTAAGTAAAAAAGGATTCATTTTGTATATTTATGGAGTACCAAATATCCGTCGCTCGGTGAAAAACCACTCGATTTTTTTAAGAGTGTATATAATACATTATACTAAATAAAAAGACAATCTATCACCAACTACAAGGATCAATTACGTTATAAAACATGGTAATAAATAAAAGTGCTGAAAAACTACATGAAGAATGTTTAATAAATCAAAATAACTAATATTTTAATCATTACTGAGGTAAAAATCAAATTCAGTTTGAATCTCTCACAAATGTTGAAAACTTCCATAAGTTTTATGGCAACTATGAACAAAGTTCATTTCTGACTGGTGATTAATATTTATGGATTGAAAGTTTGCACGTTAACTTAATTTTGATACCTATCTCTCAATCACAGCAGCCAATTATTCTTTTTTTATAAATATATCTAATTCTTGAATTCTAAATTAATTCATTCCAAAATTCATGAAATAACGAATTTTTAATGAAGCATTCATAGACTTTTCAATAAAAATATGTATTTTTACATCAAAATCGAACTAAAGCTTAGATTTTCAGTATACATTTTTAAACATTTCAAACTAATTCCATTAAAAAGCATCAATTATAAATAAGTTTCTATGTACGCAATATTACCAATAATTTTTTTCTTATTTTAATAAGATTAATGGGATAACATTAACCATAATTACATTGAGAAAACCCTTCTTTCTCCCGGTCTAATTATTTTAATTAACCTTACTTGTTGTGCTGAGAAAAGCGAAGCAATTAATTTTTAAAGTGAACATTAGCTTGAAAACATAATTCATTTTAAGTTGACATTCCAAACTGCCTATTCCAAATCGACTTTGGCAAGAATTAAATACACATTCACTTAATGATCTTAAATACTGTCTCGATAAACATGGTAAGTGTATTAAATTGCATTTTGATTACCCTTCTTTTTTAAAAAAATATTTCCCTGAATCTATCTTAAAAGGATTGATCATCCGGCGGAACAAAAAGAATATTTTAAGCTTATTTTAAAGTCATTTCAAGAAAATGTAAGATGGCGTGGTCTCTGACACATGCATCATTTAACGATAAAAGAAATTCGTCTTTTTTTGTGAGAAAGAAAAAAAACTAAATAGCAACTAGTATTATTTTCTATTCACTTTATATGATGAGAGAAATTTGCTCTATAAATACATCCCATTTTTTATGTAACAAATGCTTCCATAAAAAGTATCTTTTTTTTATGTAAACATTTTGATTGAGTTTCAATATAAGCACTCCACCGTCCTTTAAATTTTTTCTTTCGAAATGTCTTTTTTCTTTTCTTTTTTTATTGTTGAACATTGTCAAATAGGCAAGCAATCAAAAAATTCTTATGTTGCAATGAAATTCAGAAAAAAAGTGAAGCTATTTTTGAGAGACTAGATATCTTCTTTCCTCAGCGCTTTCAGTATCTAGTACTGATTAATTAAGGAATGCAAAGTTTAAAAATAATGAGAAAACTATTTTCGGTTAACTTTTTTTCGTGAAACAAAAATTCTTAGTGCATTTCATGCATGTTATTAAGTAAAATTCCTCAAAGTAATTATTTGGTATTATTTAATCTGCAATCAATTTCAGCTATGTTTTGACGTAATAATATAGAACCAATTTTAATTATATTAAATTAAAAATTTTCCAACTTTTTCTAACAGTACATTTTTTCTTATCACACCCACACAAACAAACTACAAATATTATTATTTTTCTTCCAATGAAATAATCGAAATTTTTAAATCTATAAAAAAAATTTTAATAAATTTAATAATAATTATAATTAATTATTTGAAACGCCTAATTACTTAGGTTCATTGTTATGCGCCTATAATTTATTTTATTCCATTCGTTAATAATTAATGAAAAAAATTGCGCTAATGATTACTGAAAGACAATGTATTCTCGAGCCTTCGTAATTTTAATCTATAGCACAATTAACTTTAAATTTGCTTATGCTGCGATGGCTAGTTACAACATCATTTAGAAAATTTGCTCAAGGATAGAAGTGTCAAGTATAGATATGTGTGATTACTTCTCCTTTTAGAAATTGTCATCATGCCTACATACTGAGGGTAGGAAACAATATGTGCGTATTGGATCCCTCTTATGTCATAGTGTGATTTTAAAAAATAACAATAATTACGTTTCAGTTTTGAAACATATTATTTTTCATCCTCTGCAACAAACATGTTTACCTTTTTCCCAATATGCCTCTGCTCAGAAATGCCTTAGAATGCGGATGATAAGAACTCCGATTTCATTATTTTATAAATTTGTAACTAAAATGAGTTTTCAAGCTCTTTTCCGATCATTTGGTTTGTTGTTAGCTAATCTATATGCAAGACTTCATTTATTGAGGCAAAACAACCTTTTAAACAAAGCTAAATAAATAAAAAAAACATATTCTTCCAAATATGAAAATCTTTCTTAAAGCTAGATACATTTTTTTCTAGAAGCTACATCCCAAGAAAGTTAGTTGATTTAGCTAGCTAGTTCTCAATAAAAAATGTCTTAACTTTATAATATTTAATAATATAGACATAAAAACTGTCATGCAAAATTATAGTAAATATATGAATTGTAGATTTGAAAATGAAGATATAGGTTTAGATATAAATATTCGAAAGTAGAAAATTTGAATTGAAAGATTTATCAGTTGTTAAGTATACTTAGATAAAATTTCAAGTATATGAAATTTTGATCCAAATTTCAAGGTCCCTCTCAAATTTATGATATCCATTACATTGAAACCATAATAACATCTTTTGCATTTAAAATTTTTGTAAAGGGTTATTATGCTCTTTTTCTGAGTGTAATTATGTTGTATAATCTCTGTCATCAAATAATTTTTAACAATATTTGGAATTAAAATTTCATTAAAATTGTTTTTTAATAGTAATATAGATCAAAACAATGGTAATATAAGTCAAGCAAAATTTGAAGGCTCCTTTACATTGTCCTAACATCTCCTAACATTGAAATAAACAATTTTAAGCGTCATTATTTTAAATCATGATTCATTTTATCTTGCAAATTTAATGGACATAGTTACCATTATTGAAGAACAAATTACATAAAAAAGAAAATTTTAATTTAATAATATTATGAGCACCTGCATTTATTAATTTAAACACTTTCTCATTTTTATAACAACATAAACATTCCTTTCGACAGAATCAGCTGCATATTATTACCATTTAGAAACACCTGTTATTAAGGAAACTCATTAATATAACTAAAAGATCACATTACCATCAACTTGATTATGCGTTGGGGAAAGATGCTTCCAATTTTGAATTTTTTTTTCTTTCCAGTACAAAAAACGATATTCCATTAAAACACGGATATCAGTGCCATCTTTGTTGAACTGTTTGCAATTATGACAAAATCACTTCACAGGCTTATCTGTAAATTCATTTTTAAATCTTTAAGAACGAAGCAACAAGCCAAAAGCTCATTCCTCCATCAGTAATTTAAAATTGTATGTTTTTATAAGGTTAGCTTTAATCAGATTTCGATTCTAAAGCATAATTTGGAATAATAGGAAGTACTTTTCAAGAATGCTCGTCCTACATAGGTACCGGAAACATTCGTGCGGCAAACAAACTTTAAAGTACAATGGATGAAATAAGAGGGAAAAAAAACGAAAGTAAGATTTGCCCAGATCCACTTTCTTTCTCTTTATTTCAACGCGATGAAAAGGCTTCTTTAATTAGAACCTCAAAAGAGCCTTAATAACTCCTTTTTTAGTGCAGGTCCTAGAACAAAAAAGAAATCTCTTTTAATTAACTCAGCCCTACTTATTTGATATGAAATCCAGCTTTACGCTTTCACACTCCCGTAGGAGTTTTTTAATTTAGTTTTAACCCTCTCCTTCATACACACACACCCTCTCTCTCCCGTTGTTCACCATGTAAAAGCGCCATGCTATGCGCCAAATAACTTGCAGAAAGAATTTTCACTTTACACGGATACTGGGATGTTTAATTATTGCTTTCAAGTCAGTTTCGCGTTTGGACTATCTCGCTACATTTTAATAAGTGTTAAAAAATTTGCATTTGATATTTGGAATCTTAACTTTCTCTGAAATTCACGTCTAGCTAATTGTTCTTAAATTATTGAGAGAAGTTCCCGGTCTGTTCTCATGAATAATTTAATTACAGTAAGCTGTGAGATTCTAATATCTTCATTTATTCATTTGATTTTTAACTTGAAATTATAGTATAGAAACTTGTATGCTTTAATAAAAAAAAGTGTTCATATAAACTGTTAATTAACGTACAAAATATATTAATTATAATTTACTAATTCTCTCATTATCCATAGTAGTTTATTTCGGTTAATAGACTAAATATAACTTGTGAATGAAATAAATTATTCTTATTTTCAATAATTTTAAGGAATAAAGCTTAGAAATATTTAAAATCAATTAAATTTTAGAATTTTAATAAATTTAATGGTTAATACAAGTTTTTAACTGACATTAATTTTAATTACTTCAAAATTAATAATCTACGCAGAGCATATAAGTATTTGACATAAATAACATGCATTTATTTGTTTGCTTTTGGTAAATATAACAGGCAGTATCAGTTTTTATTATCCTTATAAACTTGGAAGATTCTCTCTCAGCCATACAACTTCATAAAATTTAAATATGACAATGTTAATAAAAAAAAACTTACAATTGATTGATATTTTATTAACTTATCACATTCCCAATTTTTTCGGGCACCTAAATTAAAACATATCTTGAATCAGTGATAAGCATAGGAGGTATCTCGCTCTGTCGGTACTTAAAGCTATGAATCTTTATATTTTTAAATTAATAAATAAAATACATTTTTAGAAACAAAAACAAATCCTCCAAATGATACAATTCTAGAAACATTTTTATTGACTGTTAATATACGGATAAGAGTTCATAAATTTTAGATACATATATATTGATTTTATAAATATTTGTATAAATTTATTATAATAAGCATAGGAGATACCTATAAATATTATTATGATAAAATAATGTAAGAATAATTTTATTATAATAACATTTATAGTTGGGAATATAAAAACCATAGTTATAAATATTATTATTGAGGAAAATTCAACTCGCCATTGTGTATAAATTTACCCACTTGTGTGTTGAAAGAATCCCACGCAAATATTCCTTTAATTATATAAGAAATGCAGATATCTTCAAAAATTAAATTTTCATTGTCATTTAAATAAATATTTCCCGGTAAATTTTAATGAAATAGAGTAGCTCTAATTTGAGTGGTAAAAATAATACTCTATAACATATAAGTAAATACAATAATATTTAATCATATCATTTAGGCTATTTTATATAGTAACATACAGTAAGACCCCGCTTAACGCTGTTTCGGTTTAGCGCTCTTTTATTTCAACCCGGGGATTCCACGGGTTGAAATAAAATCGCTCGCAGCATACAGGGATTCCCCGAAATATTATCCAGCGATAGGTTTCAAATACATGTCCGAAAGAGTGTACTTGTGTTTCTTGTTTGGTGCGGTATTGTACGGACATATTTTTATTATTGGAAACATTTGTTGACATTATTGTAAGTAGGAATTAATTTACATATTTAATACTATATTACAGTTTCAAATATTTTGATCTTTAATTTTTACTATGGAAGATAATGAAAAAGAAAAGAAGGCAATCAGAAATAGCATTTCACTCAAAACTAAAATGGAAGTGATTAGAAGATTAGATTCTGGTGAACGTCAAACTCTAATTAGTGCTTCATTGAATTTGCCAACTTCAACAATAAGGACCATCATGAAGAATAAAGAAAAAATACTGTCATCGGCAACTACAACTACGTCAAGCTCTGCAACTAGAATTACCCGTTCTAGAAATAATATCATAGAGGAAATGGAAAAACGACTGTCTATATGGATTGTCGACGAAATTGACCGCAATATGCCATTAAGCCAATCTATCATAATGTAAAAAGCTAGAAGAATTTTTAATTACATTCAGGCTGAGACAATTGACACAAGTGAAACTTTCGTTGCTAGTCGAGGATGGTTTAATAGATTTAAACATCGAAATAACCTTCACAACATAAAGATTACAGGAGAAGCAGCAAGTGGTGATACAAAAGCGGCGGCTGAATTTCCAGCGATATTAAAAAAATAATTGAAGAAGGAAACTATCCTCCAAAATTGGTTTTTAATGTTGATTAAACAGGCTTGTTTTGGAAAAGAATGCCGAAACGTACATTTCTATCCCGTGAAGAGAAACGGGCACCAGGATTTAAAGCTGCAAAAGATCGCTTTACCCTTCTACTAGGTGTTAACGCAAGCGGAGATTTTAAATTAAAACCATTACTAATTTACCATTCCAAAAACCCAAGAGCGATGAAAGGCATACCTAAATCAACTTTACCTGTAATTTGGGAGTCTAATAAAAAATCATGAATAACTGCGAAAATTTTCCAGGATTGGTTCACTGAACATTTCTGCCCGTCTGTTAAACGTTATTGCGAAATTAAAAAACTTGAACAAAAAGCACTTCTGTTAATTGATAATGCTCCAAGCCACCCAACAAATTTATCAGACTTAACAACATGCATTCCAGTCGAAGTGGTTTTCTTGCCGCCTAACACAACTGCTTTAATTCAACCAATGGACCAAGGCGTTATATCAAATTTTAAGGCTTATTACTTGCGGCGAACCTTTAAGCAAATGTTTGAAAAAACAGACGGAGAAGAGAGCCAGTCCATAAGAGAATTTTGGAAAAACTACAACATCGTGGATGCTGTAGAAAACATAGACCTTTCTTGGAATGATGTAACAGAAAGATCTTTGAAAGGAGTATGGAAGAATATTTGGCCGGATTTAAGTAAGAGCGATGACGTTGGACACTCTGTCGATGTGGATGAAATAGTGGAAGAGATAGTGAAATTAACGAAGCAAACCGGTTTTGAAGGGGTAAATGTGGAAGATGTCGAAGAAATAATTCAAAAAGCAGCGGCTAGTCTTTCGAATGATGACCTCAAGGAATTAACCGAACAAGAAGATAACAAAAATGTTGACAACAGTGATTCAGAAGAAGAGCAAAAAGAACTTTCGATGGCGTTTGTAAAAAGGAGTTTGTCTACCATAACTGAAATAATGGATCAATTCATTGAAAATGATCCGAATTTTGACAGGAGCTCAAAAGTAAGGCGTGGTGTTAGAGATGCTCTATCCGTTTATGAAGAACTTTTAAGAGAACAACGCAAAAGAAAAAGGCAAACAACATTAAATGCTTATGTCACAAAAAGGCAGAACACTAAAAACGCGGAAGGCTAACGAAATGACTGACTTAGAATTTTGTTTTTTTTTTAAGAATATTCGTTTTGTTATTCATATTTTGTTTTTATTTTTGCTAGAAATAATGTGGTATTAATTTGGGCTTTAAGAAATAAATGTTTGGTTTTATTTTTATTAAAAAGCATACTTTTTAAATTTAATACCTAACCAATTTCCTAGCCATCTTCCCCTAACCCCAATATTTACATGTAAAGATAGCCTCGTTTAGCGCTGTTTCGCATTACGCTCTACTTTGATGGAACGTATCCCCCGCGTTAAGCGGGGTCTTACTGTATTTACTTATTTATACTACATTAAAAAGTCAATTTTCTCCTCATAATGAATTTCCAACTACATCGTGAGCTCGGTGCATATAGTTTTTGTATTCATGTTATCAGTTTCACATATTATCAGATTCTTATTATAATTAATTTTGGGATTCATATTATCAGTCAAATGCAAATGAGCCTTGTTTGCTTATAGAATGTGTGAAAGCCCTGTGGTATGCCCTTCATACTAGATAAGATTTGCCTTCACAAAATCCAACCTTATTTGGTTATCACCGGCTTGTGCAAGTTTTGGAGACATTTTCAGAATCTCGCAAATCACAAATTTCTATAGCTGCAAAACTTATTGAGGCGCTATTTGCACTTGCAAGGGTAACTTTTACTTACCATCTGATGGACTTTCACAAATCTTGACAAGAATGCAAGCTCTTCGAAGTCCAGTTTAGTCACATGTGTAATCGGTTTCTCCAAATTTACGCATCAAGTCTTACAACTATTATATCATACCACCCTCGGCATGGCCCATTATTTCTGCGATATATTTGCAATGTCTCTTCAGCATTTTTTCTGTTCATGTAGAAATATAATTTCCGCACATTGTTTCCCTATAACCTTCATGTAGGTCACAGAACAAGATAAAAAGAACGCATTTTACAGTGATATTTTTTCTCCCACCGAGTGCGGGGTCAATGGTCATGATGGGTTCTTACGCGAGGAACACCAATATTAAACAAATCTTGATCTCTTATTTTCATTTTGAGACAGAATCAGTAATCTATTGTGATATCGGAAATCGAACAAACAAAACAGAACAGACGTCATTAATATATAAAATTAGTAATCTATTGAGCACAGCACAGTTATTTTTTCTCCTTTCTTTTAAGTCTGTCTAATAATGCCTGTGACTTTCATGCTATAGCTACTATTTTAATGTTATTTGCAAATTTTTACTAATGAGATTATATTTCAGTAAAAAAGTAGGCGGTATCGTTGAATTTTTTTGAAATTTTGCCATTGTAACCGTTGAATTTAAATATTGTTTTTCACATGATTTTAGACACATACTTCAAAATATGTGATACCTTAATTTTTATTATAATCTGGAATATGTATATGTGTGTCTGTTTATATATACGTACACACACACCTATATATAAGCACTCATATATATAAATGTGTGTGTTTGTTTATATATACGTGCAAGTGTGTGTGTGTTCTATCGATTATATACGTGTTTTTTTCTGATTTTTTTCTTTTAATAATGTTTTCATCTGATTAAATATGCCACCGCTGCCTATGGTAAGATAGCATTTTTCGAAATAAAAGACTCCAACTTCTATTTTAGCCATTGTTAATCAATGATTAGCGGATATCACATATCACATCTCTATTTTTGTCGTACCTGTTTTTCGGAATGGACATTCGAAGTTTTCTAGGTTATTGGTCATTCATGAGTCTCTATTAGGACCAGAAGAGACTTTTTTTAAGAAGAATCCTTTCCTTTCTTTTAAGTTTGCCTTTCTTGCTTTTAAGCCTCAGAAAGCTATACGCAAAAGATTGTTCAAAGGTTTTACTGTTAAATCTTCAATTTTAAATTTATCAGCTATTTAATGCCATATTATTAATTTAGAATTAAAATTCACACTTTTTTGAATGACTTGTCAATTCAGTTGAGCAATTGTCAAGGAATAAGAAGTAAATATCATGTTTAATTTTGATTGCTTCTTTTTTTTATTATTATAAAATTTTTATATATTACTTGCATAAATTTTTAATGAAAAAAATCTGAAATTAAATAAACATAAGATTATAACATTTTTTAAATATTTTGCCTAAACACAGATTTTTTAATCTTATGTTATTTTACATTTTCCTTTATAACTAATGATTTTTATTGTATATATAATTTATAGGCTTATTTAACTAAAGTATTTATATTAAAACCATGCAATACTTTATATGGTTTTAACTATTAAGTTTACGAAATAATTCATTGTAACATGCTTTTCAAAGCTGAAATTTCGAAATTTTAATGTCTTTTATAGTCTTATTATATAAATATATACTGTATTAAATAATACAAAGGGTATTAAATAATTATTAAATTGAATAAGGCCTAGGAAATGCTTAACCTTTCTTTAAACGAGCATGCTAGCATATTTTCCAAAATTGTTTTTGGTCAATTCATCTATAACTGCTGTATTCGCCATTTAAATCTCTCTCTCTCTCTCTTATATAAAAAATTTATCTACCAAAAAATCATTATAAAATTTTTTTATAATCATTACTTTATAATAAAAAAGTTCTTTTAACATAATGTCAGAGAAAAACAAAAGAAAAACATTTATTTTTCTTTTTATATATTTATTTATCTTCATTTCTTCTATCACTTGGTATTTTCAGTCACCATTATATTTATTTTTACACAAGACGCTTAGTTTCATAAAAACAATCCACTTTTTTTGTCCGTTGCAATAAAATCTGTTCCTCAAAAGAAAAGAATTTGTGTGGGCTATTCTTTAGATAAACATTTAATCACATAATAAGTTGCATCACTGCATGTAATAAGAATAATTTATAGGAAATAATTAGGCGCTCAACATACAGTTGTTGCATTAAAATTAATCTTTTTTTTTCCTTTCATTACCTATATTGCTAATACAATACGGTTGAAAATTATTCTGAGAAAAGAAACACACATTTTTTGTTCTTGTATTTGACCTAAAACTTTGCTCGTTTCGTGGCTTTTATAACATTGACATTTATTTTCTCAGCCAAATTTGAAGAAATTTTTTTACAATTTTGCCCGAATCATTTAGTTTTTATTTACTAATAATCAAAAATTATTTATTTGGGGAGATTTTAATTATATTTATAAGGCATGTCATTATTCCTCTAACGTTTTTCAAAGATTCGGGTCATAAATTATAATTAGTATCAATTTTTATATAGAAATAATTATTGAATAATTGTTATAATAACTTAAAAGCAATTTGCTAAAAAGCAATTAATTCATGTTTATTTTAAGCGTGTTCATTTTTAGTGATTTAAAAAATAAATCTGCTTTATAAATTAATACACTAAAACATTAGTTTTTATAAAACTTGACTAAACACTGTAATTTGACCTTATCGCAGAATTATACTGCCCACTATGGGTATATTTGAATGGATGTGAACACCTTACTGAGAGATAAAATGAAATACCAATTGACTTTGTAATCTTACATTGACTGAATGGGGATAAATTGATTCACTTAAGAAGTGAAAAAAATCTAATGGAGAGTAGTTAAATTTTTAAATGCGTCACATAATTGTAAATAAAATGTTACGACTTACAAAGGTTTATTGTAATAAAAAATGACAACGAGACAAGGAACTATTATAAAGGAGATAAAATAGTGAAATTTAAGATTATCCACTTTAAGGAATATCATAGAATATAGACCTCCAATATCAAATGTATAGATCATAATTTAGCAAAGAAATCTGCAATTAAATTTTCTGGACAAGGAAAATAGCTTACAACTTGATTAAAAATCACAAATATAATCGACTGAATTTCGCACAAGTAATAAGGTTCATGAAAAAAAATTCGCGCCGGGAAATATTTACTGAAAACCGAATGGTTAGTGCTCTTCCTTTCTGTTCAACACTTCTTGGGTTCTCCTCGGACGAGGATGTTCGCAATGGCTCGTAATCCACTTTAAATGGTAGATTCCGGTATAAATTGCCCTCTTGTGCAAAAGCGACCGTCGAGCAACAAGCGATAACTTCTCGAAAAGAGAAACTAGTAGTGGTTAAATTATTATGATATACTCCAGATTCGTACGTTCTGCACAAGCTGTATTTGTAGACAATTATTTGAATGTTGGAGATTATCAAAATCTGGCTAAATAATTATCTTTTCCTTAACATAGAACATATGGAATCCAATCCAATTCTTCACATTTCCAACAGAATGATACAGAAATTGTTAGGTTAATACCTCATTTATCATAAAAGTGTATATGTATATACACACACACACACACACACACACACACACACACACACACACACACATATATATATATATATATATATATATATATATATATATATATATATATATATATATATATATATATATATATATATATATATATTGGTAATACTTATATAAGCTTATAACTTATTAAAAATCAAAAAAAATATTTAATACAAAATCCATCAAATTGATAATGCAATAAAATCCCAGTTTTAATCATATATAAACGCAACATTTTTAAAGACTGAAAGAATTTTAGGAGCTCGATTTGTGGATTGTAGTTTGTGTGAAATTTAATGGCTGAAGGTACTGTCTAGGACAAACTGTGCCAAGCATATGGTACAACATTCAAGAAGTATTTATGCGATATAAGATCTTATAAAATAAATGATGGTAAAAGTAAAATGACTATATGCAATGTAGAAATTTAATAGAACGTAAAAAACAAATACGTTACGGTGAGGAGTTTCTCCATTAAGGTCTTGTAACGTTAAAGAGGTAGAATTAAATTGGGCAATACATGATTAAAATCAGGGCAGTCAATTAAATTATGCTGAACAGTGTACGATTCATTGCATGCAGCACAGTAGGGCTTAGGATCACTGAAAAACAAATGAGTGAAACGAATATGCATGATGCGCAAATGGGTGAGTTTTACATCAGACCTGCATTATGGTAAAACTGACAATGGAATTATATTTGCAATGATGGTGGGTAATTTGTTCATAGTTTATAAATTCATAGCTCCTGCAATTGAGATTGGATAAATTTTTGCAAGATTTTTTTATATCGAACATAGGTACACCTTGTTGTAAATACAGACATGTATTTTTTGCTGATTCATCTGCTTTACTATTTCCATCTATACCTATATGACTAGGTATCCAACAAAATATTATTTCATAATCCTAATTTCATAAAATTTCCAAGATGGCATAAATTTGAGAAATTACGGGATGATAATGTATTTCAATATATTTTAATGCTTCCAAGACGCTTATGTTATCAGTATCAATGCAAAATTTACGATGTTCGTTGTCACATAAAAGCTTTGGTGCATGATAAATTGCTGTAGCTTCAGCAGTATATATTGAACAAACTTTTTAAGGCCGTAACTGTATGAGGTGTTTTCAAAATATACACCAAATCCAACAGAATCAATTCCTTTGGAACAAACCGTAAAAACAGGAATGAACGAAGAATATTGATCGTGATGAGTGAAAAAAGTCCCTGTAAAATAACTGGTGCTAAGATACTTAAAGCTAAGAAAAGGGTTAATATAGTTCATAGTAGGGATATTGCTTGTAATATTTTAACAATAGTCAATGCACCTTATAGTAATTGACGTTCTGTAAGGTGCATATTCGATCCTTGATATTATATTTGTAAGTCATCAACATACATGTTGCCATGAACAATGCTGAAAGCTGATGGGCTTTCTTCTGATGAGCTGATGAGCTTTCTGCTAATGAGCTGATGAGCTTAGCTGAGAGTGTCGCTAATATGTAAATTGAAAAGTATTACGCTAAAAAAGCTTCCCTGGGGAACTCTCTCAGATTGAACAAAGAGATCGGATAAAATAAACTAATCCTATACGAATTCTAAAAATACGCAACTGTAAAAAGTTTTGAGGAAAGAGTGGAAGATTACCCCTTAAGTCAAAGTTAAACATTGTTAGGAGAATGCCAAACCTTTAAGTATGATCGTATACTTTTTCTGTGTCGAAAAAGAAACAAGATGGCTTTTTTACAAAAGCATTGCGTATTTGTGTTTCCAAATGCACAATATTATCAAGTGTTAACCTTCCTTTATGGAAACCACTTTGGTAAAAGGATATGCACTTATTTTTTTCAAAAATATGTACGAGGTGGGCATTGACTACACGTTCAAATGTTTTACCCAGAAAGCTCGTAAAAGCTGCTGGACAATAGCTCAAAGGATTTGAAGAATCTTTACTAATTTCTTTAATTAGTAATAACTATCACTTCTCTCCACAAATTAGGACAAGTTTTATCTTTCCAGATTCTATTGAACAAAAGTAGTAGATTTGACAAAAAAAACCTAAACCCTTCAGGCCCAGTACTTGTATTACGTGCTTTTAGTATGGCATTTTCCAATTCAAACATCTTGAAGTTACAGTTGAATGGATATGTTTGTTGATTGAGGAATCTTATCAGGGCTTTCTCAGCAACAAGTTTGATCTTAAGAAACCTAGGACTATTTGATTCCTCGCAAGACACATTAGCAAAGCATTTTCAATGAAATTAGATATATTAACAGGAGAAGAATACTTTGCAGTCTTGGCATACATAATGGGAATAGAAAATTCTCCATGTACACTACTAATTTCTTTAACTCTTCGCCACAACTTCTTGCTTGTTGTTGATGTTATAGATGAAACGTATACCTTCCATGATTTCCTTGACACCTGTTTTTACGAGCAATATCTTTAGTTTCTTTCCATTCTACGAGGTTCTTAGTGGTAAGGTGTACCTCCGAAAAATCTCCCAAAATTTCTTTTGGTTTTTAAATGCTAATTGGCAGTCTTGATTCAACCACGATTTATACAATCGGTAAAGATGCGGTGAACTTTTAGGGATAGCTATGTTGGCAACATTTATTAAGGCTGCAGAACTAATTTTAACTGCTCCATCAATTGAATTTGCCTTGACCATAGATTCAGAAATCATTGCTAGTTGTGGGAAGATATTCGGATGATATAAATAAATAGATAGACGATGCGTCTCATGTTGAATATCACTATAATCGGCATTCACATAGTTCTAGAAAAAGTGGGAAATGTTCCCCGTTACGTTAGTTAACTCCAATTTTTAAATTAACGTAAGCAGCAAGAGACAGTGAGATCACTGCAAGGTCCAGTAAGTGGAAAGCTCTACTTTGTTGATAAAAGTATGTTTCCTCTCCATTATTAAGCAGGCAAAGACTATGAGCATGAATGAAGTCCTCATTTTGACAGCCTCGAGGATTCACATTTTTACAATAACCATTAAAATCTCCAATAATGAAAAAAAGAGTAGCTAGTTCTTGTACAAGTTTGTCAATATCTGTAACTTCTATACAAGTATTTGGTGGTAAGTATCGGTACAAACAGATATTAACTTGGATTACATGCTTCTAACTGCCACTGCTTGCAAATTTCTATGTAGAGGAATTACAGATGATGGAACATCATAGGAAATCAAGAGAGAAACACCTCCAGATACCCGATCAAATTCCTTTTCACTATCTTTCCAAACAATATTATAGCTTTTAAAATTTAATGAATATATATCATAAGGTTTCAAATAAGTCTCTTGTAGTGCAATGCAAATCGGATGCACTTTTTGAATTAAGTCTTTAATGTAGCAAATTTTGATGCAAGACCCATGTCAGTTCCATAAAATTAATGATGAAGACGAGTCCATGTCCATATCTGTTCCAGAAGAGGATACGTTCTTTTGTAGCTTTTTTCACAAGATTTTAGTTTTTTAATTTTTGCATCGTTAGTTTTAGATTTATTGGAAGTTGATGAAGGTTTCTTTCTGCTGTTGGTAGTTGAAGGTATAGTAGTGAATTTAGATAATAATGTTGAAATTGGAGTGGAGGCTGTTAAATAATTTTTTTACTGGAAGGTTATTTACTTTAGTTTCAGTTTGTAAAGTAGAAGAGTGGGAAACAATATCTTTTGGAGTTCTGTGTTTTTAACTATTTAACTTGCTTTTGAGAAAGTAATATTCTGTTTTATCTTGATTTCTGGATCTTGATTTACTTTTGCAATTATTTCTTTTTCAAGGATCCATATAGGAGAAGAGTTGTAATATGCAGCATGTGAACTAGAACAGTTTCAGCATTTGAAAATTTCTGAAGTTCAAGCATTAGTTTCATGCCTAAATTGTGCACATTTTCCACATATAGGATCTGTGTTTCTACTAAGCTGTTGAGAATGACCACATACTTCATATTTGAAACATCTAAGAGGATTAGGGATGTATACACGGAGTTTGCAACTTATATAATCTGCTTTTATGGATTTTGGTAATACTGGTGCTTGAAAAATTAAAACATCAAGTTGAGTAGAAATAAATCTATTGTCAAGTTGAATATTTTAAGACGTGCAGCACAAACTCCTTGATCACGAAGTTCTTCCAAAAATTCTGCTTTTGTAACATGTATGAAATCTGGGTTGGAAAAAATACCACGATACTCATTTAAAGTTTTATAAAATGATACTTCGACTGGAAATGAATACAATTTTTTAAATTGCTGATTACCAAAGCTTTTTTCAAGTCAACTTGCACAGGAAGATCTGCTGATCGTAATTTTTTAATATATTGTATGCCATGAATTGAAGATGTGAGAAGTATTTTGTGTTACAAAAGGCAATTTTCTATGAAAAGTGTTAAGTGTTCTTATTAACATGTAATGAATACATGAATTTGTTTCAGCGATGAAAGAATTAGAGCCCATAGGATATTTTTAAAGGTTCAGGCTCGACGGCACCACCTACCATGGAACTTTACAAGGGATGGTGGCCACTGGCTCTGGACATTTCCAGCATCGGCGCTTACCATATTGCAAGTCGACATCCATACGCTGGGAGTCACACTGAGTCAGTGACCACTCTTAACGCCAAACTTAAGGATGTGACCCTTCGTTTGATCCCTAGCAGACTAGCCACAGCTGTAGCTAGGTACCAGCTCATTGATTCATTGGGTACCACAGTATACCACCCGTTCAAATGGTTTCCACGTATTCATTGGGTACCACAGTATACCACCCGTTCAAATGGTTTCTACGTGGGTATCTTGACTGTCCATGAGAAGTAAGAAGCAAGCAGATGGGCTAAAGCTACTCATGGAGAGCTTCCTCGCTTCTCGTCGAGGGATAGAAAGAACAAGGAAAAGAATAGAACGAGAAGAGAGGAAAAACAGAGAGTGAAAATATAGATCCCTGTGTACCTCGGGATTGGGACACCCATACTCAACTAAAGAGGATTAGCTTCATGAGGGGCTCGTTTTGTGGAGGGAAATAAATTAGAGTTGCGTTTATTAAAATCCAAAATTATAAATTCAATTTTCTTTTCTGGCATTTCACAGACTTTATGAATGTACTTCATAAACGTTATTTTCATAATTAATATTATAAAATTAAAAGGAGGAAAATACACAATATGAAAATGGTAGATTTTCAATGATTTTGCATTTTTTATGAAAAAAATATATTTAAGAATAATTTTATGATAATCCTCTTAAGAAAAAAATTATAATTTAACAAATGTTAATATATTTGTAAAATTGTAATTTTTTGCATGGTCTTAACAAGCTTTAAAGAAAATAAACTTCAAAATCAAATAAAATAAGAAATAAAAAGATTCCCCCCTCGTTTATTAAGTTTATTTATATAAAATAATACCTAACTCATCATTATTCATAATTCCTTCTGTCCACAGATTGTATTCCTCATTCATTCTCATTCATATTTTGTAATCGTAATTATCTCATTTAACAATTTTGAAATGCTACTATAAAAATAAAACCTTTGAAAAAATTCTTCAATAATTCTGGATATGAAGAATTTATTAATTATTTTTATAATTAATAAGTTTGGCTGTGCGTGTATCTTCGTTCATTTTTCACGCATTCTATAAAAATAAGTGTCTAGTTTTATAATAGGAATTGTGAAACCAATCTTTCTTGTATTAAAATATGGAGAAATAATAACACGAAACAAATATCTTCTTTTAAGTTCTTGCAAATTACAATACACCAAAATGAGTTTTAAAATGGATTCAATTCAGAACATGACTTCTCATAATTTTTCAACTTCACATGTTTGTTAATATAAAATGCACTGAAGTAAAATTAAATTTTCCTTTTGTTCAGACGTTTCGTAAGGAAAAGACTCAAAAATGTTTTTTGTCACAATGATTAAATAATATAGCTTTGAAGGATTATTACAGACTGTTTTAATTTTCTTATTTTAATATAAAAGTGTAATTTTTTATTATGCGAGCTTTTCATGACATTTTTTATATATTTATTTAGGAAATTTGAAAATTTTATTGACGAAAAACTGTTACAAAATTCATGACATTCAAGCGTTTTGCAACAATATTTCGTCATTCAGGATTTGTGACAATTTTACGATAGTAAAATCGATGCTTTGATTAATGTATTAATTATTCAATAAAATTCATGCAGATAGTTATCACCTGATAGACCGTATGAATTTGACAGTTGTAGAATATAAAAAAACAAGATCAGTTGATTGTCTGCCACGATTACTGAAAAATTTTAATTGCTTTCTGCAATGTGATAAAAAGTATTTTAGTACCGTTTTCTCTTGTACACATTTGGGTAACAAATGTGGTACTAAAAATATTGTTCCAATTACTCATCACACGAGCTAGGTTTCACTATCATCAACCGTCACAAAACTGTAATCAAGTCATAACATCTTTCTCTCTATATCACAGTAGCAGAGGAAATTATTTGTGAACCTCAGTACCAAAAAGTTGAACCGAATCAATACTTTTGATTACTTTGATTATTTGAAAAGTATAAAATTCGCTGCTATTCCATTATACCCCTGCAATCAATAATCAAAGCGATTGTTAAGCAGCTGCCATTAAAAATACACTTTGCCATTTCAATAAGATTTGTCTGGTTGATTTTGATTGAATTTTGATGAATAATAATTATTTGGTTTATAAAGTATAAATAAAATTTTATCATTTTTTGGTAATTTTTCAAAATGAAAACTTTTTTAAGCAATACACGTTGTAAATATCAACCACAGTAAATGAGGTTTTTTTCTATCCCGTTATAATGATTATCGATATATGGAATTGTACCAAAAATTTTTACTCTCACTGATATATTTTATATTTAAAAATTTTAATGATAAGTTATTCTGAAATAAAGTATTTCGCTAAGATGCAGACCCAGCAAAAAATGGCAGGGAGTATCCAGATAACAATATAAAGTATAAAATAATTATAGCCTTCAAATGTCCTTATTAGAAATTTTGTTATTGAAAAACTATTATATTATTTCTATTATGCAAATATTTATTAGAATAAAAGCTTACAGAAATTTTTAAAAAATATGATATTCACAACTATCGAAAATTAATATAAAAACTAAAATATTTTGAAGAAAATAGTACATTTCTAAGATAAGAGATGGCAGCACTATTTACAGGTTAAAGGGAATCTTCTAAAATTTTAAAGATTAAAATACGTAATAACCATATTATTTAAAAAAAGAAAAAAAAAACTTAATTTAGGTGAATAAAATAAAAATATTCTTTATAAATAAAAAATATTCTTTTCATAATACGAATGGAAAATATTTTTTTATAATCATACACAAAAAAACAGTAAAGAAATATAAATTAACTCTAAATACAGATACTTATTTTTTCAATAGTAAATGACCCTATTTTATAATTATTATATGCTGTATAATTGAAGTATTCTCAAAAATATAATGTTTAAAATATTAACATATTTTTCTAACAATTATAATTTAAAAAAAAATTTTAAGGCAATGGTTTCTACAAGGGATTGGCTGATTCAATTTATTTCCTTTGGCAACATCCTTAATTAGAATTACCTTTAATTTTCATTAAAAGATATAGCTATTATCTTTAAATTCATAAAAATGATCATTACAAATATTAATTATGTATGATATAATTATTAAAAGTACTATTTCTTATCTATGTTGAGGTTTGATAATTTTAATAAGTATAAGAGAACTGTTAATTTGGCTATTGTATCACGCAAATTTTTACTTCACGTTTTCAAATAGTGTCTGAGACATGTCGCTGAATTTCATCAAGAGAAAAGTATATAAATTTCGTGAGATACTGTAAGTTATTTTTTCTGTATCTCGTGGACAATCCAAGACATTCAGTTTTCTTGCCATATCGTACTATCAATGATATATTTTCTTAAACTTTATTATGGTTCTAGTTGGAACAATAGTTGGGGATATAGTACTTTCAATTATTTTTCAATGGAAAAAAATGTATGTGATTTTTTTTTGTTTGTTTAGCATTTGTTAAGGACTACTGTATATTGCATTATTAATTTAAAATGTTTCAATACTAAATCATAAATTTTCACTAAAACTTTGATTCTACAACATTCTGATCATTTCATTTAATTAGATGTTATTTAGTATGCAAGATCCTCCTCTAAAATATTGTTTAGCTAAACGAAA
This sequence comes from Latrodectus hesperus, assembly GCA_037975125.1. Taxonomy (NCBI): domain Eukaryota; kingdom Metazoa; phylum Arthropoda; class Arachnida; order Araneae; family Theridiidae; genus Latrodectus; species Latrodectus hesperus. The sequence continues at coordinate 47,144,278 of CM075851.1, forward strand.
AGATCTAGCATTAATTAATCTACTAAGAATTTTAAGTCAGTTAAAAAGTTAGAGCTTGTTTCAATGAACAAAGAATCCTTTATACTATGTAATTAGATCAACACTTTAACATAAAAACAACTCAATTTAAAATTTAGTTTTGTTGCATAGACAATGGTATTTACAATGTATGCAAAACAGTCATAAATATTTTTAAAGAAATATAATTAGTTCTTTTTACTCTCTTTTAAGGTTTCTTAAAAAAATTTTCTATATTGACATAATGTAATATAATTATAGTATTTACCTTTTAAATTCTGTTCAAAGATAATTTTGGTTAAGTTTGAAAAATTTTGTAATGATTTTATTCATTTGATTTAATTTATGATTCAATTTATATAGTTTCATATAAAACAACAAAATTTTGTTTTCACCAAAATTTTTTTTAAAAATTGAAGAAACAGCTGTTATTTTTATGAGAATTATGATTTTAATGTCATCATAAGAAATATTCTAATTATTATCTGACTTCTGAAATCTTGTTACCTTCTTCAATTTCTTTAGAATATTCTTTCTTAAATGTCATTTTCAAGTATCAAATCTTTAAAGAAAACTATCGAAATAATAAACCTGCACTAAAAGAGTATGAAGATAATAAATGTAATAGTATAATTCAACAGATAATATTAAAATCACGAAAAAACAATCCACATAAAATGCAAAACAAACGTAATATAAGAAAAAATCAAGAAAATCGTAAATCTATGTGTCCCGCCTTAGAAATCATCGGATAAACGTAAAATTATATTACCTATCTGTTTAACTTTAAGAGTAGTTTTAAAGCGTTTATTATAATCTTGTATTTCAAAAAGGTGAAAATTCAAAGTATGATATTATGAGGTTAAATCAAATTATTTACAGTCTAATTATGTTTTTCTCTTCATTTATCAAAGTATTATAATTCGATAATATATATATATATATATATATATATATATATATATATATATATATATATATATATATATATATATATATATATATATATATATATATATATATATATATATATATTACTTATAAATTTTAAAATGACATTTTATTCATATATATATATATAGATAGATATAGATATTGAATTAAAAAAATAATATATGTAAATATAATTTAATTTAATAATTTCTAAATTTAACTTGTTATCCCTCTTTTAAATAATTTTTTATTGTATACAAATAATCATATAATATTACATTATAATAAAATACCGTATAAATTACATTTGGTATTTGACGTATATTGAAAATTTAAAAATCTATTAATCATAATAAAAGTTTTTTTTTTTTTTTTTCAAGTTTACTTTACCTTTTCTTATATATATATAACTATTCCTATATTTCTCTTCCATAATTTTAACTTTTTATTGTTTATGTATGCATCAGTGCCAGTAATTTTATTATTATATTTTTAAACGATCATTCATTATTAATTATAAATGTCTAATTTTTATTTTAGCTAAAAAAATTTACCCTCACACAATGCAACACAAAAAATACTACTTTATTTTACTATACGTTTTCAGTAAAAGTAAAAACTTTTTTTATTAAAAATTCCATATTAAACAAAAGATCTTTTCCTATTAAATTATCATTGATGTGAATAACTTTTGTAACAATTATTTAAGTATGGATAGTAAATATTTGAATAAAATAAGAAATGTAATTTTTCAGACCACCGTGGATGGCGATACACGAAGCTACATGTCTAGGCACAGAGTCAATGAGAGTACGGATGGAGTCCTGAGGAATAGCTCTCCATTCCCTGTAAACCATCTGCAAAAGTATTCTTCTAAAAGAGGCAGTGACAGGGATTGCAAATGGCGTCCAATCATTTCCCATGAGTGCATGATTGGGAAGAGATCTGGCAAGCACGGTGGCCAGGGAAGCAGCTGTAGGGCACCTCGCAGGGGATGTTGGCTGATGCGAGAGCAATGTGAGGTCGGGCGTTATCCTGTTGATAACAGGCAATGAGCGCCCTCTGAAGCTAGGGGAGTGCCACCGGCCGCAGTATTTCATTCACGAGTCAAACATTCGCCATAACTTTCTGGTAAATTTTAGAACTCAAAAATATCTGGAATAGTAAGGGTTATAAAAGCTAGTACCTTGTAACCACGATAATTATACAACTCCTTTCAACCACATATTCTTCAACCACATAACACTTCAAAAGTATCTTGAATTCATATATCTACTTCAGTTTGGATTCAAAATCTTTAGTTCACATTTGTCACATCTAGGAATAATTACTGATTCTGTTTACCGAAATCCAGACTTGAATCCTTTGAAATTCGTAGGCAAGTGAACTCGTTTTGAACACAAAATGATATTAATCAGAAGAATGTTCAAATGAAATGTTTTTCTGTTGCCCCTTATATATATATATATATATATATATATATATATATATATATATATATATATATATATATATATATATATATATATATATATATATATATATATATATAATAGGCAGTAGTAGACGCCCACTCGTAACAGCTGCAATGAATGTGAGTTTTTCAAAATTTTCAAAATCTATTAATATAAAAAATTTAATCAACCATGATTTTAAAAAAAGACTGAAAAAGGTATCGAAATGTTAATCAATTCTGAATGCATTCCAAACCTTTCAGTCAATTAAAAAAAATTTTTATCCATTCTCTATCTCCATGAATAGACAATTTAAATTTAATTTTTGTCATCAATATTATAATAATATAATATTCATAACAACTGTAAATATTTTACCTTTAAATTGACTAATTGAATGCGGGGAATTATAGTTTGGAAAAAATAATATAACAGGACAATTTGTAGAATGTACTTCACACACACACACAATGCTTGATATATTACCAAAAAGTTTTGACTTAGAAAATATGCTGGGATGAAAAAATGCTGAAAATACTTAAGTTACAGTGAAAGAAATTTCAAGAATATATAACACAAAAAGCAATTAAGAAGCGTGGATTATAGTGATGCAAAAAATAAACAAAATACACTACTGGCCATTAAAATTGCTACAACAAGAAGGAATGCAAATAACAGAACGATATTTATTGGACACATACTTTATAGTGGAAAGAACAAGTGATTAGATTTACAGGAAATTAGGATGTATAGATCTTGAGAAATCAGTACCCAGAGCAGCCGCCTCTGGCTGCAATAACAGCATTTATCCGCCTAGGCATGGAGTCAAACAGAGATTGTATGGCATGTACGGGGATCTCAGTCCATGCAGCTTCAACACTATGCCACAGTTCATCAACAATAGTGGATGGTGAGTGATGGCGTGCCAATCGCTATGCAACCCAATGACCACACGTTCACAATTGGTGACAGATCAGGAGAACGTGCTGGCCAGGGGGTAACAGTCGAACCTGTTCTGTATCAAGGAAGTTCAGAACAGTACGGGCAACATGCGGTTGTGCATTATCCTGTTGAAACAAAGCATTAGGGAGGCCTCGAAGATAGGGCAGAGGCACGAGCCTTAACACAACGGAAATGCAACGGTTGCAGTTCAAAGTGCCGGTAATGCGAACAAGAGGTGATCGAGACATGTATTCAATGGCACCCCATACCATCACTCCAGCAGATGGGCCACTATGGCGATGTCCAATGCAAGCTGGCAATGCGCGTTCTCCACGATGTCTCCAAACACGGATGCGGGCATCATGGTCCTGTATACAGAACCGAGATTCATCTGTAAAAATGACGTGATTCCATTCCCGCGTCCAGGTTCGTCGCTGATCACACCATTGAAGGCGCTCCTGTCTGTGACGCAGCGTCAATGGTAGCCGAAGCCATGGTCGCCGTGCAGACAATCCATGCTGCTGCAAACGTCGTCGAACTGTTCGAGCAGAAACTTGTTGCCCTTCAAATGACTCCATTTCTGGACTCAGGGTTCGTGACGAGGCTGTATGATCCCTTGTGTCCATGCGGATAAGATGTCTGTCTTTCCTGCTGTTACTGATGGGGGAGTCGCTGAGATCCTGCATGACGTTCCGTATGATTGTCCTGAACCCATTGATTCCATATTCTGCTAACAGTCATGGGGTCTCACCGACGCGAGCAGCAATATTACGGTACGATAAACCGCAATCCCGGTAGGCTATAATTCTTCCTCGATCAAAGTCAGACACGTGCTGAGAGGCATTTCTTCTTCTTACACGAGGCATTACAACAACTTTCTTTACCGAAAACAACGTTGAAACGAAAATTGAGTATGAGAAAACTGCTGTCAAATCTTTGGTTTTATACACATTGTAGATGTCGCTACTGTCGCCTGATTTGTATGAATGCGCTGAAAATCTAATCATTTGCATATCACAGCAAGTTCTACCTGTCATGCAAATTTCACGTGTGTGGTGTGCCGCCTTCCTGGTGTAGCAATTTTAATGGCCAGTAGTGTATATTTACTATTCATTTAAAAGCAAGCGCATCAAATTTCTAAGTTAAAATCTCCATTTTCTTTTTTGATCATGAAAGGCATATATAATTGCTAATTAAATTATGGTAAAAGAATACACGTAATTTTAAAAATGCAAATTCAATTATTTTGACAAAAGTTAAAATTATATAATAAAATAGTGGTAAAATAAGAATATACAAATTAACAAAAAGGTTTCAGACACTCCGTTCGAAAATGAAAAGTAATTAGAACGGATGCAAATTAAAATTGGAACTCTTAGTTTATATAAATTTTGTCTTTTATTGCAATCTTTGTACATGAAGCTTCATAGTATTCTTGGTCAGACTTAGGAAGTAAATTTTCATGAATATGAGTTTCTGTTTATATCAATTCTTTATTCAGAGCTTTCAGTAATATTCTTATTTAAATAAAATACGCCAATTTCAACTAAGAAACACTTTAAATACTTTACAATATGAAAATCCCTTCGCATGAAATTTAAAAAAATGTAGACGATGTTTTATAACATTACAAAAACTAACTAAAAAAGAACAAGGAAATTTTTTAAATCAAATTTATATACATTTGCAAGTCGTTAACATCACTGAATAAATTTTTGATTTTTTAAAAATATTCCCTCTAAGATAATATAATGTTCGATTCATTTTTTCACTTTCGGCTGTTAAAGTGACAAAGCAATAACACAATTTCTTAAATACTATTTCTAAGATACCGATTTCTAGTAAGTATTTAAAAACAAATGCACACGAGAATTTATGTAATTATCTTAGGAAGTAAATAATATAACATTCCATAATTGAAACTTATAAATTCAATTAAAAAGTTATTTTGATGATTATTAATGAACATAACGCCTAAGTAACATATAAATTGCATTTATAATAGTTTATTTTGATTCTATAATAAACTTTTCTTAAAATTCAAGTTAAAAAAATACATGTTCTTGGGGTGGAAATTCACGACTAAATAAAAGAAAACTGGAAAAAATAAAATTCAGGTTTATATCATTTAAATATTATTTCTAGTCGAGGTTTGGAAATGCAAAAGTAAAAATATCCTATTTCCAAAAATTTAAGCAAAATGAAAAATTATGTTTGTCCATATGAAACTAAAACAATGTAATTGAAACGATAAATTATTTATGAAAACAATTCATGAAAAATATTTTCATCATTATTCGTAGGAAAATTCATTAAATTGTGCATTGTAATGATATATCATTATATAAGTTTGTAAAAAATGTATATTTGTTACGCGCAGTTGATAAAGGAGTAGTGATAATTAGACAATGAAGCGTCCATTTTTTTAACACAAATTTTTCTGCATTATATTTGTTTAGTTACATTTTTAGCTTAAAATTTATTGAAAAATGTGAATTAATAGTAATAACAATGTAAATCTAAAACATTAAACATTTTTCGGAAGGGTTTAAAGTGATGTAGTGGTTTAATTCAAACAGCACACACACATTTCAAGTGAATTGAATATTTTTTTATTTATTTATTTTATTACATTACATATATTCAGACTTGTATGCTTGATTCTTGAGATCCGCTTGTAAGTCTTCGTCGATAATAGGACAAATAGTACAATGACAGATGTACAACCACAGAAGAATAACGAAGAAAAACACCCAGGGCCACGGTGGGAATCGAACCCACAACTCCTACGCTCTCAAGCGATTAGCGGTGATGCTTTAGACCACTCAGCCACGGAGCGCCCTTGTGAATTGAATACTATGGGCTTAGACCAACATACTTTGAGTCAAAATGTCAAGATTATACAGGGTGATTATAAAAAAACTTTGCCAACATCTGCACTTCTAGCGTCCATTCTATTTAACCGATCAAGATGATACTTCAAATATAGTTCTTTTGAGATATGCGCTCGAGATTCTGTGAATGGCAACACAGTGGCCCTCGCGGTTACAGTTATAGTGACAGAAACTCGAAATTTTCGAATGGCAACGCCTACTTTTTACCATCGCAAAATGTTCAGCACATGGGAAAACCCTAAATAGCGTTGAAACGGTACCGATATGTCCGAAAACCGACGTGTTATACACATACAAACAGTTCTTCAAAGCGCACGGAGGAATAATGCATACGACAGAGACAAGACACTGCTCAATGATGAGAACACATAGAGAAAAAAATCTTTATTAATTTCAAACATTTTCCACATGAGTGCCATCACAGGCAATTACGCATTGCATGCGGGAGACGGTGGACAATGTCGCTGCACGCAACATGGCACGAGGGATGTTTCCAATCTCACGCCGTATAGAATCCTTTAAGTCCGACAATGTTTGAGGATTGCACAGATAAACTCTGGATTTGAGATAGCCCCAAAACCAGAAATCCATAGGCGTCAGATCTGGCGATCGCGCAGGCCACGGAAAAGGATAATAGCGTGAGATGATGCGATGACCAAAATGCTGATCCAGGAGCCTTTTAACTGACCTCGCTATATGTGGAGGTGCGCCATCTTGCATCCAAACAATGTCATTGAGTGCATTCAGCCGACGCAACTCCGGTAAGACATAATTTTTCAGCATGGCTGCATACCGAGGGCCCGTTACAGAACATGTTGCAGGGCCAGTCGGGGTCGTTTCCTCAAAGAAGAACGGGCCCAGAACAAATGTAGCTGTAATGCCGCACCACGCAGTCACTTTGGCGTCAAATAATGGTACTGGCGCCACAACATGAGGATTCGTCTCTCCCCAGTGCACACAATTCTTTGTGTTAATGCTGCCATTTAAGGTGAAATGCGCCTCGTCCGTCCATAGTATGCGAAGTGGCCAGTCGTTATCCGCATCATATCGTAACAAAAATGCATTTGCGAAGTCCAGACGTTGTTGTGGGTCACCCGGCTCCAACATCTGGACGCGCTGGAACCGATAGGGAAACATGTGAAGTACCGAGCGCAAGAGCTTGCGGACCGTTGAGTTCGGAATATCCAACACGCGCGCTATGCCTCTTGCGGTTTCTGTGTGTCCTGCAGTCACTGTATGGTGCACTTCCATGACAACGTCCTCAGAAACAGTTGGCCGTCCGGAGCGCTGTTTGTCACAGGTGCAGCCTGTATCTTCAAATTTCCGCACTAAATCACGCAGAGCTTGCAGAGTACATGGACCGCGTCGTTGTCGATGATTGCGGCGATACACACGCAAGGCTTCCGCAGCGTTCATCCCATTTTGGTAATAGAGTTTGATCAATTCACCGCGAACTTTCCTAGGAAGACTCATATCGTCGGCATGTGCGAGTTCCCGAATGACGACTTCGCATACCCGCTTGGTATTTTATAGGTTTCCTACGCTGAATATCTGGCGACCGGCGTTCTGTGATTGGTTTCTTGACTCTGTCACATGCAAATTTATTGCGTGCGCCCAGATCGTGTTTTATTGGCCGGTTTTCAGAACTCTTTTTTGTGTTTGCAGAACACGTCCGTTTTTAGACATATCGGTACCGTTTTAACGCTATTTAGGGTTTTCGCATGTGCTGAACATTTTGCGATGGTAAAAAGTAGACGTTGCCATTCGAAAATTTCGAGTTTCTGTCACTATAACTGTAACCGCGAGGGCCACTGTGTTGCCATTCACAGAATCTCGAGCGCATATCTCAAAAGAACTATATTTGAAGTATCATCTTGATCGGTTAAATAGAATGGACGCTAGAAGTGCAGATGTTGGCAAAGTTTTTTTATAATCACCCTGTATGTATATATATATATATATATATATATATATATATATATATATATATATATATATATATATATATATATATATATATATATATATATATATATATATATTCAGAACATTAACAGATCATGTCTTGCATTCAAATTTAATTTACATAATATTTTTATGTGTATTTATAAATTCTGACATAAAGTATTTATATGTTTATATTATGAAAGGTATTATGAACAATGTCAAGATGGAACATCCAATTTATTTCATATCAACAGTGTTCTCATAACTTATAATTGATAAAAATAATAAATGAAAAATCGGATAATATACACCAGGAGATAGCAATCTTGTAACTGTAACATCAATATTATTCATTGTGCCCCACAATATAAAAAATAACTCAATTTCCACAGAAATATATGCATATTTATGGAAGAGAATGAAGATTATGGATTTTGAATTTTATGTATTAATTATGCATCACTTAAAAACGTTTATTGACGTAAAAGTAGACAGCAAAAGCATATTTATTAAAAGAAAATCATGCACAAATAAATCTTAGACTATTTGAATGAAAAATTTTTAAAAAATAGTGTGGAGAACACTATACACACCGTATGATGCCAGACTTGTGGTTTAGATTTTCCTTTCTTTAAAGTCGTTTGGCAAGAACACTGTACAAACTGTATGATGTCAGACTGCGTGAATTATCATTTCTTCTTTTCGTAAAAAGTCATCTGTTAGCATAATGAAAAAACTTATTGTATAAATAAAACCACGATAAAAATCTTCCTACAAATACTATCAATGACCTTTTTGAACTTCATAGTACTTCTGAATGGTCCAATCACATATTATTATTTACTGATGCGTCTAAAATAGACTATAAACTTGGAATCGATGTTTATAACAGTAGAAATAACTCCTTTGTCTCCGGACAAATCAATAACTCTAATTCCGTTTTTACAGCAGAGGCTTTTGCTTTATATCTGGCCGTGACTAAATTCTGTATTTCTCCTTCCAACTATGTCATATTATCAGACTCCTAATCCTGTCTAAGCAGTTTGAAAACTCTCTCAACCTCTTCCCCAACCATCATTCAACACATCGGATTAGCTTTAGTAAATGCAACTAAGATTTGCGAATCTATTCAATTAGTTTGGATTCCAGGTCATTCCGGAATTGCTGGGAACGAAAAAGTAGATGCTCTTGCAAAATCAGCCATTTATAAAAGTATTATTCTGCAGTCGATTTCACCTGAAGACCTTATCCTTAATATAAGAAACATTTTTATCAATTATAATAACAACGAATGGAATAAAAGTAAATATGCTTCTAACTTTTCACACGTCTTCTATCACGAAAATTCACCGCATTTATATTAATTCTCGCCTTGAAGAAGTATGGCTAGCCAGAGTTAGAACTAGATCTTTTCCGACAAATACTAAATTACATAAATTCAAACTTTCTTCAACGGATAAATACTCTTGTGGGAAAAGAGAAACCATGGATCACATAATGCTATCGTGTCCTCGATATGATCAAGCAAGAAATTCTTTAAGAGAAAAACTTGGTATCGAAGCTCCTTCCTTCTCTTGGATCTTAGATTTATCAACGAATCCTAAAGATAAAATTGAAGCAACAATTTCTTTTTTGAAACAAATTAATAGGCTTTCATTTTTTTCTCGTCTTTGTTTTTTCAGTCGGCCTAATTTCCCCTTCATTTGTCAATCAAATGTCTTGTTTATCTTCATCGTTTTGATTTTCAGTCATTTTTTACAAAATCATCTATCCATCAATTTTGCTTAGGTTTCAAATAAAAACTCAATCTTACTTAATGCGAGCTATAAGCCTATGAGCATAAAACTCCAAAACAGTTTTTTGTCGTAACCTAACCTAACCTAAAATCACGATTGTTCACGATTGGGTATTACATGCCAATATACAGTAACATGCAATACACGGATTTAATAAAAAAAACGAGATCAAATTGAATAATCCATTTTTTTTTAAGAAATGAGACAATCAAAAGATCTAAAATAAGTGTTAGGCAGTTAATCTAATATGAAGTAAATGCTAAAAAAATGTCTCATTTTAACTTACTTTGGACCTCATTCTCTAAAGTGGAAGATCCTGAATCCAGTGACTTGAACAAAAAGAGATGTATATATCGTTTTTGCTTTCTGTCTGTTCATCTACCGAGATGAGTGTTAGAGAATTTTCTGATTTTTAAAGGTTATAACTCATATAAATATAGCTCACTATCTAAGGAAAATCCTCTACAGAAAAGTGTGAAATGCAGATGATAAAACTTTACTAGCAAATGTAACCTATATAGCTATTTACTTTATGCAGCGTTAAGAAACTTATAGTATATAGAAGAAAGTATGCAAAAAGTATTCTACATTATAGTAAATTTTATGGTAAAGAAGTCTGAAAAGGAAACCTTTCATTATTTTAAAATTGAAGAGAATGTATATTATACTAAAATTGAGAACATTAAATTAGTCATCACAGAGGAAACACAAATTTTACTTCCCGCGTAATTTTAAGAATATGTTAACAAAAATGGTAAGAAATGTTTAAAAGATATGAAAAAACTTAAATTTCATTAATGCAGAAATGAATATAGTGATGAATGAATATCAGTGAAGAATTAAATACCAGCACAATGCATTGAATAAAAAGTTTTATCAAATACTGTTAGTATACTCCATATTGGAATGAAGCATATTTTATATGTTATTATTACAATATCACAATACTTGTTTGTGAATTGGAATTTTTTTATATTTTTGACATCTTATTTATTAAAGGCAAACTAAAATCATAATTTCATTACACTTTTCTTTTTTACTTTCTGAAACTAAATTATTTTCTTGATTCCTTACTATGTTCAAATATAAGCGAATATCAAAATTTCTGTAATGTTTGTATGTGAGAACTTATATTGTAAAATATCAGAAAAAAATCTACACAGTTTATATTACATCAGAAATAATTACGATTTCGTATTGCATCAATTTTTTAAATATATCATTAGAGGAAGATGGCATAAAAAAATTTATTATTTCTTCTATATTTCACGTAAAATAATTTTTAAGTTATAGCTTTTCATTAAAAGCTTTTTTAAATTTCTTTTTATTTAGTAATATGATTAATTTTCTAACAAAACTAAACAGGATCAATTTGGACTCATGAATTTACATTTATGAAACTTTTTGCATGTTATTATATTTAATCTATACGCACATATTGTATTTGATTTTTTTTCTATTATGAATGCTAAATAATAAAAATATAGGTCCCACCGAGATTTGAACTCGGATCGCTGGATTCAGAGTCCAGAGTGCTAACCATTACACCATGGGACCACTTCCCATGCCGGGAATCGAACCCGGGCCGCCTGGGTGAAAGCCAGGAATCCTAACCACTAGACCACATGGGACTAATTACCACTACACGATGAATATTATAACAAAATTAATTGAAAATTTTAATATTATTTTTTAGGAAAATTAATAAATTTTAATTAAAATTTTCTTTGAAAATTAATTTCAAATTACTGATTATTCTGATTTTTATAATAAAATAAAGTGTTTTGTTCTTTATACAGTTCCCATGTGAAAACATTTTCATTCATCGAATAGATTATTTAAAAATTTATAAAAATATAAGAGCTCAGCACACTCTTTTTTAAAATAAATTTTTTTAACAGATTAAAAAAGCAAACAGTTTTAACTTTTTACGAATAAAATTTAAATGCAATACTGGATGACAGTGAAAAAATATGATTAAATAAAAATGCTCTTCATTCCATCTGTTCTTCATACCCATAGTTTATTTGAAAGATAAAAAATAAAACAAAAAGTGACAGAAAAATAAAACATAGCAGAGCTTTTCTAAAATCAAAAAAGTTAATGTAATACAATATTATAATCGCCATGAATCCGCTTAACACCAAATTATACATTTTCGTTAAAAATCACTAATTAATAAGTTACTATTATGTTTTCAATGTTTATAGTAAAAATAAATTTTTTAACGCACCTGAGATTTTCAATGAAGGTTTAATTTCTGATTATTGCAATGTCATAAAAATTAATTTATTATGAAAAGAAATAGAAAACTTAGAAATCTTACAGAAAACGTATCTAAAATGTGTGTACAAACTTCATTCTTTATTGGCTCCATTATTTTTTAAAAATAACGAAATAAATTTTTTAATTTATTTACAGAGCAAATTTTTTCTGTACTAAATATACTGTTTACAGATTTGAATTTACATAATTTATAGCAATTTCGATTCTCCAATAACGTTGCTTTAATTTTTCATATATTGTGTGTTTCTTGAAAATATTCTTTTTTAATTTTCATATGATTATTATGTACAATTGTATAAAAAAATTCGTCAAAACACTTAAAAGAAATATTTTGCACTATTATCGGAGTAAAAGTATTCTTAGAATTTATATTTTTTGAAGACCAAAAATGGCATGGCTTGTTCCAACAAAGATTATAAGAAATGAACTTAAAAATCAATTTGTCATACTTCCTAACAAACTAGTTAATCATTCGTTCACTGAATTAAATGCAATTGAGTGAATAAAAGAATTATTACATGATATACAATAATGTTGTTTCTGATCCCTATTTGGCATGACAAAACTAAACGATCTCTTTAAGTCCAAAAAGTTTCAGGAAATCTAAAAAATCAAGAAAATACTTCGTTACATTTAATATTCATTGAATTTAAATTATGCTCGCAGTCAGATCAGATTCACACTAAATGTTTTACTTTGAAGAACTTTTTTCTCTTCAGTAAATTCTACAATAGTAATTTGTGGAAAATAGATTTTATAAAACAGATCATTCAAGGATAAAAATTTTATTGTTTCGACTAGTGGCGCCATCACTTGATTGAAAAAGTAGCTAATATTACAAACATTTAATAATAGTGTAAAAAGTGAAAATATAAATATTTAGATAGATTTAAATTAGAACAAATGAAAAAGAGAATTATTTATCACTCTGTCTCTTTCCTTTTAGGACTAGCATATAAATACGGTTAAATTTCTCAAGATATTTTATTAAGGTATTTCATACACAATTCACAGGAAATTTAAATAAATATAAAACTTTTATATATTTAAATAATAACTTATATAATTTGTTATCAAAATTTCTGGGTCAAAAAAATTACATTTTCTTTTTTTTACAAATTCAGTCATTATTGCAATGACGAGTACAAAAACAATAGTAATAAAAATTTTAATAGAAAAATATGCATTTTATTATATAAGTTTGAACACATTCAAACTTTCTTTTATTTAAATTACATAAGATTTGATATCAAAAATACGAAATCGACAATTTTCAAAAGAAAATTTTTTATTAAAAAATAAAAACACATTTTTATTGTTTTATTTAGTCTTTATCATCATGTATTCATTATAATACTAGAGCGGCTAGATCAGTTTGTGGTGAATCATAGAGTTTGGCTTTTATTTAATACTTACCTCTAAATATGCTTAACGTCCTTGTTTGACCGAAACCGATTTTGAGTCCTAATTTTATGGCAAAATCACGGTGTCCACGTAAAAATTAAATTTGATTTTATAGATGACTAAAAAAGTGTAAAAATAATTAACTGTGCAGGATTATTTATAAAATAATTTGTCATTTAATTCTGAAAAGTGAAAACCATATAAGAATGATGGTCGCTAGTAAGTAATATAATGATGGTATTTTCTTGTCTCGCCATGAGTGAAGTTGCGCTTGGTAAGGAGTATTTGCTGTCAAATTGGGAATAGTGGAAGCAAGAAGAGACTACCAAAGACATGATTAATTCAAATGAAGAAAAATAGCTCATGCTGTTTGGTCACTTCAAGGATAATTACATAGCAGCTTCCAATCGGATCAAGATGTTGAGCATGCCTTCTGCTTACCCGGAGCATCAGCACCAGTTGAGAGTTTTTTCTTTAATGAACAATACATGGATTGATGATAAAGGTTTGAGGAAGAAATCTGTGGTTGATGGATTAGCTTGGGAAGTTTTTTACAAGATTAAAATCAAAAAAAAAACATTCTAAAAATGCCCTGGCCGATAATAAGCAAGATGTAAATATTGCTCAAAGTTTTATTCCTCATTCAAAGTGTTTTTTCTAAGGTAAGTAACTCATAAATACTAAGATATCGGAAATAAAATATTTAAATTTATGTGCTTATCATTTATTGTGTATATCCGCGATGCTTGGGAGTGCCCCCGGAAATGTTCAAACGTGGGGACGTTTGAACATTTCCGAAATCGGGCAAACCTATCTCTAAGAAATGTGTTTTTTATCTTTTGACTTGAACCTTATCGAGTTAACTTAGAAATTTAATATTCTTTAGAACACAAAACAAAGCATATTTGAATGCATGAGTGCTTTCTATGTACATAAATGTATATACACACATTCGTACAAAGAGAGAAAACTTCATTTCTCAATCGCAATATAATCAGAATAATATTATTCTGTGTAATTATATATACTTTCATAATAATATAAGTACACTGAAAAATAGCTATAAAATACTTTGTTTCGAAGGAAATCGAGTACCATTGTTTTGCATTAAAATTGGATGGCCAATTTTGAGCAGATTTTTAAATTTCCAGATGCTTGCAGATTATTAAAAAGAAAGCTCTCTTTGTCCTAGAATATGTATAAACACATATATAACCTATTATAATTTTAAAACTAATTGTTAAAAAAGATTTTCTTTACATATAATGATGTATTTGGGAATGACACAATTTTCTTCTTACCAATGGTTCTCTATTTCTATCATTATTAGAAATCGAAATAGTTTTTTCTTATTTTTGTATTTACTTTTGATAAAAGTATAACGCATAGAGAACAAACTAAATAATAAAACTGAATTCAATTTTTATTTCAAACAGCTATTGTACAATGCAAACGAAAGAGCGACTGTAATAGGAGACGATTTAACTATGACTCATACTATTTCCTGACCCCTTGAACTTCGGCTCTCTTTTCTAGATGGATTTACTATAAAGTTGCTTTCTTCAATGGAGATTTAGGTCGGTTCCAAAGAGTGATGGATTGTGGAAACGCTCTGAGAAGAATATTACAGGTGCAGCAATATGTAAGTGAAGTTAAAGATATATAAAAAGGGCACCAAGATGTTAACCATTCAGTTCCTTTTTCACAAATATATGTATATATATGAAGGTTAGTGTTTTTACACTTATTACCTTGCATAAAGTTGCTGAAACTAATATTAATAAGTCATGAAACGAACATAATTTATGAATATATTGTTCATCGCTTGCTGGAAAATTCGCCTTATTATAAAAGATGGAGACTATCATGGTTATTCTTCTAACTATTAATATGAAGCTATAAAAGTTTCCTGGGCATTTTAAGG
Source organism: Latrodectus hesperus (assembly GCA_037975125.1). Taxonomy (NCBI): domain Eukaryota; kingdom Metazoa; phylum Arthropoda; class Arachnida; order Araneae; family Theridiidae; genus Latrodectus; species Latrodectus hesperus. The sequence goes on from CM075851.1 coordinate 47,159,876, forward strand.
ACAAACTCTGGCTTAAAAAAAAGTTATAAGTAATTGCAAAAGAGTTAAAAGTATAAACATTTTCACATCACTTTACTTCATCTAAAAGCCCTAACTAAAGAGCAAATTCTTTTAAACTCGTATAAAATGGAGATGGAACGATAAATGAATGCTATATAACAACAGCTGTATAATATCCACTGCTGCATGACAGCAATCATAATGATATTTGTTATTCCACAATGAACAACATAATGGTTTAATAAGAAATAGATTCAAAAATATGTACCAAAGCTTTCATCTAAAGAAGACTATTGAGTCTCTCATTAGTAATGCTCCAAAAATGATAAATTATTTTTCTTAAATCAAATAATACAATATATAGCAGTAATACATAGATAGTAGACCACATATAGCACTAGTAATATTGTTCACCAAAAATTATTCAAACTACAATCAGGTTTGTTGAATGAGAAAGGACTTGTTCAAGATAATACTCGTTTCATGAATAATAGCTCATAAACTCAGAGTATGAAGTTCTTCTATATCCCCTTATTCAATAGCTTTGTTTTCCGTCGATTATCATTTTTTCATTCATTTGGCAATTATTTACAGATTTCACTGCAGGCCCCAACTAAGGCTAATTGGCAGGTTAAATTAAAAAAGCAGGTTTGACTCTCAAGGCCCAACTTAGGGTAATTTGATTCCGGGGCAAAATCTTCTTTGGGGGCCTTTTCTGCTCCAAAACAAGAAAACAAAGCTATTAAATATGCCTGATTCAATTTTACAATATAGTTCTTAAAAGCTTGTATTTTTAATAATTTATTGTTCTTAGCAGACCTCTTATTTCAATATAATATCTCTTTGAAAAATAAAATAATTTTTACCATGGTTTCCTTCCTTTTCAGATAGCTTCATTTTTTAATCAATTATTTATTCTGATACATACAAAAGAAAATAATATTTCGTATATGACTCTCACACACACAAATATTAAGAAAAAAATAACCTGAGAAAATTCGAAAATAATTAATGATAGGCTAAATGTGATAGTTACTAATTTCTGATAATAATTTTTCCAATGTTGTAAAATTCAATCAGAAATACAATACAGAAGAGCTCTATTAAACAATTTCTTATTAAAACAAAATCGCTAATCATTTAATCATAACGTATCTAAACAATGCCAAAATATATCTTCAAAGTAAATAAATATACAATGTAAATAATTAAAATTTTCCCTTCAAAAGTGAATTTAAAGTAACAATTACTAATTGATAAAACACATAAGAAAAAATTTAAATTATAGTTAAACATGGAAAAAAATTAATTTTTCTCAAATTGATATTTGTTCATAGTTATTGTTTTCAATCTCGATTTAAATACTTTCTTTTTATTCAGCTGGTTCCTTTGAGCTCTTCAAATTTTCCTCAAGAAACTAAATTCTTAGCACAAACAACAAAATGAAAAATAATTTTTGAACGGAAATATAATCAGCAAATACAAATGATAGTTAAAAGTTAAAATTTTAACTACCAGATTCATGAGTAAAATGAAAGACGACGTACATGAGATAAACAAAAAAATAAAGAATTCTTAAATCAAAATGTTAAGAAAACAGAAAGGAATGTTTTTTGATTTATCTACTTCTACGATTGTTGTATATTACCTTGCATTAAATGGAAAAATTGAAATTTTGAATCGCATATTAACTAACCAAAATTACAAGGTCATTTTTCCATCTGAAACTGAAAGGGTTTCTTCATCAAAAAATAAAAAATGATCGATTTTTCAAATCAAAATATAATAATTTTTAGTCGGTCTTCTCTAATAATGGTATTTTAATGAGAAACCCTTTATATAAATGGTTTGGTTTTGATTATTTGGTTTGTGAATCGCTCTATAGTAATTTATTTTGCCCTCGAGAGGACTTATTAGACAGGAACCTATAGTTTAAAATGTATTTTGAAACGCAACAGATAGCCAGTCTCGATGTAGGTTTTGAATCTAGAAACCTGTATAAATATGATTCAAAAGTGCTGCGAAAAGAAATTCTCTAGAAACATTCAACAAAACAAAACTAGAAATGAAAATTTGCATGGAAATCATTGATGCACATACATAGTTTTAATAATTTGGAGTAATTAAAAGCACAGATAATCAACGTATTTTAATGAATGTTATAAGTCATTTAATATTTTATAACGCAATTGGATTTAAAAAACCTTAAAATTAATTATGAATAAATATATACCAGGTGAATTCATATTTTATGAATATTTATAAATTTGATATATGATTAGATAGTATATTTTATTCAGATCAAATTTTATTTAATGACTTCGAATTTTAGATACGACACAATATTGAAGTGTAAACTACAGACGGCATAAGACTAAACTGACTAAATTCCAAACGCCATTAATCGCATATTCTTTTAGGTTAAAATTTCAAACAAAAAATGTAAAAGCTGTTGAGCAGAAATTTTGAAAAGAGAAATGAAATAATACAGCAAAATCCTTAACTCAAAAAATGAAGATCAGATAAATAATGATGAAAAAGTATTCGATTATAATCATTTATCTGGTCAAAAAATGTATTATACAATCAATGTAATATTTTTACCTGAAAAAAACCCTTTTGTTACTTAAGCAAATATCAACTCTTGGCAAACGTTTATTTAATCGTCAAAAAAATTGTGGGCGAACTTTTATTTAGTCATTTACCGAAAAAAATCGTCTGCTCAACTTTTTTCTCTGGCCTGGTTCCAAGTTGTGCCATGCTTTCGTAGAAGCAAGAGTAATTACCCGTTTCCTTTGTCTAAAAATAGAGCAGACTTTTGTTTTATATTTTTCTCAACTCTATTACTCCAATGTAGTGGCAAAGAATCACGTGATGTGATGAATGAATTTTTAAGTTACTATTTCATAAGAACGCACGTAAATTTTCTGAACCATTAAAATCAAATCATTGGCGTGAGAGAGGTAATTTAAAACCTTTCAGAATGCTATAACATGATCATGAATTGAGATTTCCATAAGCTAAAACAGTTATACTCAAAATACTAAAATATTTTTATTTTCATATATGTGGTTATGATTTTATACTTTCTTATGTTATCAGATTTATTATGATGAAGGAGGTTAGTTTGGTTCAAAATACTTTGATGTTTACATAATTAAAATTTAATACGAAATAACTCTTTACCCTCTAACAGACAAATGATATCAGTAGTGCACGAGCCATAACACAACAGAACGTCATATTGTTTCTCTGTTTTGTATGAGAAATAAATTAGAAGAAATAGTAAGAGCATATCTTCTTAAATAGATGAAATATTAGCCTGATGGAAGAAAGTAATGTTCTTGTTTGCTGAAAATACATATGTGTTTACTGATTTGGAGAAGAGGGCAAATTCTGTTTAGGGCTACATTATTTTACTACATGGTTCAAAGTTATAACTAAATTGGCTGTATTTACCAATTTACTTTCTGTTGGTAAAAATAAATTATCAGAAAGGAAGTAAAGACTAACTTCTTACCACTCTCTTAAATATGCTATTGGATTTCAAACTGATCAGCGTAACAATCCTCCCAATCATCTTCACAGTAAAACTCTGATCAAAACGTTAAAAAATAATGTTCAGTATTGTGTGGGGGGGACTCTCTCTCTCTCTCTACTCAGCTTTTATATTAATCTATATTCTAAGATTATCAGAACCGTTCAAATATTATGAAACCAGATCGTTTGGTAATTTTTCCTGATTATCACTCGGTTTTGGTTTCTTGGATAATGTTGAAAACGATATTTACCCTGACATTTCAGATAAAACAGATGTTTCTAATCTATAATAATAACACACTAATCTATAATAATCTAATCTATAATAATATAATAATCTTTCTAATCTATAATAATAATTGGAAGTACTGTGGGTCACAGTGGACGAGCAGCAGTATCATTGTCTTCAATAGTGGAAAACCCCGGCTTCAAAACCAGCAATTATTGAACAGTTATGTACATCTATCGAGGTAAATGCTATGGAGTTTTGAAAATATCTTCCCTTGCGGTACATGAGTGCTGCGCATTGTTTATGCAAAGTACTATTGGAAGTTAATGAGCGTATTTAAACATCTTCAGTTGTTAAACTATTCATCCTATAGGCGATGTCAGACACTACAACAAAGTTGGTTACTTCTTTTATTATAATAGAACTCCTCATCATATTGATTAATATTTGCTTTATTAATCTTCAGACACTCCTGCACTTTTATGATGGATTAGGACATGGCCAAATGGATAGGCCATCCTAATTTGTGTATTGTGTATTTTGTGATATTTTATTATTTTTTCCTCACACTTTTCAGAAAAACTATATTTGGTTTGAATTACTAATGTGACCAGAATAAGTGGTCAATAAAACAGTGGCTTTCTTTTATATGTGTGTTCTCGGTATTTTGATTCCGAAATATTTGATTATTGCCTTTTAACAATAAATAACAATGTATGGGTATATGATATACTACTATGATATTTCTGTGGAGGATAAATATACTTCATACATAATAAATAATAAAGATATCGTGATCTTTATAATATTTAGTAATCGGCTATTTATTTATAATTTTTGCATTATCTTTCAAGGCTGATGTTGTCAATTAAAAAATGTTCTTATTCACAAACACAGATTGTAATTCGAAATTTACAAAACTATTATCCAAAACCATATTGTGTGTATATATATATATATATATATATATATATATATATATATATATATATATATATATATATATATATATATATATATATATATATATATATATATATATATATATATATATATATATATATATATATACAATTAATGATTTCAAAATTATAGAATTTTTACAAACATGGTTCTTGGTAGTAGTAAATCGCATATCTATTTCCCATTTTTGTATACTATGGTAAAACCATGTTTTTTACATAATTTATTTTAGCGTTTCGCAACTGTTTTAGATTTGCTGTAGATGCTTTAATTTTAATTGATTATCTTAAGCATATTATGAAAAATTTAAAATTGCGAAAATTTAAAATATATTGCAAAACATAATAAGTTACAAAATAATATAATGACCCATCTGTTTAAAATACGCCTTTAATATTTAATAATGGTGTGATAAAATTAACACTGCTATGTATATCAAAACACATACTCACATATATATACATACATACTGAAAATGTCGATGTTTATGTTTTACTTAAACGTACCAGAAATAGATCAAGTGAAATGATTGTTTCAAATCATGAAAAAAATATTTAAATTACTTTAAAATTTCGATTTAAATATTCAGAAATAAAAAAATATATACATATGCATTGAAAGAATAGTAATATACTCAACAGCTGCAATTCAGTCATAAATAAAACGGCTCATTCTGCAAATTTATTGAATAATTTTATCGTAATTCCGCGCTGAAGAATGGAAATAAGTAGGTAAATTGCGTTATGGTTACGGGCCTCGCTCACTTTGTAGGCTGCTCACGTGCAGGATTCCTGTCTAGGCGCCTTAGGTTAACAACACTCCAACCGTAAACTGTTAAAACATTAAGATTACCATCGTTCCCATGATTAAAATTCACTAGACAAACTTTATTTCTAAAAATTAATGTAGTCATTTACAATATTTCAGCTAAAAATATTGTGAAAAAATGTAAATTAAAAGATAAAATTTTAATTGTTGATAAATTAGAATAAATATTCCTTTTTAAAAACTACAAATTACTATGATTTCGTGGATTTTTGTGTGTGTGATTAATTTATTCCGTTTTTAGATTTTAATACAGTATTAAGTTCTCATTTATATTACAAGAAAAATATTTGCCTTTACGAGCTCTTTCACACCCCATTTGGTTTTGACTAGATTAAAAGTAGGTATTTTTAGTGATGAAAACGAAATGCACACTCAGAAGCCGATATAATATCATTTTAGACCATCATGTAAAATTAAGATTCAATAAAAATTTCTAATTTTAAGGTTTTTAAGGTCTGTTTATAGTATTTTTATAAAACTATTATACGCAGCGATTAAAAAGATCTAAATAATTTAATGAATGATAATTTGATAGATCTTTCTAGTGAGACCAGCATTATGTAGCTACACAATCTTCAGCCCATTTGAGGATCAAGCCCTACAAGTGCCTATATCTGTTTTCAAGGCAGACAACCCTGGGGAGTGAAGCATAGGTCCTGGTTAGCAAAGATGTTCAGTCTAACGTGAAACCCCCAATGTTTAATTTCCAAGCCTGATTGGTTCCCAGTTTTATACACTTGCTGAAGGGATGAAAGGCTGAATAGACTTTGCCAGTCCTGCGTCAGGGGAGCACGAGACGCTACCGCTGAGCCACCGGGCTTCCCATAAGATTTTTAGAGAAATATAATTCTAAATCAATTTCAACTATATGGGATAGCATATATCATGTATATTGAAATTAATGTACTAAATATTGTCTTACAACAAATCAAAATGTATTTTTATTTTAATATCTAATACGTTTTTAAATGGAATGAATAATTCTGTGAAGAACAAATGTAATTAATAGTTCTACTAAGTGTCTAATTAATTTTGAAACACTTTGCATTGATAATAATTCAACAGGTTAACAATTACAGTATTTCAGCCTGGGAACATATCTGCCATCATTACGTTTTCTCTTAAATTACTTGCATTTTTCAAATTTTCAAGTTTTATAAGCTCGTGATAGACGTGTAATGTTACTTTCGTCGATCTTACGAATTCATTCTTTACTTTTCTTCACATATACACTCGTACCCATAAATTAAGGACAATGCAAGTTCAGGAAAAGAAAGAGACAGAAGCAAAACAAATGTGACTTATTTGTAAAGTCTATATATTAAACAAATGGTAGAGAGCAAAAAAGACGCTTGTTTGACATCATTTTAATAAAAATTGCGATTTTTACTCCCAGAAGCAAATTTTAAAAAAAATAACCTATTTACAAAAACCAATATAACATGGTTGGTATGATGATTCATACATAGTATGCCCCCCCACGATGCCATACAGGCCGTACAACGCCTAGGCATGCTGAGTATCAAATTATTGATCTGATCTTAGGGAATATTACACCACTCATCAAGCAATGCTCTCCGAAGCTCCAGTAGACATGTTGGAGGGGGTTAACGGGCTGCAATTCGTCGGCCAAGCATGTCCCACACATGCTCTATTGGATTAAAGTCCGGTAAGTATGCTGGCCAGTCCATACTGGTGATATCCTTCGATTGAAGGCATTTGTCTACAATGTTTGCATGGTAGGATGGGCGTTGTCATCCATAAACAGAAATTCTGCACCCATGATGCCCCGAAACAAACGTACATGTTGTTCCAGAACATCCCAATAAATGTGGCCTGTCATGGTTACATTCTGAACATGCAGGTTAGTTCTGAAACCCAGAATAATTCCTCCCCAAACGAGCAATCCTGCACCACCGTAACGGTGTCGTTCAATGGTGTTCTCTTGGTGGTAAGGGGTCCTCTCCATATGAGAATCCGGCGAGAATCAGATTGAAAGCTAAACCTGGACTCGTCGGAAAACATCACACAAGACCACTGTTGCGGTTCCACAATGCATGCTCTCTATTCCAGACTAACGACAGGTGACAGTGAGTTGCGGTAAATGGAACACATTTGATAGGCTTACGAGCTTATAGACCAATGTGCTCTAAACGTCTGTACACAGTCTGCTTTGAAACTGTCGTACCGGTAGCTGTAGAGAGCTGACGAAAAAGGTCTGATGCTGTGCTCCGTCTGTTTTTTTCTTTTCTTTGGCAGTAACTCCTAAATATCGGTCTTCATTCGGCGTTGTAACTCGACCTGTCTACTCACACAAACAAGGAAATTGTTGATGATGCTCTTAATCGTCTTATGCGAACAATTTGCACAGCTAAACATTGTTCTATAATTTCTCTTGACATCAAAGGTGCGTTTGACTCTGTTCCCCATAGTTCTATAAGACTAGTCCTAGAACAGAAAAATTGCCCTGCTAGAATTAAGCTCCTGCCAAATAACAGCCTAGACAACAGACTGGTAGCTATAAATACCAGCCAAGGCCTTGCCTTCCATTCCCAACAAATTGGCTGCCCGCAAGGCTCCTGCAGTAGACCCATCATGTTGAATCTACTGGCAGATGAACCCCTACAAATGGACTGGTCATCAGTTGGAAAATCTACCGATCCCAAATCCATTGTCACATTGCAGGGATTTGCCGACGATTTCACTTTTGTGGTGGCTGCAAGCAGTGAAAGAAAATCTGGTCTCATTGCAACAGAAGCTCTAGCAATCTACCATCAGTCAGCTGAGAATTTCTTTAGATAAATCCACCTATTTATTGCTCACCAAACTACAGTATGGTCCTCAGATATATAGGAACAATTTGAAGATCAAGAGGTCACACGCCATTAAATTCTTAGGTGTCATCATAGATGAGAAGCTCAATTGGTCAAAACACATTAAATTCCAGGGAGCAAAAGCTTCCGAAATTCACCAACAGTTTCTCAGGCTGACAGGCACTAGTTTGGGCTTCTGACAACAGCAGAGGATCATACTCTTCAAGACTATCGCAGAGAGGATTATTGCTCATGGGTCCCTTGTCTGGGGGCGAGACCTTCGAGTCAAGAATCAGTTACTCTTGGATAAAATCGAAAGACAGTTTCTATTAAATATTTCTGGAGCTTTCAGAACAACAGCTACCTCGGCACTCCAAGTTATAGCAGGCATCCTGCCCCTACATCTACAAATTGACAAGGAGGCCCAGCTAAACTATTTGTTTAACTCCAGATGAGACCATAATATCGAGGACAAAATAGTCAAACTGTCCATCCATCCTGGAAAATATAACGTTGACACCAAGATCAAGTTAAATATGGAAGACCACCCAACTCTCAATGATGGAACGTACCATATCTTTACAGATGGCCCCAAAATGGAAGACAGAGTGGGAGTTGCATTTGTGGTAATCAACAATGGAAGTATGCACTCTGAGAAATTTCCCATTTGTAACAACAACACGGTCTTCCCTGACTACTACATGACAGCGGAGCTATATGCGGTACAGCAAGCTGTAAACTTTGCAATCTAGCGGAGCCAAAGATTTACCATCTGGTCTGACAGCTAATCAGGGATTATAGCAATTGGCAACCCTTCCACAACCAGCCCACTTGCAAGATCAATTCAGGACATCCTTAACTGAATCAACACTATAAAGCTGTCCTGGATCAAGGCCCATGTGAGACTTGATGGCAACAAAATTGCAGACAGGTTGGCTAAATAAACTACCTCCCTTGAGGGCCCTTACGAGTCACTACCAACCCGCGCTCACACTATAGAAGAACCACTACAAAGGAGGCTTATAAAACATGGCATACCAGTTGGGACCAGGCAACAACAGGAAGACCACTTTACGAAGTTCTTCATGAGACACAATCATGACTGACGTCTTCATGCTAGGTGAAAGAAGAGGCACTGCAAAATGCGAGTCACGTATGTTGCTTTCTGAATATTAGAAAGAATTTAAATGATAATATATACGTAGATCACTGACTAATTAAGCAAACACATAGTTCGGGAAAACTTCGAATTGGCGAACAGGTGTTACCATCTGTGGACAATAATAGGAATTCCCCACACATGTACAAAGAATTCGAAAATGCATTTTATATTTACACATTGCATTTCCAATTACTAATCCAAAGTTTATCTATTTAACTGAGAGTTAAGCTTTGGACCCGCCAAAAAATTATAAATATTATTAGGACAAAAGAATTAGATCATTACCTAAAATCAAAAGGTAGGCAGTTTCTAAACTTTCCAAATAAGAAGATATGAGAGAAATAAAAAGCAATTAAGTTTGACAGCATTTTGCGTATAAATCTTTGGCTGATGTAAGGCATTTGGACATCTGCTACATCTAGTCCTCCAAGGAGAACTTCTCAGAGATAATGGATCATATTCAGGTATAGAAATAAATTCTAAAAAACTTCTGTGCTCATGGACATGCATACAGGAAACAGAAATGCAACATTTATTCCATTTTATTCAATTGTGGCTGAGGTCGAATTTAGGATCCTCCACGCGAAAAAGTCTCTGTTATATCCGGGCCACAATGACCTGTAACTGACTGTTTTGCTTTAATTTATTATTTTTAATAGAACCATGACATTCTTGAGTTCATTGACATCTAATGTGAGCTTTCACAGAATGTTATTTGTATAATATTTTTATTTTACAATTGTAAAATTGAAACTGAACATCTCGAATCGAGTGGAACAAATCAAGAAAATTGTCAGGGTGACTTATAAGTATAATAGAATGTTCTCGAACGTGTTGTCAAAAAATCGCTCTTTTCTTCTGCCACAGGATCGCCAAAAGAATTAAAAATGTGTGTATATCCAAGAACTCGCCTATGTTAAAACTATTTATGAACTGCACAGAATTGGATATGATAATCAAGCTGATGGATGTTTACCTACTGCGGATGGATGTTTACTAACAGGTTGGGTGCAGTAAGTTTTCCTGCTTTTTCACCTTGCTATATACATGTGTGAATGCACTATCTACGAAAATATTTTCATGAAAAGAATTTTGCGATGAATATTCAAAAATACTCACAAACTTAGTTTCTAAGTTATGCTTCATGCGGTGTTAGTTTAAAAAAAAAATTCAAAATTTTGTGTCAACGTGGCGAAAGAGGGATTTGTTACTTCATTTCACTTGTAAGCTGAATCCGTTTTCAGTTTAGTTTCATGAGCAGTAAACTCCTGATTATTAGAGTGGTTATAAAATTGAGTGTCGTAGCTGTAGTTGATAATACAGAAAATAATGGAGGAAAAAACAAATTAGTTATGCAAATGTGTCTTTGAATAAATTTTTCTCGCATAAATATACTTATTACTTAAAAAATTATAAATTATTCGTTTCTCGCATAATTTAAAAAAAATCAGACAGGAGCAGTGGTCGCCTAGTGGTAAGGGCATCGGCCTTTGGTTAGGAAGGTTCGATTTCCATTGCCGCCAAACATGCGATATAAATCTGGGGAATTGAAAGTCCTGTGATCGGTCGTTGAGCATTTACCGTGGGTGTAATGATCTGGAGAAAATTTCCTCCCCCTCCAAATCAAAGTCAAAATTGAGGGATTGGATCATCTGATGGTACCATCTATCGGAGGATTCTTAGATAAAAGTCGTACTTTCACATTCGTGGTGCTCTGCTTAAGCGAAAGACGCGCCTTTCTGACTTAATTCCGCATAGCCTTCAGCTAGCGAGCTTGTTTTGTCCAAGAATTATAAATAACAACAACAGAAAATCAGACTAAATTTTTAAATTTATTTATTTAATTATTTTTTCGTATTTTAACACTTCTTTAATAAAGAATGCATTTTTTTAATTAAAAGGTATATTGCAGATACACGTAAAGTAGATAACCATTGTAGATTAAGAATTCGATTTTTCAGTTTATTAAGAATTTTTCACTTTAAAAAGGAAAATGCACAAAACACATTATTTGAAAAGATCTCTTTAGGAAATTTTCGTGATTTTTAAGGGCACTTTCTTAATATTCTTTCTATAATTAATGAGAAAAGAAAATTTCGTTTATTAAACCGATATTTAAAAATATGAAATAGCATAACTTTCATTGTACTCTCTAGTCCCTATACCGTTATAGTTACATTTTCCCTCCAGCTAATCCTGATGTATCCAAACTCGGAAATGAATACCAGCTTTTGTATTTGATCGCGCATGTATATTGAAGACCTGGATCATCAGAGACTATATATAAACTGTTTATGATTCAGTTTATAGAAGCAATCAGTTTTCAAATTGTCAACAGGACCTATTGTCCTAAGCATGCCATAAGAAAAACCATAAGAAAAAATATCTGATTTGTAATATTGTATACATTTTTATTACTGTTAGTAATTTTTAATAAATGCTTAGTGAAATAATAAATTTGATAAAATATATATCGAAACAATTACTCCTTTTAGAAATTATGTGAACTTAATCAGGTCTTGTTGATAAGTGAGCTTTTAAGAAAGATTGCACAACGATATATTGTTTCGTTTGATATAACTTCATCTTAAAGACACCTTGCCACACTTATAAAGCATTTTGACAGGTATTCTCAGTTAAAAAATATGTTTACTGACAAAAATCTCTAGTTAAGTAAACATTTAAGAACGCTTGTAACTTGTTAAAAATCGATGTTCAATTATTTCGAAGATTTACATTACCAATGTTGTAATGTATCTATAATTATTTACGTAAAAATATAAGAAGTATGCTTGCAAAATTAAATAAAGAAAGCCATAAAATTATGATATTAATTATGATATGATAGTGAAATTATGATAAAACCTAATATAAAATTATACATTTCATTTATTTCATTTGTAAATTCATTTCAGTTTTCATTGTTCTTATTACACTTTTCGTTATTTTGTTATAAAATGTGAAAAAGAACCCAAGCGATTCTTAATTCCAATTTTAAAATATTGTTCCTTCAGATTTATAATTCGGATTATCAATTACCGAACTGGCAACAATATATTGGGAATAAAAATTAAAGTAAACTGCTGACCCCCCAAATTCCAACAACAAGAAAGGCAAGAGGTATCACAACAAAATTAATTTTATAACATGTTGACTAAGTATCAAATGATTAAATTTATAGACTTCAGAGAAGTGTGGTTCTTTCCAAAATCAGTAGCTAGTGCAGCCGCCATTGTTGGAGATCACCGCTGCCACACGCCTCGGCATTGATTCAAAGAGACTTTGGAAGTGTTTTTGATGTACAGTAGACCAAGCAGCTACCACACATTGCCAAAGTTGATCTGGTGTGGTAGCTGGGGATGTAATCTGAGTCAATCGTTGAGCAACCATGGATCACATGTTTTCTATTTTCGAAATATTCAGAGAGCGAGATAGCCAATGGAGCAATTCAGTTTGGCTATTTACGAAGAACCCTTAGGAAATGCATGCCCTGTGTGGTCGTGCATTATCCTGTTGAAATAGAGCTGTGGGCAAGACCTGAAAGTAAGGAAGGACAACTAGCTCCAACACCTCGGACATGTACAGATGGCTGTTTAAAGTACCAACAATGCGTATTAGAGGAGTGCGAGAGTGATATCCAATACCTCGCCTTACCATAATACCCGGTATAGGACCAGTGTGGCGGTACATAACGTAGCTATGTTCAGCATCCTTTCTCCACGGTGTCTCCAGACTCGAATGCGACCATTGTGGTGTAGCAGACATAAGCGTGACCCGTCAGTAAAGCAACTTCACTTCATTCTGCCATCCACATCCTTCTTTTATCGCACCATTGGCGGCGGAGACGCTTGTGGTTCTGCGTAAAAGGAGACGAAACAATGGATATCTTGTGGACAGACCACTCTGCTATAAACGGCGTCGAATGGTGTTCGCAGACACTCGATGATGCATTACAGACTGAATGTGCTGTGCTATGATTCGTGATGTGGCTGAGCGATCCGTCACCACCATGTTCACAATGATCACCTGAAGTGGTGCATTGAGGTGGATACGATCGAACACGTCGATCCATCGTACCCTCCTGCATCCAACGATCACATATCCAAATTATAACTGCTTGATTTCATCCCCAACATGACTACCGATTTCCCTGAAAGATAATTTACACTCTCGATAGGCTATAATCCTTTCTCCTTCGAACTCGGATACTTGATCAAAAAATGATCGCTGTTTTCTTCGAGATATAATTGATTGTTTTTTGGAAAAAACACAGGATAAACACAATTGCCGAACTTGAAATCGTCGAAATCTCGAAACCTTAAATAGCGCTTTGAAGTGGCGCCATAGGCGCGCGTGGTGTGCGTCTGCGCTGAATTTCTAATATATTGCATATCTCACCTCCGCTGATGCATGCTGTAAATTTCATGTTATTTGCATATTTCCTTCAGGGTGTTGCATTTACGGTGGCCAGCAGTGTACCTTGAATAAATGTAAGCAGAGATTAACTTTGATGAAATTATTAATACTTTGTGTGCACTATTTAAAAATAAAATAAAATGACTCGTATGGCATGAAGTTTTGCATGTAGAAATGGCAATTTATTACACAAAAATTAAATTTCTGTTTATCTGACCTAATCTTATCAGTTGTTACTTAAACATTTTTGCATCACAGCAATTTAAAATGAAGATCGTTTGATTGTTTCCTTAAACAGAAAAAATATTGGTGGTACTTTTTTGAAAAATGTTGTTTTAATATGTATTTTATGGAAAGAATTTTTGTTGCCTTTTAAAATACCTTTGTTCATCGTAATCCGAAGAACTCAATTTTTAGGGAAAAAATATTTTGCATTTGATTATTCTTCGAATCCTATGTTGAAATCTAATGGTTTTTCGAAATCTTCAACGCGCGATTTAATTAAATTTTCTGTTTATAGACCCCTACAAAAGTGATTATTATGTTGCGAAATCGTTTCGTAACTCGTAATTTGATCGATATTTTTCAGAAAAATGATATTTACTCGTTCTATTTGCCAATAGAAGTCAACAGAAGGGATGTCAAACATCATGTTAGCTATTTACGACCACAATTTCACTGAAAGCCAGGCTAAAACTGAAATTCCGATCAGCAGGCGATATTGGTTTGATCTAGTTGGAACATATGATTAAAATCGTAAATCTGTTGTGACTTTGGATCATAGGTGGATAAATATTTATTTTTGAGAAAAGGAATTTTCTGAGTGATTTTGAATTCCCCCCCCCCTTAAGTCATGAAAATAAAATTTCACTTTTATTAAACATGAAATTTGGAATTTAAGTCATTTTTTTTTATTAAAAATTATTGATGAGTAAAAAACATCAATAATTTCTTATAATAATTTAAGATCCTTATGTAATACTATTATGTAAAGATATACGTAAATTTATATTATTATTGATTAATAAGTTATGAAAAATTATTATTATATAATTATTTATATAATATTATAAAATCTACCCAAAGTAATACATAATATTATTTGTATAATGTTATGTATTACTTTAGACACATTTACGTATAAATTATTATTTTTTTGTAGGAATTATTGGTGTATAATTTCATATTAAAAATGAGTTTTATACATTTTGGCAATATTACACTAATATTCTTTAAAATTTTTTCATGGTTATTTTTTCCCCAACTTCTTCGATGTTGCTGATGAAATTTTTATTATTAGTGTGGTGATACTTTTCCCAAGTGTCCTCCGAAATGCTCAAAGTTTAAACTCAAAATCTTTAATGGGACAAAAATATATAAAGTATTTTTTAAAGAGTTGCGATTTTTGAAGCAAGATTGATGTCGTTATTTCATGAGTCTAATTATTATAAAAATTCAATTATAATTCATAAACTAATTATTATAAAATTTGTCTATATTCATACATATTCAAAAATATCAACGGATCATGAATTGATCAATTAATTAAAGCATTAAGCATTGATATCATAGGGTACTTAATAACTTTGATCCATGCTCATGTGACGAGGCTCATGCTCATTTGACCCGGCACCCTCCATTTTTCTACAACCAACAAAAAATATTAAACATATGAGTATCTAATACATATGGTTCTTCTCTATACATATTTTAAAGGTAATTATCATATACACAGCCCGACATTGAAAATGCAATACCAAGAACGAGTTGCCAGTAAAATTGTGCAAATTTCAGGGTAGACGCACCTTTCCGAGTTATACAAATGATGTGAAATGTGCAGCTCTCAGCGCTCGTGGAATAACATATAATAAGAAGAACCGGCAGAGTAGGCAATATTCATGCTGTTATTGGTACTTAGAAAATAATCGTTGAAAGTTAATTTTTGTCCCAAAAAACACTTGTAATTGCAGAGATTGTTAGGCCATCAACCATTAGGAATCAGCTCTAGCAGACAGTCGAGTTTTTGAGAGGCATGGTGAGTGGACTGAAAAGGACAGGCTGGTCCTTAAAAGAAACCGCAGCTGACAAGCACCTGAATACGTCCACAATGCATCTACTGTAGCAAAGATGGTTGGAAAAGGGAATTGAGGAATGTTTACAGGGTGTCGCTGCAGACAGAGTGACGTCAGTACGTGTGGATCGACGCGTCCGACGGGGGTCGTGGCGGCCCCGCAAAGCATGACTACCGAAATTCTGCATCATGTGAAAGACACCCTGGATGCTCCCATATCAAGCAGAACCATTTGCCGTCGATTGTTGCTAGTAGCCTGCTCTCATTGCATCCTTTAAGAAGACTGCCATAGGCTCCACAGCATAGACATCAAAGTCTAGAGTGGTGCCAGATTAGAGCGATATGGAAGACAGAGTGGTACAGGGTCGTTTTCTCTGATAAGTCACGCTTCTGTTTCTTCAGTGATAGTCGTCGAGTGTGGCAGATTTAGTCCTGCAGCAATTGTGGAAACTACCGGCATCATTGTTTGTGGTGCCATTGCGTACGATTCCAGATCACCTCTAGTTCGTATTCAAGGATTTATGACAGACAACGTTACGTGAATAATTTACAGTGACCGGTGACACTTTTCTACCTTCAAGGGGTGCCCAATATCCTTTATCAGCAGGATAAGTCCCCATGTTTGATGCGCATATTGGTCGAATTAGCCAACTTGCCCTACAAGGAGTACAACTGCTTCCTTCACCATACGAAACTTTTGGGATATGATTGGATGCCATTTGCAGACCTACCACTGCCTCCTTCAGAAGACGCACTTTGGCAAATGATTGACTGGGAATGGCGAGTCACTCTTCAGGACGCCATTCGTAATCTCATTGACTCTATGCCTAGATGTGTTGCTTCGTGTAACGCTGTTCAAGTTGTTCCTACAACCTACTGAGCCGACCCTGTTCTCGCTTTATATTATGCATACCATTTCGAAATATCTTATAATTGCTGTCTCTCTCTGTTTGCCGAGTTTTGTCACTTTCTGACAACTCCTTTTCGGTGTTGCATTTTCAACGTCGGGCAGTGTTTCCATAGCAGAACTCCAATTATCCGAATCAATTGGAATCGGAACACATTCAAATAATCAAAAATTTGGTTAACTAAATTTTTTTCGGAAAAATGGTATATTTTAATTAATTATTGTACTTTGAAGATGGGAGAAAAAGTATATATTTTTAAAGAAAAAGAACATTTTATATCAATTAAATGAGAAGGCAATACTTTTTTAAATGTTAGTGTACTTACATTTATACAGAATGCATGTATAGTGCTGTAAAAGAAAGCCATTGCTTGCTGTATATCTCTGTCAAAGTAAGCTGTATCATTGCCTTCATATGTTTTCGGGCAGCCAAGTAGCGCATCCGTTTGATAGTGAAAATTTGCCTGTAATTACACTCGGGCTGACACTCTATACATTTCAAGGCCGTTTCAAAGCCATCAAATAGTTCACGAGCTGATTGTATCGTTTCTGCTTCAACTTGGACATTATGGTCATCTTCTTTCTTGACTTTTTCAACAAGTTGGCCATAATTTCCAATTTGAAATCTAGGCTCACAATATACTCTACTTTATCTTAAGCACTAGCTTCTGAATATTCCGAAATTTTCAACAGAATGTTTTTGAATTCCTAAAGTGGCACGTCTGTCTCATTCTCCCTTCTCTTATCTTTCCTTTCTTTGGACTTTTTACTCTTTTTTATTTTTCTTTTCTTCTTCAATCGAATTAATTTTTCCTTCTATCCGAAAGCGATTCGGATAGAAAGAGTTTGGATAATTGGCATTCTACTGTACGTTGTACATTGCTGATTCGAAAAGTCGTTTAAGTTTAAAAAAGGTTACAATAAATGTGAAAAATATATCAATTTATAAAACAAAGTCAAATTCTGCAAAATTCAATTATATTATACTACTATTCATTTATAATTTATAAATCAATAAGTTATGAATTAATAGTAAGAAAATAATTAAATAAAGTTACTTTTACTGTTTTTATAGATGATTGAATTCGTTTCGAATAATCCTTCGTTAGATTATTAATTGTGAAGTTGAATTTCCTGACATATTAATCACACAAATTTGTCTTTTTTGTAAAGACAACCAATTTTTATAAATTATATTTTCTTGATTGCAAAATTATATTATTTTCATGACTCTCCATTCAATATTGACTCTTCAATGAATGAAATAATGGAAAAAAATTATATTCTACTGTCATTCATTTAATGAAAGCACTTAAATTAACAATCTTGAGATAATATAATTGATAGAAGATTTTAGAATCAATTTCAGCATTTTTTTCCTTGTTATATATTCTTACTGAAAACGAAATTAAAATATGAAATTCTTGATTGAACAAAAAATTTATTATTCTTTTTGAAAATATCAAGAAAAATAATGGAAAAAAACTAGTTAAAACAAAATTTATGCCTTTCTTACTCTGCAACGAAGTATGAAACTAAAATTTTGCAAAGCAAATTTAAATAAAATTTGCACTATTTTGACACTTTTACGCAATGCATCAATAAGAAGTTTGAGCCTGATTAAAAAAAACACGTGCCTCGAATGGGAGGATTAAAAGTCACATGCTTTTCCACGTGATGCTTTAAATGGAAATTTAATTCAAACTTTACTAGTTTATAATTCGGGATGTTATTAGAATGCTTAGGAATTGTGTTGAAGAATATTTATTATTTATGAAATATTTTTTGCTTAGTAAATTTATTATGACATTTAAAATGTCTTAAATTGAAAAATTCATGTTTTACAACCAATAATTTAATAGTTCTTGTAAGTTTTTTCCATTTTTAATTGCATAAGATTTTAAAAATAAAAACTATAATAATAAAATGGTGTTATTTCTTGATATCTTGTCAATCACTTTTAATTGGTTAAGTTTCAGTTATTTCATG
The DNA here is from genome assembly GCA_037975125.1 of Latrodectus hesperus. NCBI lineage: Eukaryota > Metazoa > Arthropoda > Arachnida > Araneae > Theridiidae > Latrodectus > Latrodectus hesperus. The sequence continues at coordinate 47,178,794 of CM075851.1, forward strand.
AAGAAAATAGCATTTTGTTTAACAATTATGCTAAGTACGACATAATAAATGAAATAAAAAGTTATATTTTTTTTAATTATTTTCTTCCTATGATATCAAATAGATCTTGTATTTGTCTTTTTTATAAATGGCGGGAACATATGATATGTCTTCTTCCTGTGAATTTCAACAGAAAGGAAATGACGATTTTGCTTCTCTGTTTTGACGTATTATTTTTTTCACTTACTATTCTTGACCTTCCAATCAACATCGTACGATTTACCGCTACCCAGAATTTTTTTTGTATACATATTTCTACTGGTGGCAGATGTTCCATCTACCAAAAAAGAATATTTTCTAACTTTTAAATCTTTTTTTTATTATTATTATTTTCAATTTCTAGTGATCTGTAACCTTCAGTGCTGAAAAACGTGAACGACTTATAACATTTTGTAAACGAATTTTTTTTTGTTCGCATTCTGTTCCAAATGCACATTTTTGTAAAAAAAATGTTCTGAAAGTTCCTAAATATAATTTATTGCTAATAAAAATTTTATGTACCTTTACTCTTGAATCTCACAAAGAATAAAGGACATAGAGAAAATTATTCACATCTCAAAAATCTTTAGAGATAGAAAATTTGAAAAATCGATTCATTTATTCGTAATGCCTTTTTCTTCAGATCAAAAATTAAAAAAACCCCAATTAAAAAAATTATTAATATTTTCAAACTGCAAAACTATTCTCAATAAAATATATTTCAATTATTATGAAGTTCATCCCATTGACGAGCATATTAACATCAACTTTTTAGGAATTTTCACAATTACATTTTCCTAGATTTTAACTAGCTTTTATTGTACTAGTATCCAAAAAAATAATAATTTTGAAGAAAAATGCAATATTAATATTTTTAGTGAAATATTTATTAAATGAGGTTAAACAATTTACAATTATATTAATAATTAGATTAAAAATAATAAATTTACTCGTAATATTTTTGTAAACTACATTTTTTTTATGTTCAATTGACAGTTTTAAAGATCATATTCTTAAGAAAATATAATATTAAAATAGAGTATTTTTTATTTGATATTCTTGTTAAAATATTTGATGAATTCAGAAAATTTGAGCTCATGTTTGTGAAAACTTAAATTCATTTCACAAAAAAATCATAGTAAGCACATTTTTTATAATACTTTATTTTAAAATCGATAAAATTTTATTATCAAAATCGATAAAATTTACTGAAAGAATATCGCTCGCAAGATCGATAACGCTTTCCAAAATAAGATAAAAATTTCAGCTGATAAGATTCTTGGAGTCTCGACAATATTTCGAAATTTCAGTTATCTTTTTTATGATGACTATATAGTGTGAAGGATTTTCCCAATTATATGAAAGAATCTATCAAGTAAAATAAGTTTCCGAAAAGAATGCAACAATGCTTCCATAGAATAAAATGACGTAATGGAACATAGAATAGGTTTCCAAACTTCATGATTGTATAGACCTTGTAAATTCGATGTTCGAACACTGCGTTACCACATAATTTGAAGTGCCTATCTTTAATTTTAACACATTTCAGTTTTCATCTCTTTTATACAAAATAGATGTGAAATATTTCAAAATAAATTTAACGTTTCATTTATTATATTACAATAATGATTTCATTATATAAAAACTATATAATAAAGTTGTATAATTATTAATCAATGTAATAGAATGGCTTATTTTATCAAATGTAACTTTTGATTTAATCTCGAATTTATTAATAATGTTTCATTCCCCGGAGCACAATCAAAATTACAGCTCTATAATCCGGAAAATTTTTAAACTCTTCCAAACCCCGGCACCGTTAAGGCGTTATTCTACTAATCTCGAAGTGAGGGTTCTGTACTTGACCCAGCTAAAGACCGTCTTTTTGATAAGGCTGATGCATGTTAAAATTTTCGAAAGATCCAATAACTCTCCAATAATGTAATTTAAAGAGAATGATCTCAGATACTAGTTTAGTCGTTTGATTGTACTTCAAAATTGCTTAGCGATTGGCTGTGTTTAACAGTTTTGGTCAACAGAAATAGCTACAAGAAATGGATCCTAAAATTTAACCCAGCCAAAATCCTATTATTTTAAGATTTTTAAATTCAATAGAAAATAGCTTATTCTGTGAAAACTTATATGGTAACTTCAATAAAGTGAAAATACAAAGAAACACCCCCCCCCCTTAAAATAGTAGATTTTAATAAAATTGCCATTTTTATAACTACACACTTCCCATTAATATAAATACGCAGTTTAAAACAAATAAAAGTAAAGAAAACAAAATTAACTTCATATTGTTTATCCATTTACGGATACTAATTATCTATAAAAAAAGTACCTACAATTTAAAAAATAAAATAAAAGAGGTAATAAAGTTTAAGAAACTTTAATTTTATACATAAGTGAAAAAAACTATAGTACCGTTACATAATGTTTACAATATTTCAAACAAATCTGAACTTTTAAAATAACATATTTAATCTGTTTAAAATATTTTTGAAAAATATTATTAAATTAATATTAATATTAAATTTAATAACTCTAAAAATCTCACTAGAAAATTGTACTTTCTCAAACACTTAACATTATTAAAAATAATTTACAAATCTTTCAAAGTTAAGAAAAATTTTATGATAGTATAAAAAAAGAAAAAAATTATAAGGTCATTAAACATTTGCTTTAATTCATACTCAATTATAACAGTTTTACCTTAAATAAAATTGTGAATAAATAACACGCTTGTTTACTTCTTGTTTTCAATTAAATGAAAAACAAAATAACCTTATATTTTGAATATTTTGTGAAATAGTTAGATGTTAGAATAAATACTGTCATTTTAAACATTCAAGCTGTTTTATCAAATAAAATAATAGAGGATTTATAATATATTTGAGTTGAAATAAAATAGAAAAATTGCAACATTATACACGTAATATTTTAAAGGGATTTTTTAAACTTCTTAAAGCAATACAGGTGCAGAAATTATCAAATTTTATCTTTCGCAACACTTAAAAAGTAAAGATAACTAAGATAAATTATCATCTAACAACTTTATATTGCTCATGAAAAGATAGGGTCAACAATCTAAGTAACAATTGCGAAAAAAGTATTTTCGTTCTAGCAGCAACAATATTTCATGACAGGATTTGTCGTTAGAAGAGCCTGTTATTTCGTCACCAAAAACAAATTGTAATGGAATGTCGCCATTACACTTAAATACTAGTTTCCAAAGTTTCGTAAGTAAACAAGGAATGTTTTCTTGCCCCAGGTGTATTATACTGACCTAATAGGTTTTTTTAGTCATCAGTAGATAGAAATTGGCAACACTGTAAGGGATCTACCAAAGTGCTATCTGACTTATCGTTTCATCATTTTTGTCCAAACATCTTTTATGGGTGACAGACAGAAGTTAAGTTTCATAGTAGCAAAATCATGAAAAAAATTCTGGCTGCAATTTTGCATGTACATTTTATGGTACATATAATAGGGACATACCAGAATAATGGTATCTATTTTTTAATTTATTAAAAAAATACCACTATACTTATTTTTTTCAATTTCTTTCAGCAAAATTTAAATGAGAAATTTTATCTATTTTTCTAAGAATAATAAATTAATGTAGTCAAAATAGAAACGGTTAACAAAATGTCGAAAAATTTTGATTTTCTCAAATTTTCAAATGAGAGAATATATTTAATATAAACAATTTTTTTTTAACCTAAGAAGGTTTAATTACTGTAGATATCTTTTTGTACAGGAATCTTTAATTCTGTTCACCGCTTCCGGTGACATCAGAAAAGAGAAGCAACATTTCAGTGAGTGGGAGAGTGACGATTCAAAATCAAGAAACGTTTCATGATATTTGAGCATTCTAAAACCTGTTAACATTAAGGTGCAGTCCGGGGTTAGCCTGCACCGTTATTTATATTATGTATATATGTATTTATATATATTATGTATATATGTATATTATGTATATATATTATTTATATATGTTTTTCTTATTGATGGTGCAGAATTGTTAAGACAACAAATGGAATAATACTAGTAAAAAAATCCTAATAGGCGTAATCAGTCTACTTAAAATTTTAAAAAACACAAACAAACATACATATGTAATCAAGAATTAATGGCACTTAAGAAAAATTATTTAGAGCTTAACTAAATATCAAAAAATGGCCAAGCTTAAAGAGATTTATGAAACTTTTAGAGACTATAATATTTTTTTGTCGGATGAGAAACTTTCTTGCTGCAAGACAATCATAGAAAAAGAATGATGTTTATGTCATAAATATTGCTAACTTTATCAAAGATTTAATGGCATTAGATTGATACCGAAAATTATTTTAAATTTGTATGTTAAGGATATCGCTCTCATATTAAGGCATTTCTAATAAAAGCCTAAATATAAAATTTTGATGACAGAACTTTCGCCTGATTATCCTTAATCATCCTTACAAAACTGGAATGCTATGAATTCATCACTAATCTCTGCCATTTTTTAATATTTCTCCATTTAACTTGGATGAAATTGATTCCAATAATATGAATCCTTCTAAATAAAAATGGACTGCGATAAGGAAATTAATTTTTAATTAACCGCACAAATGTTATCTACAAATCAATAATCTTTCCAGTGTGCTTAGCGCAAAAACATGAAAATTAACTCTATATTGCTGTTACAAAATAAGATAATTCCACGCATAAATTTTTTAAAAAGATGATCTAAGAAGGATGCATGAGATATATTTCCTCGCATGAATGCATGCAATAAAGATTAAAGCTGATATTAATTCCTTTTCACTCTAAATACCGTCAGGAATTAAAGGTTGGTTTAAAATTTAGAGTGTTGCTTTATATCTCATTAATTTTGAAAGTTATGGATTAGACATCAACATTCTTATTTTTGATTATATCAAAACTAATACTAATTCAAAATACTAATATCAAAACTAAAACTAATACTAACATACTAATTTCAATTTTTTTTCAATATTTTAAAAAGAAGTTAAAGCTTAAAAAATCTTCTTCCTCAAAATCTGGAAGAAATTGTTTTATTCATCTTAGATAACTTTAGCATACATTCATATTTTTATATAAATATATATGTTCATGGGAGGGGGTGCACATTTGTTTCGTTTGGGCAATCTTCTTGATGGTAAAAACGTTTCTTTGTAATTTGAATCTAATTTAAGTGACACTTTCTCGACACCTAAAATGTCATCATCTTTTCCGAATTTCACGTCACTCAAGAATCATGAAGGGAATCAAAACCTATAGCTCTTACTTAACCTGCATAAGTGAACTTAGCACAAACTGGGTCAGAGACGATGCATTCCAGAAACAATTGGTTTGGTACCGGTATTCATAGCTGACTTCGATCTAGTTTTATGTTATTTATTGCTGTGTAGATATATCTGTGCATTAATTCTACCAAAATATTTAAATATTGCTGTAATAACAGAATTGTTTTGAATTACATTAAAGAAATTATTTTTAAAAATTTCATTTATATATATTGGACTTAATAACTCTTGAAAAAATTAATTTAAACTAAACTCAGTGACCCATGGGTACTGTAAACTCTGTGGCCCCAAACTAAACCCAACAGCCCATGTGTAGTAAGACCTACAATGCCCATTTCTGTTTTCCGGACCGAGAGGCCTTGGGGTGCGAAGCATGTCCCTATTAGGTGGTTAGCCTAGCGCGAAACCCATGTTTAGCTTCCAAGAATTCTCCAAGCAGGTACTCAGTTTATCGACCCACTGACGGAATGTAAATCTGAGTCGACTTTGCCCAATACGAGGATCGAACCTAGGACCTGTGCCTTGCAAGCGTGAAACGCTACCACTAAGCCACTAAAAAATCTATACTTCATAAATACTGAATAAAATTGTTCATATATAAATAGTTCTAAGTGGATTTAATGTCTGTTTTTTACTCAGTTTGCTGATTAAAATCGTTTTAAAATTAATCTTCTTATAAAAAAATCACTGTTTCTAAATTTCACAATCACAGTAATATTCTAAATCAAAGATATCCTATCTCTTAACTTCCTTGCAATGGAAAATGAACAATTGTTTTAGATTATGTAAAAATCAATAATTGCTTATTGACGAGAAAAAAGCATTGATTAATGTATGCAATTAGTTTTAAAAAGTTGGAATAATTTTTATAAAACAAAGAAAAGCCAAGAAGTATATATTTCATTAATATAGTTATTTGAGACACTTAATGTTCACTTGTTAATGTTATTTATTTCAGTAAATAGTTGCCATTTTTCCTGAATTCTCGAAAGAATAAGATATTCTCGTTCTAATTTTGTTATTTGCTTACTTAATCCTTAAACGCTCCCAGATATTTGTGTTATCACATCACGATGAAACAAAGTTATGATTGTTGAGTATGTTTTTTTCTTTTTCGAAAACATGATTCTAATAGAAATTCAATAAAAAAAGTATCCTCATTTATTTCACTAAGTTAACCGCCATAGTCAGAAAGTACAAATTTAAGTATCTCTTGTCTTGTTAGGAAAATCATTTGGTGTCAGCTTTTAATACATTTTAATTCATCATTTTTCATAACATTTTTGACAGTTTTAAAACTCAAAAATAAGTTTGCAAGTTTTTTTTTTATGTTTTCTTGCATTTAAAATAAATATAAATTTTATAAAATAGTCTAAATTGTAAATAAGATTTAATCTAGTTCAATATATGTGAAATATTTTATAAAATATGACAGTTAAATCATACTATATTTATAAAATTAATCTGCATATACTCATATATGCATATATATTAGATTGCATTCTATAATTATTGTAATATCAAATAATGTAAAATATTTCCTGCTGCTAAAAAGGAAAAATACATTACACACTGTAAGTTGATATTCAGTATATTATACTTTTAAACTGTCTTTTAAATATGAGATTTATAAATACCATTGAAAATATGTGTGTGTGTGTGAGACCATGTATTTTATAAAATTCCTCTTAAAATTCTCTATATGGTAGTTGCCCGAAGTAACAGTAATTTTATGATATTTTTAAATAAAATAATATTTACATTAAATCATCTCAATCCCAGAATTCAATTTAGGTTTGAAGTGTTTTCTTAGTAACGATTTTTTACTTAAACTTCCCTGAATTAAAGAGTCCTCTTTTAGAAAAATGAACTTATTTTAGGCAACTTATTATATGCTACTTTAATATGAGAACTTTTTATGCTACTGACATAACAGAACGTCTCTTTTCCTTTTTTCTTATTCTATAATATAAAATATTTTACATTTTTCATAAAGTCATCTTATGTACAATATATGTTCTTGTTCCAAATTTCAATAAATTAACTATTATTTCTCATGCCACTTAAGTTTGTATTTGCGATTTTAATTTGGTTGGAATCATCAAGCATTAAAAGAATGCTATGTCGAGAACATCCTAGTAATTTCCACTTTCACGAAGAAAAAATTCTGTGAAATTTTACTTTTAAATCATGAGCACCAATTTTGCATATGTTTTTTCAAGTCTTCATTATTTGAGTTTTTGCTCTCTTTCCAAAAAATTCCGTAATTTTGTTCTGCCAAATTAAAAGCGTTGTTTCGTGATGCCTGGCTACTGGGATTTCCCTATTTTAGCTCTACGAGGGGTAGAAGTTATAGCATCTTGTATAATGGGGCAATCAATGGTGTGTCATCATAGCGTTGAAAAGAGTCTACGAAATTTAGAAACAGGGACCAAGCAGAAGAAGCACCAGCTTTGGCTTGCCACTCCTAGCAGTATCATTTCATTTGGAGGACATTGTGATCACAACAAATTTAACGTGCCTAAGCCGCCATTAGTGAACACGACAGGTATTCGATTGAGCAGGGATTCGAACTCACTACCTTCTGAATGCTCTAACCAACCACGTCACCGTGGCCATTAATCTAAACGCAATCTTTTTAAAATAAATGTGATGAATTTTACTGTCATACTTACTACTTTTTATTACATTTTGAAAATCCTTAAATTATAAATTCTTGAAATTTCTAAAAGTCTTATTTTTCCAATATCATCCAACTTCAACTAACATTTATTTTGTTTTTATCTTTTGATAAGTCTATGGTATAAATGCAAAGACGAAAAAATAAATGAGCACTGTGAGTTCAACATCCTATTACTATAATTTACTTATGATTTGTAACTCTACAGAAATTAATTGCAAGAAGCTTTGTCAACTTCGAGGTATCTTAAATTGCTTTCGCTTTGAATATGATGCACAAAACATAAAAGACTCCAAATTACATGTGATCATGTCTATAGCAGTTTTTTACACCCATTGAATAAGTGAATACCTTCAAGGAAATATGTTGCAATTTCTTAAGATTTCAGCAATTCATTTCACATCCAGCTGTTTACGACTTTGAAGGTTAAGTGGTAATATCCAACCCTTTACACAAAAAAACTTCTCCGGATTCAATTATAATAGCTAAAGAGATACACATAATATTAGAAATAAATAAATATCGATGAAAACGTAATTAATCAAAAAATTCCTACAAGGCATATTTTTTCTTCTTTTTACCTTGAATTGTAGCCTTGTTGATATTAATTGATTACGTTTATAATAACACAATTTAGACTTCAGTATATAAGAAAAATATTATATATTTAAAATGATAATCCAATTCAACAATTTTGAAAATGCGGAGTTTATAAATTTCATTTAATTTTTCATGCAAGTAATATAAAAGCGTTCATAACAACAAATGACTATGAAAAAATATGCAAATAAACTATACTGGATAAAATAAATAAGTATAAAATTGGTAAATTCCTTTGACTTAATTAATTAGAAAATATGTCTATCACATAGCAGATCATTGGGTTGCATTATGGTCAAATAACAGAAATGTCTCTTCTCTCCACAGCACACAGATTCATTTGATCTGACGAATTGCACAGATCTTTGCAACAGGAGAAAATGGTATTGGATACAAGAATTTAAGTGAAATTAATTTCTCTTCTAGTTAGATTTTGGTATCAATTAACCACGAATGGTACAATGATATAGTAAAGTATTTATACTCTTAAGTATAGATCCAGACAGCTGTATTAGAATTTTGTAATCAATAAAAACGAATAAAGACAGTAAAATAAATATGAATAAATTTATTAAAACTGTTGAAGATATATACAAAGTATACCATGGCCCAATCACGAACGCTCTTCAAAATGAAAGGTCTTAGGTTTCACCTAATTCTCTATTTAACAACGAGAAACGATTTCTAAGTTTTACAAATAGTCTGATTTCATGGGTATTGAACTTTCCAGGTTTTCTTCTTTTGAATGCAACCTACTAGTGATTAAAAATGTTCAAGGAAAATATTAAGTGCACAATATGAATGTTTAAACAAAGCTAATGAGATATAATAATCTAAGCTATTTACACACCACACATACGAGAATACAATATATATATATATATATATATATATATATATATATATATATATATATATATATATATATATATATATATATATATATACATATATCCTCGTATTGAACATTTTAATTACATTTATCCTTATAACATCCATCATCATATCAAATTTAATTTTTTTTCGACAAAATCATTAAATAAATGATAAAAACAAGAATTACACTTGCTAAGTGAAACTTAAAGCATGTAAACAAATAATCATAGAAGATAAATGATTGCAATTTGTTAAAAAAATAATATCTGAGAACAATTATTGTGTTTTTAAAGTTCCGAAAACAACAATGATTCAGCATTCATTAAAATAAGGGAAAATAATGGAGCATCAAATATACCCTTCCATACACAAACAAAGTTACCGTGTGTATGGCTTAATAAGGAATTCTTGAATTGGTGTCAAGCATTTATTTATTATCTTCATCACATGTGCGTCATAAACGCGACGTATGATGCATGGTTTTATCTCGCAATAATTCTCGTCAAAGTCAAGGTTGAAAATAAGTACATCTTCTCGACAAAGTCCTCTGCTTATCTTTCTAGAATGAAGTCGAGCCCATCATTAGCGAATTTCGTGAATATCTTCGTTGTTTTCCATATATCTGATATAAATAAATGGAAACAAGGACTAAATTTCTTTTACATGGCATTCGGAAAACATAATTAGTTCGAGGTCATAGTGTCATTTTACAAATGGTGTACGATGAGTGAGAGTAAAACTTAGAAGATATTCCAGTTCATTTATTAAGGTAAATAAGGTTAAATTATACAAGTATTTTTATTCATATTCAATTTCAATAAATTGTTTTGTTGTTAGTTATTGCAAATAATAATTTATTACTTCGTAGGAGTTAATTCAGTTATTTAAATTAGTTATTGATGAATAAATAAACAGTTATAGTTGTGTTTCAATTCAAAAATAAAACATTATCCACCTCTTTTAAGAAATATTTTTTATAATGCAGATAACTTTGGGCAATTAAGACATTACTCTAATCACAAGTAATATTGAGCAATAATAAAAAAAAATGTGAAGTTAAATTTTCTGATTAAAATTTTATTAAAAATATAAGGAAAAGGTTAATGATTATATATGAATATATATAATTTTATATTTATCTTTAAAAAATAATCCTAAAATATTTTTGCATGAAGCAAGTAAACATTCTGAAAATCATTTTGAAAGAATAAAATAAACTTCTATTTAAATTGATAAAATAAATAAATGTATTGTTTAGTTTTATGCAAAATATATTAAATTTTATAAAATTATAACTTTTGCAATTGAAATCCAATAATCATCTATCAGGTTGCTTCTTCCAGCAATCTTGATAGACTAGAAAAGATCTAACTCTCTGTTGTCAGAAGAATCGCTGGCCTCCGAAATAGAAGCCTCAGGCATATTGTATTGTTTGAAGTTAATTTGCAACCTCTAAACTTTGGAGATCATCTATACAATCCCAGGTGATGCATTACAGATCTATACAGATGGCAGCATGGGTGAAGGCACTATTTTCCTGAGGCCTGAGCAGCTACCGGGAGCGTCGGCAGGTGGTGGATCGCCGAACGTCCTGTAGGAATGACAGGACGTTCGGCGAATATAAAATCAGAGGCCGCGAACCAGCTCCCGTAAACCCTGGTGTTATGCGACCCGAGCCTAGGGCTATTTGGCACCGCGGTAATGGTGTCTTAACGGAGCCTCTAGTTGCCTGACGAACTTCTAGAGTTTTTTTGCCTTGCCCAGTAACTCAGGGAATGCTGGGTGAACTGTTATATTACCTGAGCTTATTAATTGTTATCTTGTGGCTGAAAAGACACAAGAAATAACAAACCTTTCTGCATTTGCAGGTGAAGCCTCTGAAGTAGACCTTGCTGAAAAAGACAAGGAAACTCAGAGGCAATCTAGTGAAGGGGCAGCAACGAATCCTTTACAGGAGGTAGAAGTGACCTCCAAACCATATTCTTCTGGTGAAAGTCAGGAAGCTATTGCTAGCATGACTGACTCTCTGACCAGAATCATCTGTGGATCATCAGCGAGGATTGCCTCTGAAATTCTAATATGCTCTAGGCAGAAGATACGTTTAATCATAGGCTTCATAACTGAGCACTATTTCAGAAAATACCTCCATAAAATGGGACTGTTTCAGCAAGACCCTATCTGCAGGAAATGTCATGCAAGAGGAAACGGCCAAGCATATCATTTACGAATGTGAGACCCTTGCCCTCCCTAGATTAACTTCTTTAGGATACTATCATCCATACTAGAGAGTTATACCTAGACTCCATTAAAGGACTCGGACTTTATTAATAAAGTGGGTGACCCGAGCAAATGGAACTAGGAAACATTGGGTTTGGAGTTAACAGTACAAAATGCTGATAAAAGCAGAGGTGCCCAATGACATACAAACCCAACTCTAAGAAGAAGAAGAAGGCACTATTTTTGGCTGTAATTTTTTTGATAAAAAGGAGAACGGCATCGGATTCTGTCTAAGGAACCCCGACAATTGTTCGGTGTTCCGTGCAGAACAAATAGCTATTGAAGAGGCTTTGAAATTTTGCATAAATTGAATTGTGTTTGCTCTGAAATTTAGATTTTGAGTGATAATCGTAGCTCCATTAAGGCATTTATCTGAATCGTTTAGGAATGGGTACCCGAATGGATAGGAACATCGTCCGGCTTTTAAATCGCTTGATTGCTAATGTTAAGATCACCTTTCAATGTGTTCCATCGCATATGGATGCGTACGGTAATGAAATTTTTGATGGTCTGACCAGAGAGGGTAGCCATGAGGATACTACTCATATAGGTTGCCTTACCTTTTCAGAGATCGCCAACCGAGTCAGGCAAGATGTCTGTTCGTCTTGGAGACGAACCCCCATGCGTGCATGGTGTACGAAAAATCGTCCAGGTGCTGTTCTAATTGTGGTTGGCAACAGGCGAAATCAGACAATTCTCGCGAGATTTCGAAGTGGACACACTCGTGTACAACTTCATGTGCCGGGCCTTGCTTCTATCTTAGTTTATCCCCTGTGTCCAAAATGTAATGCGGCTCAAGCTGCTCTTGCCCACATTTTGGCCTGCATTGGTTTAACTAAATGCCAGTTATTCCCTAGCCTAGAGGTCGTGCTCCATTGTTTGAAATCATTCGCGCTCCTGGACCTGGCTTGATATTGCTGTCAACCAAGAAAGATAAGTCACAACACATAAATCTAATAATCAAAATCATTTTCAGAATTGCTAGTTTTGTTGATTAGAATAAAAATTCTCAACAAAAATATCGTATAATCTTTATTTGTAGCATATGTTCTAAAAATATTTTATCTTTAAACTTCATTGTCACTTCATTAGACGTTTGTACTCATTGTTTTTATTTATTGTAGCAAAGCAATGACACACAAAAATACTGCTTAGTATGAGTTTTAAATTTTTGTTTCCTGCCATTCAGTATAACAAGAAAAGAAATTTTAGAGGAGTGAAAATACGTATTATACTTGCTAAACTATGAGGAATTTGAACTCCGCAACCATTCCATCAAGCTTGAAAAAAGAACTGCTGACCACACGTCCGACTTCAGAACGGAACTCATCGCCATCATGAGTGGACTTTCTTTGTTAGCTAACAATACACAAAATCCATCGGCAATCCATCGGCGACAGTACTAGTAGAAGTATTCTACTCTTGTTGAAAAGCCTTTCAGTTCAACATCCAATCCACCTCCAGTGGGTCCCGTCGCATGTTGGTCTGCCTGGGAATGAAGTAGCTGACGACCTTGCAAAGGCTGCCGCCAGTAATTCTTTGAACCCAGCAGATCGCATGGCACTAACACCATCAGAGATCTCTTCCATTACTAAGCAACTTACTTCTAAAACCTGGGCTGACTCTCCTGCTCATCCTTGGTACTTCCAAAGACATCCTGGAGCCGCCACAACATTTAAGGACTCCAGAGTACATCAGACGACACTGTCTCGACTTTCTACTGGCCACTTGAAGTGTATGATCTTTGAGGACGGTGAAAGAAAATACCCAACATGCCCCAAGTGCGACAATGCTCCGTTTTGCCCGCAACACATCTTGAAGTGCTTGGGGTTTTCTCGTGAGGAGGCTGTGAAAAGTCCACATCTGCTTTTGGACTTTTTGGCTGTTTTTGATCTCATGGATCTGGTCTAGTTCCACAAGAGCAGATGGGGATTAGTCCCACCACCACTATGAAGATAATTTTTTCTGTCATTTATCTAAGTGTAAATAAATTACTGGCATAATGCTTAGTGATTTTAATTATATAATATAAATTAATAAGAAATATTTTGCGTGTTGTGTATACAAAAATAATTCAATCAATTGAACTTGCTAATTGGAATTGTAAAAGTTATTCTGTAAATCTCTTTTTTTTAAATGAAGAGTAATACAATTTGAATACACATTTAATGCAACATATTTTGAAAAGTACTGTCCAACCATTAATAAAAAAATTTCAAATATAAAAAATAATTTGAAAACCAAAATTTTAAATTTTAAAAAATTAAAATTAAACAAAGTACATAATTTTATACAATTATTGGTAAAACACTTTCTGTTTGAAATTTTGGAAAATACCTATATAAAAAGATTTTTTTAAATAAAAATCCTTTCTGAAACCAATTCTAAATTCTTACTTGATTATGGGAAATTATTTTATAACAAGCATTCTAATATTATATATTAAAAATATGTTTCCTGTATTTGAAGGATTTTTCCTTAACAGCCAAAAAATAACACCTCAAACATTATTAAAAATAGTATGTCATTCATTAGTGACGAATACAGTTTTTATATAAATTGTTTCTATTAAGTTGATTTCGTCTCTTAATTATTAAATATGGACCGCCTATTAATAATTTAATACCTCATTATATTTCATTTAATTAATCATTTATTTTATTTATTCAGTACATAAACCTAGATTTTACTTTGATAGTATATTTACTTAACCCTTTGCATACATAATAATGCTATTAATATTATATATTAACGAAATGTTAGTAATAATTTAATACTTTTTATAAAAGCAGCTGATTTCACTCGAAGATATATATATATATAATTTCTTATTTTATACTAATACCTAAACTAGCAGTAACGACATATTTTCTTAAGATGTCTCCAGGTTAGTAATTGATCAATTTTTGTTCCAGACATTCTGGCGACGGAAAACTGAAGAAACTTCTCGCCAAAAAAGAAATAGCCATTGCCCAGTTGGCTAGAGCTTATCGATCGTCTGGGAAAGTCAGTGCGTTTGGCTTACTACTCATTTAAAATGAAATCAGGTCAGCGGCTCAGAAGTTAGGTTAATTTGGCATGCTTCATTAGCATGCTTGATGAAGTTTACTATCATCAAAATAATCAAAATGCTGCTGGAAATAGTAATACATTGTAGTACTGCATGCGAAGGGAGTTCCGGAAAAATAGTGTGACCCTCATTCACTATGCTTTAAATAATGTAAGGCACGTGTAGGCAGTTAAAATATTCAGTCATTTAATGAAAAGAAATGTTTTTTGCTTTCAACTAATAATAAATGATTTGGGGGCATTTTACAACATGTTGAATTTTGAAAAGAAGGAAAAACAGTATAATGGCAGGAAAAATTAAATGAAAATTGTAAACTTGTTTTTTACTTCTATGATTTAAGTTCTTGAATGAAATAAAATTATAGAATAAATAATGCTGAGAATGTTGTTATACATATGCATATATGTGGGTAAAATTTCATTGATAAATGTATATTTTTATAACTTTAACAACTAGAAATTTTTCTCATAGAACCTAATCCTGATAATATCAAAAACTTTAATTAAAATTCTGTAAAAAGATTATTATATATAATTATCACTTTTTATTATTTCAATAACTTATATTAAGGTTAACTTAATAATTAATTTCCAACGAAATTAATTTATCATCAGTAGTCAAAACCAACTCATCATGATAAAATGTGTATTATTTTTAATTTATTTTCTAAAAATTTTAATATATATATATATATATATATATATATATATATATATATATATATATATATATATATATATATATATATATATATATATATATATATATATATATATATATATATATATATATATATATATATATATATATATATATGAAAGAAAGGGTCCGATGCTTTAACATTTTTCCTTAGTGTCGGTGGTTAGACCACGTTAATTTTAGAAGGAGGAAAAGCTCTACGCATTTTGTTTCTTGAAGTGAAAAGACTAAGTTCATGTTTAAATTTTTAAATATCGCAATTATTATTATATCATAGAATAATGAACTTTACAAGGAGTTCAAATCAGTTTTAATTAGGTTTTAATTTAATTAAAAACGCTACACTAAAAATTTCGAAGTTAAATGTAGCATTTATTTCAAATTATTCTCAAATAGTTTCCTTCCAATTTATCCATTTATTCATAATTCAAGCAGGAAAAAATTTAGTGGAGTGGTAGAATAATAAGCGGAATTTTCTGTTATGCAACTTTCTTAGCGAAAGATGGTTCTTCGTCACGTCATAGGTCTTATATTCAACTTCTGATTCTTATATTCAATTTCTGATATATTTCAATAATACATATTTGATTTCTTTTATATTTTTGTTTTCAAATGCTTATATTTGTGGCATAATCCAACACACAAGTACAATAAAATTGATTTTGCAGTTATCATTTTTACTCTAACTAGGTGGTTAGTTTAACTCAAACTATTCCAAAAAATTGTATAATTTTTTTTCCCTTTTCATAACATAATCGGCGCACTTAAATCATTCAACCATGAGACGAGCCTATTTTGAGCGAGACTATTAATGATTAGTGACCAAGGAAGCGTAAGATTATCAGAACAGTTATGGCTCCAATGTCAGACACTTTTTCTATTATTCAAGAGTACGTTTATTTATATCATATTTACCCTTTTGCTATTTGTTTAACTAGAACTAATAAGCCATCAATAATTTATCGTTACACAAGCACATAAAATGCACACAATATTTTATTTTAACTATTTATACACTATCAACCTAAAGTATTTTGAATTTAAAGTTATGTATTTGTAATAAGTAAATTTTCTATTCTGACAGATTTTCTTTCATCGCAATTTATTTGTCATTTTTGTTTTATTGTGGTCCATTCCGGGTATACTTATTTCCTTCAAAAATGGAATTAAACTCAAACAATAATCTTTTTGTGTTAACCATTTCACTTCATGAAATTGGCAACTGAGCTAGCCTATTCTCTGCATATCAAAAAGGTAAAGAGGTCAGAGACATGACTTCAAACATACGCATACACACATTTCTCTCGCCATTTATGAAGAATAAATTTCCTTGTATATTGAGAGAGATCAGACTCTATGAAAAAATTGAAATATGTAAGATTTACTAAGCAGGGAAGTTTTCAGCATGATGAGTAGCAATATCAGAATATTGCATTTTTTTACTGAGCAACACTTATGTTTGAATACGAAACATTTTGCAATATAAAATGATTAAAAGGTGAACTCAGAACTCATGAAGACTATGACATCGTTGGTGAAAAGGCATTGTTCTTAAGACCAAGAAATTATTGGTACGATCTTTACTCATTCAAAAACAATATAATTGATAGTATTCAATTTTGTTATTATAAAATTAGTCAACAGTTTGATTACAAAATTAGCCTTTTCAGGAATTTACGTTTTGAAGGCTATATGTCAGAAAATTATCACTCCGAGCTTTCTATGACAAAGCCATTTTGCGTTATGCCAAAACTTGGCTGAGAACTATTAATTTAAATATGTAAAGTCTTAAATTTCTTTTGAAGCGATTAAATGGTCTTTATATCAATTAAGCTCACGAAGTACTAATTTCAGTAACGCATTTTTTTAGATGGTGAAATGAAGAAATTCGGTTAAGAAAATGTGCACAGCACGTTACTTAAGTATGATCAAAATTTTAAAATACAGTGGGTGATCAGTTAACGAACAGTTGGGACAATGAACAGGCGTTTGGATAACGAACTAAAGCGAACACTTCACCGTGCTTGTAGCATAATGTGGAGGATTGCCAAACCCAAATTATCAAAAAATCGTTTTTCATCTCCCTTGAATTATGTTGCTTGCCTACTGAACTTCAAAGTTCTATGTTGGGAAAAATAATTTTTGCCCCAATAGAAAATTTATAGCCAAAATAGACCATCATTTTCGGTTTTGATTTCATTGAAAACGAAACTTATTTCTTTTTGAGTGCCTTCTCCCCTTGTTTATCTTTTTTCCTAAATGTAGTCTTGAATAACATATTCCAGACACAGCAACAACGAGAACAATGTTTTTAATCACTGTATTATTTTTTTATAAACTTAATAAGAAATTATACATCCTTTTCTTAATTTCATTTTTAGAGTCTCCAGAACAAACTAATCACTTTCACAAAAAATCTATGGTAAATCAATGATTGGAACTAACAATTCGGATAGCGAACATAGTTTTGTTACAGATTATGTTCGTTAACCGAAACCCAAAGTATTTCTCTCAAGATGAGTCTCAAAGATATATTATTCTATTCTTAATAAAACATTAAACAATTATGGTGCAACTCAATTATGCAAAATGTTTTTATAATTTTGTAGTTGTACAATATGACAAACATTTATACATTTATGTATCTGTGTAAAATTACAACTGCCCAATAAACCCTTGGCAATGATCTGCAACACACTTTATGTCAAATATTTAGACAGTATTTCGCTATTTTAATCAACAGTCAAGAGACGGAGTTGACAAATGAACTGATTTTCTCTTCTCCAACCATCATATTACTCTAATGAAGATAGATTTGGGAGTTTTAATGTGGACAGAATTTTGCAGAGTAGACCATCTGATTTCCGATCATTAGAGCAAATCCACTTCCCACAGAGGTTATTGTGACCCACATTTATTTAAAGTATTATTTTCCTTTTTTATATAATTATGTCAGAAAAAAATAGCAATTGGATAATACTATTGCATGTGATGTAAATAAAAAGGAAAACTAACAATATTATCAATTTTTTAACAAACATAATTAATGTCGAATTTATTTTAGAATATTCATGTTAAATCATTCCTCAAATAAGTTTTAATTTTATATCAATGTTACATTATAAATAAATTGTGCTATAGTAACTTGACTCTTAAGAAAAGATCTGTACCTATAATATCGTGGATTTGATACTTAACTAAAGCGTTAGAGAGGTTTTATGTGCATTAAATACAAGAAAAGACTGATCTTACTTCCTTAAAGTAACAGTTTTGAGAGGAAAGTGGCTGTTTTTGTTATTTGGCTATGTTTATAAATTAGTGCTATTGTTTTTAAATTTTGAGTAAACTAATAATTAATCTTGGTATATATGAAACGGTTTATTTCATTCATATAATATTAAGGATTCTATTCTTATATAGAATAGTAAAAGAAATAAATATTATGAATATAAATACTTTGAAAATTATTAACTTACAACTGTGTTCTATAATATTTTGTGTTAAAATATTTAAAACATTTCTCTTAATAGATTTTGCAATTTTTATCTTAACTAGATATGGATAATTTTCCCACAAAATAATTTACAGAAAAAATAAGAGTAAGCTCTAGAAAAATAGTTTGATTTAAATATAACTTATTAAAAAATGTATTATTATGCATGAAAAGTAAAATTTACGAGTAAATTCTAGATAAAAGTTACTGTTTTATAATTTTCTTTACTTTTTTAGTTTTATATGAGATCTTACAGATTATTATTTATTCTATAATATATATTTTTGTATATCTTTCTTCGCTTTTCAAAATTTTTGAATTCGAGTAAACACGTATTATTATGACACATTGTATGTCATCAAAAAAATTAATGCATTTTAAATTTAAAAAAGTTTTTGAATATATTTTATATTTCCATTATCAAAATTTCAAAGTACACTTATCTATCGACACAAATGAAAATAAAACTACGATTTTTGTTCTTGTTTCTGAAATAATTTTCATAAATAATGAAATAATTTTTATAGTAAATTTCAAAAACAAATTCTATCTTAGTTACTTTTTACTATTGCATGTATTATATTTCAGAATGTTAAGTATAAATGTAATTATTAACATTTTACTTTGTGTTTTTTTAAATAGCTAGGTTAAGATTCTAAATTATTTAGTTTTTAAATTCTCGGACATAATATTTGATCACAAATAATTTCAATGTAATTTCTGTCACTCAATCTTTTAGTAGTTTAACATTTCCTGTGTGAGTAAGATTTAATAACAATCCTCGAATTTTAATGATTATTAAAATAGGCTTCAGACCTTTAAATCTCTTTTTTTACGATTCCTTAATTTTGTAACAAAAGTTCGTTTCAGGTCCTTTTAATTTCTGTGTAGTCATCGAAATTTATTTATTGACCGTGAGATTTAACAAATACAAGTAGTTAAAATTGATCAATATTCATAAATATTTGTAAAACTTCTTAAAGCATATAAAAGATAATTTTTAAAATTTAATATTTTAAATCTGAAATCTGTTTTGCATGTATTAAAACTAAGAAAATTAAAATAATGATGCCAAAAAAGTATTTTTTTTATTGTGTGAAAATAATTTTACAAGAATAATTTAATAAGTTGCGACTTCCTTTATTTGAAACTATGTTTAAGTTTAAAAAGAAATTTCAGCTAAAGCATTTTTTAAAATAGATATTAACATTCACTTTACAATTTTCATATTGTAATAAATATTAAAATTTCAGGATGTGGAAAAATAGATTACAACTTTAATAGTGTTTGAAATTCAAAATCTAAAATTGTTATTAAGTTATTCTTAGTCATTTTCTTTTTCAGAAATCTAAAAAATAATTAAATTTTGGATGTAAATTAAATTTTAAATGCTATTTGTATAATATAATGATATTTGGCATTTTAAAAATTGAAAGTCACAGCATCTTTGGCTTTTAATTTTCATTGGATTTAGAAATATTTAAATGATCTTGATCAATATTCTTGCCTTACTGATTCGAGTAGTATTCAAAAAGTTTCCATCAGAATGCGTTACGCAGTAATAATCAAAAAATTCAATTAAGTTATTCGTTGAATACATAAATTATTTCTGATAAATTAAAATTTTCTTTTTAATTTTCAACATGAAACAATCTCAGGAGTCAAAATTTATATTTAGAACCAGATGGTGCTTCTTTTTCTACTTGAAGAAAAGTTAATTTGTCCATTATAAATTTCTTATGGAAACTATAAAATGTCACTGCTCTAAAATATTTTCAAATAAGTGATAAAATATTTTCAAATTGGCGATAAAATATTTTTACCATTGAACATTCTATAAAGTGATTACTTTATTATCTTGTAAAAATTTCCATTTAAGATATTGAAGAATAGACAAATATAAATAATCATATTTGTTCCATTGGCGAAAGAAAAATAAAAAATAAAAAATGCAATAAAAATGACAAATAATTAAAAGCAAATACCTTAACAAATTAAAAGGAAATAAAAAGCGATGTTAAAATTGTTAAGAACGACTAATTTCATGTTATTCCGTGGATACAAAACATCTGTTTCACTGACTCGGACAATACCATGAAAGTTTTCTAAAAAAAAATCATGATAATCATAGATTACTATACAAATGCGACGTTGAGGAATCGCTGGGCAGGAGAAACATCAACTTCGATGGTATTTACACTCAGCAAAATATGATGGAACCATTTTATCGGAGAAATTTTTAACTCATATGAATGGGCCATCAGGAAGATTTACATTCACAAAGATAAGGTACACTCTTAAAAAAATCGAGTGGTTTTTTTACCACTCGATGAGCGATGGATATTTTGTAATCCGTAAAGATAGAAAATGAATCCTTTTCTACTTAATTGGGTAGAGAAGTTCTCTTTCAAACACTCCATCCTCGTTTCAAAGCAATTTTCACTCTTTATTTGAAGTGCTTATGGCACAGCAAATGTGATGTGCTCTGATTTGTTTAAATCATCACGTGGCTCTATGCTTTCGGTTTAGTTTCGCTATAAAAGGAGGTAAGACTTCACTTTGTAATGTCGATCTATTTGAATTAAAATATATGTCTAATTGTGGACAAGAAGGAGCGCAGAAACATTACGGAAAGTCTTTATTTCTTATAATTAATTGAATGACTAAATCAAATCTTCATATTTGTGATTTTTCACCATGATGTAAACTTTCCTATTCGAAAGTGTGAATGAATGAATTCTATTGAATTTACATTAATGTAATATTTATATTATTTGAAATTTCTGCTTAATTGAAAATATTTAATAATATAAAAATGTGTTTGGAAATTTTATTTTTATATCAAATACTATTTTCTGCCAAAGTTTAATTTATTATTAATGAATAGTAAATTATAATGAATGCATATTTAAATTCTTTTAATTTCGAAACTTGTGAATATGACTATTAATTTTCTCGTTGATTTAAATATCTAATGTATATTATATAAATGTTATTTAATATAGTTTATTGTACAGAATTGAAAGTATCATTTATATTAAATACAACATTTTACCAATGAATAAGAATAAATTTTTTCATAAATAAAATTCGAAGCTTTTTAATTTAAATGTTAATACAATATAAAGCAAATATTAATCTACAGAATATTACTTGACAGTATGTATTTTATTTTTTAAAATTTCACTGACAATAATGTATTTTATTTATTAAAATTTCAATGACAATTTTTGATTTAATTGTTACTATTTAAAAGCATTCGTATATAAAACGAAAACAAAATTTTATATGTATCAAAATCTATTAATTTGTATAATATTTTAGAATTTCCAACTAAAAGTTTTGTCGATGGAAATATAATTTATAATCGTATTTTATGGTTGTCATTGTCATCAGTGAAGAAAAAATAAAAAAACAAAATTAGCGAAAGCTATTTTGAAGATGATGAAATGCAATGTAAGGAAGAAATGGCTGATCTGGTATATTCTGTATATGTGTAATCAAAATAAGAATTATATGGAGACTGAGAAAATGTTAACTATTGTTATTACTACAAGTATTAATTTCATTTGCCTGTAAAATGTATTTAAAAGTTTGAAGTAATATTCTATGTTTAATGTAAGAATGTGGTAACATAATTAAATGAAAATTCCAATCAATATTTTCAGTTAAATTCTCTAAAAAGTTTTTAGTTCTTAAAGATAAATAATGAAAGGTAATTATTATTATTCATTAAATTAATATTACTTGGTAATTAGCTTTAGAAATTTTAATAGTGTTTTTAAATCTATTTTGAAATAAAGTTTTGTTTGTTTTTACAGCTAAAACCAAATTTTAATTGTCTTTATAATAAATTTATAATTCATTTAAATTTTTCTGAATTTTTAATTTGAATTTAATTGCTTAAAAAATAAATATCCTGTATTTATAATTCACTTGACCACGACTAGTTTTTACGTATATGATATTTTTGAGTAAACACATATGTACATGTGTGTGTATTTTTCCTTTCAGATAAAATGATTACAATTTGAAATGCTTTATGAAATTCATTGAGAAAAAATATTTGAACTTATGAAGAAAATGTTTAAAGCAAAATAACATTTTGTAATGAAAACAAGATCATCTATTGTTCTATTCTATAACAGAATTTATCTCTCTAAGTATCCGAAAGAGGCTGCTTTCAATGAAACATTAGTAGTATAAAACCTGTATTTTTTGCTTATTTAAAGATGAATTTTAAAATATTCATGAAAGTACTAAACTTTTATATCAACGTTATTTTCTAACAATGCCACAATGATTTAAGCACACCAAAATTTACAATTCCTTGCATAATTTGTATATCTGCATTTTTAATGGTAGAACATGAAATATGCTGTTCATGCATTTCCAAGTTTTTTTTATTGCATGTGAATAAGATATTTTAAATTATTTTAATGCCAAAAACATTTAGTTAAAATTTTGCAGAGAAAGAGTTTTTATATAAAAAATGGAAGAAAAATGTCATTGTTATTTTTATATTTCTTTAATGATTGCATGATCCAAAAGAAAGTAATTAAAATCTATATTTTACAAAATATGCAGTATTGCTTAAGTCTATTATTATATTGTAGTTTTCTATCTTGTATTTTTAAAAATCATTTTCTTGCAATGAATTTAAATATTAGTATATGTGATACAAAAGCATAGTTTCAAATTTTTTTGTTGTAATTTGTAAAAAAAAATTATTCATTTAGTTTCACCTGTTTTTCATTTATAGTTCATTGATTCAAAATGCTTTAACATTAAAAATAAATTTATGTATGCATGTATATATTTTATTTAATGTTTAAAAATCCATTTTCTAAATTATGATAGGGGCTATATCTATTCATAAAAAAGAAAAAATCCCAAATTATTTTGTATTTGTTTTATTGTATATCAATAATTTATCATTTATGCCACATTCTTATAAAAATTTTCAAAAAGGGCTAGATAATCATTAATTTACTAACTTAAGTTACTACATTTTAATTAATTAATTAATGATAATACCATTCTTTAACAAATTACACTTGCTTTAAATTACAATAAAAAGTTCTATTAATTTAATATATATTATTATTCTCTTTATTACAGATAGATTTGGAATTTGATATTCAGAGGCTGACAGTTTTCTCAAGAAATATCCTGCATTCTATGCTCCTAGAATATTATCGTATGTTCAAAAACTTGTCCTGTAATATGGAATAAATACGTGAGAATTCAGGATGATAGTATTTTTTAGGCTGAATATAATTCCAATACAGACTATAATTACGTAGATATCTGATTTCTTGCAGCTTTATTTTTTAATAAATAAGGCTTTATCTTTTTTGAAGTATTATTCTTATGAAATTTTTTGGTATTAAAGTTTATATAGACACTATAAGGAGAATACAAATATTATAGAAATTTTAGTTAAAATGCATATTTTTTTCCGAATTAAGTGAAGAAATCTGTAGAAGAAGAGCAACACTCAAAAGTAGTTAACACTCTTGCTTTGCTGTGGTCAAAAGCAAGACCTGAATAAAAAATCTTTTTACGTGTGGATAGTGGATTTATTGATGTCGGATATACGCATAAGATTAAAAAACGTTCAATACTTTATATAAATGTTATCATATGTTTAATGTTAAGTACGATGGTAAGCTTACTGTATTTTATGCTCTCATGGACTATGATTTATAAATTAGGAAATGGTTCAGTTAGTAATTTAATTTAAACTACACATTCTTACTATAATAGATCAAGATTTAAATTTTGCAAATTACAAGCATTAAAATGCATATTATCTTTTTTATTCTTATTTGAATAGTATTCTTATTTTGTTTTACTAAACTGACAATAAAACTGTCAAGCTCAAGTATTAATTTGACATCATAAACGTAAGAATTTCTGCATACATATTTTTATTTAATTTTTTTCTGTATTAAAAATTGAATCAATGTTTTTTGTTAAATCTTGAATTTTATTTTCAATTTCATTCTTAGTTTTATTGAAGTTATTTTCAGTTTAATTTAAACTTGGAAAATATATCATAAAACAAGATTTATTTGCAAAAATATAAGTCAGTTTTGTTCAACAGAATAACTAAATATTTGTCTTTAAACCTCTTGTAACTTCAAAAATGCATATTATCAATATTCAAAAATAAATATTTAGCTATACTATAAATAAATTATTTTTTCAAAAGAACTAAAATTATATTTACTTATATAAAATACATATGTATTTTTTAAATTGTGTACAATTTGTGGTATGAATAATGTTTGTCAAAGTTATTTTGTACTTATGGGCCCATAGTAAACTAAACTGAAAAATAAGTAGTAGTGTGACGATTTTTTCTTGAGAGTGCTACACTCACACGTAAAACTAAATAGATATAAGTAATGTAATAAATGGCTGAACAAATTGCTTGATATTGTATGTAATTTAAAAACCACTATAATTATCAAAATCAATTAAAATGTCATATTCAATTGTACTGTTATATTATTGAATAAAGAAATCATATATCTTTATATTGTAATGGTCAAAAAAAATCCTTAAAATAAAGAATTCAAAACCTAATTTCTGCACTAAATTGTCAGTATGAAAAAAATCAGCTATACTTCTATAAAAGATTGAAATTCACTTTTTTTTTCTATCTAATTTACCCCTTTAAGTGATTTGTTATTTCTCTCCTTAAACGGAGTGGTTTACTCGCATCTTTCAAAAGAGTGAATTTCTATCTGAAATATTGGTTGAGTTTTGTGAAAATGAAAGAGTGAAATTTCACTCCTTCTGAGTGAAATCCACTCGATTTTTTTAAGAATGTACATAACCACAATGCCATCTCGAAGTGTCATATTGAAAACTTTTTTTATCCTACGTCGAGACAGCGGCCTTATCGGCCATAAGTCCTCCGGCAGCCCAATAAAAATTAGCCTTATTGTTAAAGTTGTCGGATAAACCGTTCAAGAGAGAAAGCGCAGGACAGCTTGTCAAATGAATAAAGTCCGTAAAAGCTCCACAGGGTACAGTAGGGTAAAAAGTTGACCACGCCGATACGGCATACGTGTCCCTGGAGAAAGTCATGTCCAGTCAAAATTCTGAAATTGGCTGTGAAAATGGAGCGTGGAAAGCACATCGGGAGTGGAGAGTTCAACAGGGAACCCCAAGCCTTGTCTTTAGTAATTTCGCTATATGCATTATGAAGGTCTATGAGGAATTTGTTTTTGATTAAGTTGCAGATTTGTTGGTATGATGGAATAAAATCAGGCTGTTGCAGTTTACATCCATTCTTTGCGAGGTCATCTGCTTTTTCGTTCCCATAGATATTACAATGGCTATAGGTATCCAGGGAAGAGCAATTTCCCACCCGACGGAAATGGCATGATTGAAGAGTGACTTTACATCTTCCACGTGAAATGAATCGCTTATTGAGAATGAAGTGATGGCTACAATAGCAGACTGGGAGTCAATAAAAAAGACAACTTTCTTTAGTAGAGTGCTCAGTCCAAGGAGATTCACAGTGGCACACTTTATGGCCTCAATTTCAGCATCAAAGTTTGTGGCCCCAGATTCCACAGGTAAAGATTCCTAAAAAAATCCCCTGCAGTACACACCAGCTCCAGTTGAGTCTCCTGTTGCCGAGCCATCTGTGTAAATGTAGAGCCATTCATCACTTGGGTATTTTGTAGCGATAGTCTCTAGGGAATGGATTCTGAGAATCTCTGGGTTAGCATTGCACTTCTTTTCTAACGTGCCGATTGTGAGGCAAAAGTTAGAAAAGAAGTGCAATGCTAACCCAGAGATTGATAAAACTGAATGCAAGATCATTTCATATGCCTTATAATCACTTGATTTCACTTATTGAAATTAATGGCTTTAAAAGAACCTTTAGTACATTCGTCTCAGAAAAGTCCACTTAGAAAATTGGGTAGTACAGTCTTATAATTGAGATTACATGAAATATTAGTAGAATAATGTTTAATTTTCTAGTCCAAGAATTGGTAGCAATAATTTAAAAAGGTTTTGCTTCGATTTCAAAGCCACCAAAATTCTTCATGTGTACCGATTTAAAGTTAATTCTGTTTAGATAAATAAATTAATTATAAGTTATACTGTCTGAAAAATTATAATAATAGTTGTGTTTAAGCAATATTCCAATAAATTATAGTTACATCAATATAAATTTCAGATGCCATCAGTTATACCAAAAAATAAATTTTTGCTTAGATTAATTTTTATTATTCTATCTTAAAGTGATGAAGAAAGAATAAAATTCAGTTAAATAAATACATCAACTCTGTGACTTGAGTAAAATTTAAAGGAGCATCTTGATCTCCATTAATTTACATAAAAATAAAAATCTGATTAATTTTTTGATTTCCGAATCTAGCTTCATTTTTTTTTTCTTAACATAATTATTTAAAGACGTATAAAAAATGTCAAAAAATTTTTATATTTTGTAACATTATTATTACATTTCTTTAAAAAAATTTATATTAAATGATAAAACCATATTGCATGGTAGTTATTGTTACGTTCATTAGTTATAATGCAACACATATTTATCAAGCAAAATTATATTACTGAAAAATGAAACATTTATAATATTAATTTAACTCTACATCAATATTTAAATACCTAAACCTAAATTTGATCTTTTTAAATACAAATTTTGAAAATACTTTGCATTAAAAAAAGTGATATATATATATATAACGAAATTTTCTCATCTGATATAAAATGAAGATAAAAATGCAAATATACATTACTGGCCATTAAAATAGCTACACCAAGAAGGAATGCAAATAACAGAATTTTATTGGACACATACATTATAGTGGAAAGAACAAGTGATTAGATTTACAGGAAATTAGGATGTATAGATCTTGAGAAATCAGTACCCAGAGCAGCCACCTCTGGCTGCAATAACAGCATTTATCCGCCTAGGCATGGAGTCAAACAGAGATTGTATGGCATGTACGGGAATCTCAGTCCATGCAGCTTCAACATTATGTCACAGTTCATTGACAGTAGTGGATAGTTAGTGATGGCATGTCAATCGCTCGGCAACCATTGACCACACCTTCTCAATTGGTGACAGATCAGGAGAACGTGCTGGCCAGGGTAACAGTCGAACCTGTTCTGTATCAAGGAAGTTCAGAACAGTACGAGCATTATCCTGTTGAAACAAAGCATTAGGGAGGTCTCGAAGATAGGGCAGAGCCACGGGCCTTAACACATCGGAAATGTAACGATTGCTGTTCAAAGTGCCGGTAATGTGAACAAGAGGTGATCGAGATGTGTATCCAATGGCACCCCATACCATCACTCCAACAGATGGGCGAGTATGGCGATGTCCAATGCAAGCTGGCAATGCGCGTTCTCCACGATGCCTCCAAACACGGATGCGGCCATCATGGTCCTGTATACAGAACCGAGATTCATCTGTAAAGATGACGCGATGCCATTCCCGCGACCAGGTTCATCGCTGATCACACCATTGAAGGCGCTCCTGTCTGTGACGCAGCATCATTGGTAGCCGAAGCCATAGTCGCCATGCAGACAATCCATACTGCTGCAAACGTCGTCGAACTGTTCGAGCAGAAACTTGTTGCCTTGCAAATGACTCCATTTCTCGGCTCAGGGTTCGTGACGTGGCTGTACGACCCCTTGTGACCATGCGGATAAGATGTCTGTTTTCTATGGTGCTGTCGGTGATAAATTTGTTTTTATGGACAACAACGCAACATGTCATCGAACACTCGCTGTTCAGGATTGTCTAGACAGCGAGGGTATTCAACGCCTCGTATGGCCATCACGTTCTCCAGATCTAAACCCCATTGAAAATGTGTGGGATGCTTTGGGGAGGCAAGTTTCTGGTCGAAACTATCCTCCGACAAACAAGAACACCTTCATCCGTGCACTCCCAGAGGAATGAGATAAATTGCCTCAACAGCTGCTGGATAATGTTGTGCAAAGTATGATACGACGTGTGGAATGTTACATCAAACTTCACGGTGGACATATCCCGTATTGATACCTTTCTTCAAGGTGCCTGCTGACTTTTAGATACATTGTTCCATTTTTCCGTATGCAGCATCAAATGAACATTTTTTTCTTTCATATGTTTCACAGCTTTTGTACTTTCCAGAACAATAAATATTCTTTATTCTAATGTCTGAACAGTGTGGCAACTATATTGTATCCTAATAGGCCTCATGTCTCGCTTAATGTTATGCTACATTGCAATTTGTGATCCGTCCTTAGCAATTGTCCAGCCGTGTATTTTTAGTCTCCGTTTACGGAAGATTTCATTTTTTCATATTGACCAAATAAATTTGATTATTACAAATTTAAATTTATCCACTTTAATGATGAAATTAATTACAGTTATTGAACAAAAACTTCTACTTCGATTACTGTGAAAGAACAAGAAATATGCTCAAACAATATTTTCAAAAGAATATGAAATATGCTTAACCTAGGACACAGGAAAAAAGGCATGTTAAAATTTGCCCAAATTATTTTAAATAATATTCATAGTTAAAATTATCAACATTCTCGTTAAGACAGGAAACATTTTGTAAGTACGATGATATACTAAAATAAATCATAAAATTTAAATTATTATGTATTTAATTTTTATGTTCAAGAAGTCAGTGAAGAGAATAATTGCCAATTTAAATTGCCCGAAATTTTGAACGAATTCGATAGCATTTAAAAATAAAGAGATTTATGCAATCATCTCTTATTTTGTAAGTCCCTTAGTCTCGTGTCATTCTGTACTTGTTCGAAGATAGTTTCCAGTGAATTGAAGTCTTTTCTCCAAAATATTTGTACTCTATAATAAACTTAAGAATACCGGAAAAGGGATCGGAAACTTCCCCGGTCTCAAGATAGCAGCATAATGTCTTCTTCAGTAATCAAATCCAGTTCCTTTCCTGGAAATGAGATAAGATACCAATATGAGAATGGCTAATATGAATTGGAAAACAGTTTTTCCGAAATTCCAGGAAGAGACATAATATATATCTGAACTGTAAGGTCTTTGATTTTCATAATTGTATATTGAACTTTCTGTCTAATGAAAAACAATTTTTTTTGTTCTAGGCACAAAAATACGGTCTTCTTCTAATCATGAATTACTTAAGTTTATTCAGTAAATGCAAATTTTCTGTCAGTATAAATATTTACTAACATCCATATAGGCTTGTGTGAATTTAAGAATAGCATTGTCCTTATACTGGTTAAATTTGTTAAATTAAACTAAAATTGTTTATTGATATAATATTCGAAATTAATTTTATTTAAAAAATTAATTTTCTAAAACAGTTACCGCTTCATTTCGAATGCTGAAAAGTCGAAATATAAATATACTTTACATATTCAGTACCTTTATATATGTTTATTGACAATATTTTTAATGACAAATTCCCTTGGTCTGAAAATGATCCTATTCTTTACAGAAATATTAATAAGGAAATATTAACAGAAATATTAATAATCTCTTTACAGAAATAATAATAATAATAGGAAGTAATTTATTATTCTAATTTTTTTCTTCTTTCTAAGGTACGAAATATTTAGAAAATTTTATAATTGAAATTTAAAAATTAAACCATTTATTATTACATTAAATATATGTTCAAAGAAAAAGCGCACTTAAATTTTAAAAAAAATGCCGTAAGGGTTACAATCAAAATCAACATGAAAAAATAAACACTGCTATTTTTAAATTTGATAGGAAAAAAGTCTTAAATATTTGTTAAAAAATTTTATGATAGATACAATGCAAAAATAAATATATTTTTTGCGTCAATACAAAGGTACCAAATTCTGCAAAACCTTGTCCAGTGAACATTTTTTGACTTTTAGTCAAAAATGTATTTTATAAAATTACCTATGATTTTTTTCGATTAAAAGGAAAAAAAAATTAAAAATATTATTTTAAAAAATTTTGCTTTAAAAATTAGTTTATTAAATTAGTATGTTTTATTTGTCTCCATAAAAATTT
This sequence comes from Latrodectus hesperus, assembly GCA_037975125.1. Taxonomy (NCBI): domain Eukaryota; kingdom Metazoa; phylum Arthropoda; class Arachnida; order Araneae; family Theridiidae; genus Latrodectus; species Latrodectus hesperus. Next base: position 47,209,850 of record CM075851.1, read on the forward strand.
TTATACCAAGAAGGAAAGTCGTAATCGAAGTGAAAATTTCATGGCAAATTGAAGAGGTGCATTATGCAAATAATTATATTTTTAGAGAATAGGAGCAAAGTAGATTGTTACAGGGATACCTACAGAATGCAAAAAGGAAGTAAGATTATTACAAACTTCTCATGCAATTTAGCATTTGAATGTTGCATTTACACGAAACAAATTGTTCTTGTGCTTTAAATATGAAGGATAAATGCCTTCCAGAAGACTTGGATTACGATCCAATCGTAGCGTACTAAGATGACATTTTACATAGTCATAATATGGATTTAATAGAGATCTTATGACCATAAGTGGAGTATAGCACAGATGATTTCAAGACAATATTAAGGAATGCTATATAGGATTTCAACGGTCTCCATGATTAATAGCTAAGAAAACACATATAAAATATGCATAGATTTAACGAATTGTAGATAAGCAAAAACACCTCTTGTAATATGATCAATGACAAACCTAGATACAGGAATGTCTTCACACAATGTTTACAGAAAAAGTGTCTCTCTGTATATAATATAATGATAGCTGTATCCTTGTCTGACAACATCTTAAAAAAAGTACATTGAAAGCTCTTTAAAGAACAGCCATTGCATTCTAATGTGTTACTGTCCTTTTCTATCTTATCTTCGTGTCTTCTGCAATGTTAATTTTTAACGAGAAAATGCATCTATTATTAAAATTCTTTGAAACAAAAGATGTTCGGTTGATGTTCTCCAGCTAGCTGTCTTCATCTCTCATCAGATCTGATTAATGATTGGCAAACGATAGATAATTATCATTCACCAGCTAATACAATATATAAAAAATGATGTAGTATTGAAGTTGTATGGATTATTTGTTCTCATACATGTTATCCAGTACCTATTTGATTTCCAGTTAAAGAGAGATCAGTGCTGTTATTACTGTCAGGAGAGTTTTTCTCAATACCAATTTCTTTGGATTTAGATAATCATTTTTATCAAAATTTCAATTCCTTGTTTATCCCACTACAATATGCAAGTCCAAAAAGTTTCATTCTCTTATCAGCTTTCTTTCTAATTTTAACATTTTAATGGTTAGTGGCACATTAACTTTTTTGCATAATTATTGTGCATTCTTTAAATATCAATCTCTTTACTGCAATGCACAACTTTTCAAAAATACAAGATTATTAAAAATTACATATAAAAACCTATGTGACTAGTATTACTATATAAGTATTTAAAGTAAACGGGTTTTTAGATATTTATGCTGTAATGTGAATAGGAAAATAAATGTCCATTTTCTAATCTGAAATAAGTTTCAACATATTAAATCTAATCTGCAATAAATTCAGCATTACTTCGGTAGAAATGCTCTTTTCATCAGCAAAAATGTGTGAAGAACTATTTAAGATACACTATACATAAGAGACTGAATTAATTTTCTGAATATGTGTCACAAATAATGCTATATTTTATAAAGGAGAAAGCTTGTCGCATAGATGTATAATTTTATTTAATGAATGAAATACAATTATAAATATGAGTTAAAATTTATAAACATTTTGATACAAATATATTTTTAAACACACTTTCCAATTTCTAAAATTAAATGTAATAGATATATATTTAAAAAGAGGTCTCGAATGCTCTCTATTAATATCTCTAAAAGAGCTCTGTTTCTAACTATTTATTTCAAATTATCAGGTGACTCAATTATCTGAGATAAGTGAAAAAACAATAAAAATAAGTAAACAATTTATCTCATGTACTTTTCTAAGATGTGCTGTATTTTCAGTATTACATAAGAAATTAAATATTATTCAATGATTAACACCTCCCGCTATTTTGAACCAGACAAAAAAATTTTTCTAAATTTGTAATAATTTATCTTCAAGGCACGATGGAAATAAATTGTCTGAATAAGCATGTTTTGAAAGACAACATTGATGATAAGTCGAATCTTGTATTTATTTCAGAATTATGTTTATAGTTAGTTATCAATCATTTTATAATACAATATTAAAAACGGGACTTCTTCATTTAAAAATAAATTGGTTTGTAACAACAGACGGATTTGAAATAATAGTACTACAAAGGTTAGCAGAAATAACTCACAAATAATCACACGGCGAGATGACAAATATCTCTGGAATGCCAACGTCCCTGACTATAACTCATCATAAAGGATGGAGCATGGTACAAAAGACGAAAATATCAATTGATTCTTGGTTAGAATTACTGCTTTGAAATCATCAACATGTGAATCTGTCTCATGTAGTCCTATACCTAGTTTTATCGGATTGTGTAATCAATCTTTTCATTTATGCCGAGCTGTTGTCATTATTTTTATTAACTTTTCTGATATTAGCTATCAGTCCTATTCTAATAATTTCGGAAAAATTATTTTTAAATTATTATGAGAAAATACAAGAAAATGTCTAATTGAAAACGTGTAGAGAGGCAGGTATATAACTGATTTTGATTACAATTGTGTTTTTTACATAAAATATTATTTTATTTAGTGTATTAAGTTTTCCATTTGAATGTGTGTGTCATTTTTTAAGCATAATTTTATATCAATTCACCTAAAGTCTATTAATTTTGGAGTATTTGAAGATATATTTTGTTTCATTTATTTCAATAATTTTTAATACATGCAATAAATTTCATACACGTAAATATTCAATTAACAAAAATTAACATTAGTAATTGTTATCTATAATTTTTCACATAAAATAAATAAATAGCATATACATCTTAGAAAAACAAATAAGTAGTTCTTCAATTATTATGAAAGTTTATAATCAGTTGATTGCTTAAAAAATTTCTATAGATTTTGAAAATATAAATAAAATTCTTATGAAATTAAAAACTAGGAAATTAAAATCAATTTTATTTTTAATATCAACCCTAAATAAAATGGCACTTAAAAAAAGGGGGGTATCAAGCTGGTGTAGCTCTTGTAGCAAAGAATTCTAAAATGCATCCAAATTGCTTCAGCATATTCTTCAAAAATTTAGAACTATATTATAAAAATCATTTTTACTTTTTTTGTATCCTTTGATACAATATACTTTAAAGAAAACATTTCTTCATTGAATCATTATTTTTTTCAATAGTTATTAAGACTGAATCTGACCTTTATAAGGAATATATTACAGTATCATACATGTTATGCACAACCAGGTAATTTGTTAAAAGACTTTGCTATTAATTTTTAAACTGTAATAAAAATTATATCATATAATATATGTGCATTGGAATAAAAAATACGAGGACCAGAGGTGGAATAAGTATAAAAAAATTGTACGACATCATCAAATACAATTATATCATAAATTTCTTACTTGTTGCATTAAAAAAAGAAATAATGAGTGAATTTATCATAATCGAAAATATGGAGAAGGTTAAATAGTACTTGGTAGCAAGTTGGCTTGAATATACATCAATATTAATGCTGTCTGGATTTTCCTTTCAATGAATCTTTAGAAGTCAACCTGTTAATTCTATATTGATGAATAATTATACGGGTCATGCATTATTTATGACTAAATTTTGCGTACATGTATAAATATATATATAAGTACACAAATTTATATATATATATTTGACTTGCATAATGTATTGACTAAATGTAACATTGAAATAAATGTATAAAAATATATCAACTTAATTACAAGTAATCATTCATGGCAAAATTTCATTTTAGGGCAGAAATATATTGCATTTCAATATTTAGTACTGGGGACACATGAAATGTCTAGTGTACGGGGGGGGGGACTCAACTAAAAATCTCATGGCTAGGATCGTTGTTGCCTGGGGCAAAATTAATATGGTACCAAAAATCTTCGAGAGGGTGCGCCAGTCATTGCTTCGCCGGTGTCAACTGTGCAACGGCACACATGGGCGGCATTTTGAGCATTTGCTCTGAGGGTTTCCCTAAACAATAATATGATTGTGAAACTTTTGGTATTATTCATTCGCTTAGAGCTAAAACTGTTGTAAGTGTTGAGCAAGAACTGTCAGGTGGGAATTCCTCTTTTCTGCCTTTCAAAGTGCAATGCGACCCTATGTTCCTATGTAATTGTTGCTTGTCTGGATGGGTACTATCACACCTGTTAATTTGTAAAAACAATTTAGAATCACCCTGTATATATATTTTCTTAATTTCATTATTTCCTTTGAAAATTGGAGGTAGCAATGGATAGCCTAATAGTTGAAAACAATTGTAAAAGTATTTGGTCTCTCTCTCTCTCTCTCTGTCTGTCTGTCGGTATCCGTTATCTCTCTCGCCGTAGAGTTCCGAAAAAACTGTTCATGAATAATGAACCTTACTTACTATTTGCTGAAAGGAAAACTCCCAAGCACCCACTCTACAAATAATGTGTTTTCATCTTTTATTATTACTAGCATGGCCCTCCACCGAGTTAAGAGGAGCTGCATATTACACCATTTATAAAATTACATATTACTATTTTCTCTTAGGTTTAACAACTGTAATCATAAACTGTCATATTCACTGACAATTATTGGAAAATACTCTTTTTAACATTTAACTTTAATTAAATTATTCCTCACCATTGCATTTAACAATAGAAAATTATCCATTCATTAAAAATAATTAGTATTAACTGACTGTAAAATGTTTCGTTTTTTCATAAATGTATGTAAGCAAAAAAGCTAAATTCACATGAAAATTAATTTCTTACTTTGGGATTCGAAACTTTAGCTCGTCGCGTATGAAAATAAAGGCTTTTACAAAGAAAAATTTTCTATATTTTCTATTCCAGACTAAATCTTCTAAAAATAGTTATTTTCTCTTGAATGTTTTTTCTCAAGTTTTTTTAATATGAAATATTTTCGATAGAGTGAAGGATAAAAAACAATATATTCAACATTTAATACGCTTTTGCGAAAGGAATATATTTATATCAACAGAAAATTTCAAATTAATTTACTATCTCTTGCAGAAAAAAGAAGTATATAAGCCAAATTTATAGGATTTCACAGGATGCCATTTCAATTATTTATTTTGATATTGCGAATTTATTAAAAAGATTTTTATAAATCAGAAAAGTAAATATTGTATTAATAATAAATATTATTTCACTGTCTGAAATTTATACAAGAGTAAAAGGCAATATACTTGATTAAAATATATTCGGATTCGAGAAAATATTCATATTAATAATCGAAATCGTGTCTAATTATTTTACTCTCCTACAGGTAATAAAAGCATATTTGCAAAATTTTTCGAATTTTATATAATATGCTATTTTATCTCAATCTATTCTTTTAATCTCTCAAATTTATTAAAAAAATTATTTTTTACCAAAAAAATTTTTTATTAGTCAAATATTTATTTTTTGAAATTTGTACCCATATAAAATTTAAATTACTATTTAAGGAAATCTATTTCATACGAAATAAAATAATATCATTTAGAATCTGTCATTCAATTATTATTTTTTTTTAATTCTAAAATTTTAATTTAATTTTTTTCTTAAAAGTTAGATCAGTTTGATGTGTTTTTAATTGCTTGTTTCACTTTATCAAAACAACTGAAAACAGGCCACCACCTCTGGTATTCCAGGCTTTATTTTGGATAACTACTTCGTAAGAACGCTAAAACCTCGGTGATTTTAATGTACATACGCTATCTCAGCATGAATGTTTTTGACTGGATCTGGTATCAAACTTGCTACCTATTAATACGAGATGGAAGACTTACTGATTTTTGCGATCTTTTTTGTAATTATTAAATTTCAGTCTTGAATTAAGATTTAGCTATTGTAAATTATAAATTAAAACCGCTATCCAAATACATTGCTGGCCACATTAAATGCAACAACATGAAAGAAGAATGCAAGTAACAGGAAATTTACAACATGCATTAGCGGAGGTGAGATATGCAAATGATTAGAATTTCAGCGCAGACGCACACCACGCGCGCCTGTGGCGCCACTTCAAAGCGCTATTTTAGGCTTGGAGATTTCGACGATTTCAAACTAGGCAATTATGTTTTTCTAGTGGTTTTTTTAAAAATAATTAGCAATTATGCCTCGCAGAAAACAGCGATCATTTTTGATCAAGTATCCGAGTTCGACAGAGGAAGAATGGTGACCTACAGATATAGTGGATTATCTTTCAGAGAAATCGGTAGTCGTGTTGGACGAAACCGAACAACTGTAATGCGGATATGTGATCATTGGATGCAGGAGGAAACCACGGACCGACGTGTTCGATCGCATCCACTTCACGTGATGACAGGCAAATTGTGAACATGGTGGTGACGGATCGCTCAGCCACATCAAGAACCATAACACAGCACACTCAGTCTGTAACGCATCATCCTGTGTCTACGCGTACCATTCGACACCGTTTACAGCCAGGGCTAGGGAAAATAAGGGCTGGCTCATCGCTTTGATGTATCGCATGCCGCCTTGTCACCGGAGAGGGGAAGAGCGTGACGTCACTGGCATCAACTGGCTGGCATTCTCTATGCTAGCTTGTGTCTGATCGCAGCTTTCTCATTCATTTTGGCTTGTTTAATGTTAATGTTTTTATTTTAAGCAAGAGTATTTTTTAAAGAGGAAAACATGACATCGTGTGCTGTTGCTACGTGTTCAAATATGTATCGAAATACAAAAGGAAAACACATAATGTTTCATCGATTTCCAAAAGAAAATCAAATGCTTTCGAAGGAATGGGTGCAAAGATGTCGAAGAAGTGACAAAATCAACATCAAGAATGCTAGAGTGTGCAGTGAGCATTTTGATTTGAATGAATATATGGACGACATGCAAAATAGACTACTTGGTTTGCCAGAGAGAAAAATATTAAAACCGACGGCTCTGCCTAATCTTAAGTTACCGGCTTTAAACATAATTCAAAATACTCCAAGAGAACAGAGACAAACGAAAAGAAGAAGATTAGTAGAAGCTATTGAAAGAATTGAGTGCGTGAGTCCACATAAATTATGTGATGCAGAAAATCAGTGTGATGGTGATATTAAGTGCCTTAAATGCAATGAATATTTAAAAAATATAGAAGAATTGAAAAAAAGAATATTATGCGCAGAAAATACAGTGAAATTCCTTAAAAATGAGCAAAAGAGAAATCGAACTTCTACAACAAGAATAATTAAACGATTGAAATCAAATAAAAAATTGCTTTTAAATGAAATACAAAAATTAAAAACGAAAACAAAATTACTTCAAAAGGAGAACATTAAACTTAGGAAGATAGGGATAAATAATTTATTCCCTTATAAGCGTGAAGATGAAGAAAATAAATTAAGAACTAAATGGTCATCTGACACTATTTCAAAATGTATTTTGATTCGGTCATTATCTTCAAAATCTTACGATTTTTGGCGAAATACAATGGGATTAAATATGCCAAGTGCAAGTACTTTGAAAAGATGGTGTTCCAAATTTAGTTGCATGCCTGGAATTCTTAAAGATGTAATGTTATTGATGAAAAAAATTGCGAAACTTTGAGTGATATAGAAAAGATTTGTTCTTTGAGCTTTGACGAAATGCACATAGATTCGAAATTGTGTTACGACTCTTCATTGGATGAAATATTAGGCCCATTTTGTAAAGTTCAAGTTATTTTATTGAGAGGATTAATTTCCCCGTGGAAACAGCCAATATTTTTTGATTTCGACTGTAAAATGAATAAAAAACTTTTATTTTCTGTAATAGAAGAAGTCGAATTCACTGGTGTTCAAGTTCGAGCAATAATTTCAGATCTTGGCGGGTGTCATACCTTATGGAAAGAACTCGAAATAACTATAGACAAATCGTTTTTTCTTCATCCTTCAAAAGATTCAAGGAAAATATGGGTTTTCGCTGATATGCCTCATTATATCAAGTTATTGAGGAACCATTTTTTAGATAGTGGTTTAGTTTTGCGTGACGGTACAAATATAAATTCTAGAATATTATATGAGATATTGAATAAAGATGTCGGGGAAATAAAAATTTGTCATAAACTGAAGCCCCAATTTCTAACTGTTAAAGGAAATGAAAGACAAAAGGTTACACCTGCAAAGACTTTATTTTCGGAAACTACTGCTAAAGCTATAATACATTTCACTGGAAATACTAAAGCGGCTGCATTTTTTTCATTAATCGATAATTTATTTGATATTATGAACAGCTCCGTACCAATACCTCCCAGTAACAAGCCTTTAAAAGCTGCTTTTGGAGTGCAAAAATACTTTGATACTCAAAAAGAAACTTTAAACGCAATCAAGGAGGAAGTTTTCAATTTACGTGTATTTGGGAAAAAATCGGTTTTGCCTTTTCAGAAAGGGATAATTGTTTCAATTCATTCTCTTTATGGATTATATGAAGACTTAAAATCTATAAATGTATCTTATATTTTAACAAGTAGACTTACTCAAGATGCGCTCGAAAGCCTCTTCAGCCAAATTAGAGGTCTCGGGAGATTCAATGACCATCCTTCTCCATCTGAAGTAATTATTCGCTTAAAAAAATATTGCTCGCCAATAAATTACCTAATTTGTCACCGAAAGTAAACTCTTTAGAAAATGGACCAGACGTTTATTTAACAAGTGAAATGTTAGACTCTGCATTTAATGTAAAAGAACGTCAAGAAATTATCAATTCTTTCGATTCTCAAGATGATGAATTAAATCGTGAATTCTTAATTAATCCCTTACCTTTATCTTGGGAAAATGAACTTGCCTCTTCCAATCAAAATTGTGATATATCTCCATTCGAAAAAGAAGCTATGGTTTATGTGGCAGGTTATATTGCTTATAAAATTAAAGATAATTCACTTGGAACTATATCAAGAAATTCAGTCGATATGCCCAATCATTCCGAATGGATTAATTTAATTTCTGCTGGGGGACTTACTGTTCCAACAAAAGCATGGATGGAAACTATAAAACAAATGGACATAATGTTTCGCAAATTTCATGGCGACACATTTTCTAAAGGGAAAAATGTCATAGCAACATTAATAAATGAAACAGAGTCTTCTTTTCCTACTGTAAATCGAAAGGCAATTAAACTTTTTTGTCGCTTGAGAACATTTATACGAATTAGGTATTTAAATAGAAATGCAGCGATAGTATCTCATAATAAAGCTCAACAGAAAAACAAGAAATGGGTCAATAGTCAAAAAATCAAGATAAGCTGAAGCTAATAGGTAAATATATTTTTATATTGGTTATACAATTTTAAGTTAATTTCAATATTAATAATAATTTTTTTGGGTTTATTAAATAATAATTGCAAATTTACTAAATATTTGAGAGGCATTTGTAGTTTTTTTCACTCTGATTAAAAACAAAATGAACTTAAAAATAAAAAATAAGTATTTTGCATAGAAACTCCAGGGAGCTTATTCTCCTTGGATGCCAGACTACGTCATCAACGGCTATTTCCGGTGACAGTTTTGGGGAGCATTTGAGCCAGCCCTTCTCTTTCCCTAGCCCTGGTTTACAGCAGAGTTGTCTGTCCGCAAGACATCCATTGTTCCGTCTACCCTTTACGCAGAACCACAGACGTCTCCACCGTTAATGGTGCGATGAAAGAAGGATGTGGACGGTAGAATGGAATGCAATTATCTTTACTGACGAGTTACGCTTCTGTCTGCCACATCACGATGGTCGCATTCGAATCTGGAGACACCTTGGTGAGATGATGCTGAACAGCTGCGTTATATATCGCCACACTGGCCCTGCATCGGGTATTATGGTATAGGATGGTATTGGATTCACACTCCTCTTGTACGCACTGCCGGTACTGTAAGCAACTAGCGCTAAGTCTCCGAGGTGTTGGAGCCTCTTGTCCTCCCTTACCTACAGGGCTTGCTTACAGCCATATTTCAATAGGATAATGCGCGACCACACGTGGCACGCATTATCTAAGGGTTCTTCGTCAATCGCTAGATTGAATTGCTTCCCTGGCCGGCTCGCTGTCGGATCTTTCGCTGATAGAAAACATGTGGATAGAAAAATGGTTGCTCAACGATTGACCCAGATTACATTTGCTGCCCCACCAGACCAACTTTGGCAATGTGTGGAAGCTGATTCATCTGCTGTACCCCAAGAAAACATCAAAAGTTTCTTTGAATCAATGCCGAGGCGTTTGGCAGCGGTGATCTCCAACAATGGCAGCTACTCTGGACACTGATTTTGGCAGGAACCACACGTTATAAAATTTTAACCATACGTTATAAAATTAGTATTAATCATTTGATGCATGGTCAACATGCTATCTACAAAATAAATTTTGTGGTGATATCTCTTGTCTTTCTAGGTGTTGCAATATAGCTGGCCAGCATTGTATAAAAATTAATTAGTTAATAAAAATTAATAAGCTATTTATAATACATGTGTAAAATTTACCACTTTCAATTCAAAAAAAAAAAATTTAAAGAAGGGAAAGATTTGCTGCAAAATAAAATTAATCATAATATTTATATAATTTTATCCATTAATATATAAACTTAAAATTTTTTAATTAAAAAATAAAAAATTTTAATAATTTTTAATACATTGTTAATATTATATTTTAAAGTATAATTATAAATATTGTTAACACAACGTTTTTCTCATAAATTTGGCATCATTATTTAATAAATTGAAGCCCGGTGGCTTAGTCTTACAGCGTTTCACGCTCCCATGACACAGGTCCGAGGTTCGGTCCTCGGACTGGGCAAGGTTGACTCAGCCTGTCATCCCTTCAGTGGGTCGATTAGCTGAGTACCAAGCATGCTTGGGAACTAATCACTGGGGGTTTCGCGTTAGGCTGACCACCTAATCGGGACATATGCTTCGCAGCCCAGGGCCCTCGGTCAGGAAAACAGTTATGGGCACTATTATGAAACAAACAAATGACTCCAATTTTGAAACATGCACATTTAATTAAAAAAAGAACAAAATTTACAAGGAGTCATGTATGGGTTCGTGACAATCTCTCTCGCCTGCTTCGCGTACAACGAGAGTCTCAGAAAAAAAAAAAAAACATAGGATCTTAAAATCGAAAGTGCCGATGGTGAGACATTACAGCACTGTAGGCCTTGGCCCAGATGGGCTGTCGTGCCATGGAGTTTAGTTTATTTAATAAAGTAATTTTTTTTATTGTTTACATTATATTTAATCGCGTGAGCAATTTTTGGTGCTTGTTTGTTTAAAAAATAATTTATATATTTATTTTTTAAAGAGATAAGTTTATATATATATATATATATATATATATATATATATATATATATATATATATATATATATATAATGAAATAGGCAATTGTGAATTAATAAAACGTTTAAAAACTATATTTTTTATATAAATGTATGTGTGTGGATCTAGATTGATTTGCATAATCTCTTATGTAGAAAAGTTAATCTAATATTTTGCATGTAGTTTAAATTGCTTAAAATATCAAAACTAAAAACTGTTCCAATATTTTTTATTGTACTAAAAGATGATAATTTCAATTTTTGTTAATATTTTTACATATATGTGTAAAGAATTATTAATTATAATTAACACAAGCATTATCTGCCCTCTATTAATAAAACTAAAATTACAAGAAATAGAAATAAATATCTTTGCGATAGGACGCTAAAATATTGACTTTGAAAAAAATTGTCCCTCTCAAATAAGTTCCTCCTATTCATCTGCTCGTCCCCAACGAAGGGCCCCTCAGTAAGCGTTCAACAATGGACTGAGGCGAAGCAAAATTGTAGCTAGCAAAAAGCGTTCCTTCTTTTTTGTAACTCAGTAAGTTTTACAATATGTGGCGAAGACTTGTGAGCTTATGGGATGCACTTGGTATAACTGGTCACGAATTCACAATTTTGCTTCTTGAACACTGTGATTACCATCAAAATTAGGTAGGAAAGCATTTTTAAATATTTGTATTTTTATTGTATACAATATTTCAATACTTATGAGTTACGTTATGAGATGAATTATATATATATATATATATTATAGAGAATGCAACCTTATTTGTTAACTTTTTCTTTTGTATATTCTTCATATTCTGTTTTACCTCCATGATTTTTGCTACATTTCATAAAATTCATTATTTTTTTTTCAATAAAGGTATGTACATTTCTGCAAAGTAAGGAAGACATATTCTGAAGAAACATATTATAATTCTAAATTTTAAAATGTTTTAAAAAACGCATGAAATTGATGTTACAGTTTTCTCATAAGTAGTTAATATATTATAATTTTCATTTAATTTATTCTAATCATTCTTAATTAGTTCAATATTATTTTCTATGTTTTTTTGTTTATTATTGATTTACAAATTTAAGTTGATTCACATATGGGTTTGATAGATAATAAATTATGGTGAGGCGTTTCAAAATTACATTATTAAAATGAAATTTCTGCTTTTATTTTCAAAAGCGCTAATGGAGATATAAATATCTTGATTAAGTAAATTACCATCTTTACGCTCGCATTTTTTGGAATTACTATCTATTCATATTCTATTTTTAAACGAAATAGAACTTACATAAGATATTTTTTTAAGCAAATAAGTTCAGGGAAACTTCTAAAATATTTTAAAATTGCTTCCGAAAACTAATTTCCAAAGCAAGTTATATTATTTTATAACTAAATTTTATTAAATAATTAACATAATCTAATTATATCGTTTATAAATTTTATACTTTTTTATTTTTTATCGTTTTATAATTTTTTTATTGTTTTCATATTTATTATCGTTTTTAAATTACTTATGATAAGAGCATAGAGCAAGGAATTGCATTTTGCTAAAAACACAGGGATATTCTCAGTTTTGATAGAAATGTTTTGCATTCCAATGTTAAGTTGAAAAATATGTGCATTCAATCCTCATTTCTGGCTAAAATGCTGATAATGTGAAACAGGATCCATTTAAAGAGTTATAAGTTCCGATTTACTTAGTCTCTTATGAAAAAAAAATGGTAATTGAGAGAAATAAAACCAAACCGTTCTCAGTTTTGATTAATAAATAATATAGAACAAAAATATTATTCCCTAAAAATGTTTCATGTCTCCTAAATGAGGAAAATTTCAAATTATAGCAAATGAGTGAAATAGTGACACTTATTTAAGTATTGTATTTAATTATTAAAAATGAATAAATCCTACTAAGTAAATCTCTCGAATAAAGTAGAACGAAAAATAAAGAAGGAAGTCAAGAAAAGAAGAAAATTCAATTTAACGTGACGGATGAAAGAAACGAGATTTAAAATTTAAATCTTTTGGATATTTTTTTTTTACTCGAGATTTTCATGTGTTCATTCTTAAAGCTTTTATCTCTTATATTTCCTGCCTTTTATACGAAAGAATTTTTTAATATAATTAGAAGAGGCGAAGGAAGCGTTGAGAAATAAAGTTATTCTTCAGTTTCTATTATAGGAACAATTTGAAGAATCTCTTTAAAAAAAAAAGTCATCTTTAGTGTAGTTTTCAATAAAAATTTTTGATAGATAAAATATAAAAAGATTATAGAAGGAGAAATTAAAAACCATTTTGCTATATTTCATGTAACATTTGTAAAATTATTTTACAATATGTAAAACGTACATTAATCAATTTTTACCAAATTTAAAATAATAACTTTAAATTATTGAAAACTAAATTCATTCATAAATCATTTAGAAATAAATTAGTAACATTTCTAGAAAATTAATGTTTCAGTGATGATTTTCTAGAAATATTTACTCTAAAGTATAATAATGACTTTTAATTTAAAATAATTTCTTTAAATTATTGAAAACTAAATGCATACGTAAATCATTTAGAAGTATATTCAGGGACATTTCTAGAAAATTAATGTTTCAGTGATGTTTTTCTCGAAATGTCTTTCCGATCGGATGAATTTTAATCATTTTTATAATTTTGTAATTAATGAATTACACTTCATAATTTCGAAATTGCATAATTGGTTAATAACTCAAACTTTAGTTTTTATTACATCCCCATTTCCGTTCTTCCTATTTCGATTAATGCTCGATTTCCGGCTCTTATCTGAGGTCAACCTTGGACTCCATCCAAGGTCACGGTGGACAGTTATCTTTCTCTTACATATCTGGAGTTTGAATTTAATTTTTAATTGAGTAGTTTTCCTCTTTCAATATCCTATATTGCACTCAGGGCCCGACTTAGCCTAATTGGGGCCCGGGGCAAAAACTTCTTCATATCCCATCTGCTTCACTACAACAAAATTTTTATTCGATTTGGGAAACGATTATGTTCGACTGACAACATAAAATAAGCCTTTTTATTTGATTTGGGAGCCTTCTCTGATGCCTGAGTCATGGGCATACGGGGCAGTTGCCCGGTGTCCCCCTGTCTTAGTCAAGCTCTAAATACACTTTTGAAGAAAAAATTTGAAAAAATTCTAGAAATGAATAAAGGCATTTGACTATGAACCTGCTGCTAAGATGTATCATTTACTTTCATCAATGTAGAAAACAACGACGAAAATGTGTATAATAATTCCATAGATGAACCGCAGATATCCTCATAACAAGTCTGTTAAAGGGTAAAAATCATTGTAAGGTATTTTTCTCCCTTGATAAAGCATTATTAATTATAGTATCTTTTGTGGAATTAATTTTTGTCATATTGATACTATTAGTTAAATTAAGGTTCTGCAAAATATTGATTAGTTCAACACAGTGTAATTTTCAATAGTAAATATCCCAGTATAGTTTTCAATTAGTGAAGGCTTCTAAGGGATGATGGTTTCTGTAAAAATTATATTCCTGTTTTCCCAAGATTGAAAACACAGAGAACCTTTTTGACTTTGACCAGGGAATTGTCAGATAGGTATAAGATCCCAGATGCAAATAGAGTTTATTGCCATCTAGACATGATACTACCTGTTAGTAAGAAGGTCTCCACTGATTCTGAGCTAAGGATGGCTACCCTAACTATTATCGATGAGCATTATCCATCATCTGTTTGGTTCCATGTATATACAGATGGTTCAGCTGTGGATGCTACTACAAATGCTGGTGCAGGACTATACTCTAAGAGTTTCAGGCTGTTGGGAAATACTACAACAGCTACTATGGTGAAGTGGAATTCAAGTGAAGTAGCACTTGAATAAATCAGAAAGGGTAAAGAGAACAACATAGTATTTTTTATAGACTTTCAGGCCACCATCAAGTCTCTCTCTTCAATTGCTCCTAGCAGTAATGGGTCTGTTTATCTCTGCCAGATGGCAATTAGTTCTCTACTAGAAGAGGGACGTCAAATTGTGCTGCAATGGATACCCAGCCACTGTGGTATCGCGGGAAATGACGCAGCTGACAAATTGGCAAAGGCTGTCTCAGATCTACAACAGCCTTCTCCAGCTTTGGAGTACCATATTGTTAAAAGGCCTATTAAATCAAATATAGCCTCCTATCGTAGAAATATTTACAAGATGTGCACAAAAGGGAAAGCATGGGCTTCCTTACCAACAAAGCCTATTCCATGCAACCCCCACAAAGCTGTAGGAGTGGCTAATTTTCGCCTTAAAACTATGCATGATTATCTGCAAAAACACCTTCACCGTTTGAGTGTGAAGGACTCTCCGATCTGCCCCTTTTGTGAACTAGAGGACATGACTGGTGACCACCTTTACACTTGCCCTGGACTTTCGGACGTCGCAGTCAGAAATTCTGCAGAAGATAACTTTTCATTCATCTCAAGATTGTATTGGGCTGCCCGACAGAGACTAATGATTGAAAAACCAAGGTCGGGCGTAGGATAAAAAAAATAAAAATAATTTTTCAGTTAGTAATTTCAATGCCTAATTTTGTATCGTATTTCATAAAGTTTGTAAACTTAATAAACTGTGTACAGACAAGGTAGATTTTTAGTATGATGAAGAGATGTATTGTAATATAGAGCAAGTTAGCATGTGTTTTATTTATGTATACATCGTTAATGTATGGTATATATTTGAGCACAGGTGCCGTATAATCCAGGATGCCAAATTCTGAGTTTGGAGATTTTTTTTAGCGGATTTTCTTATGTATCTGTCAATTTCATTTATATTACGTCATAGATATGGAGACCTATAAGAATTATGCTGAAAATTCTATTTCGGTAGCCCTAGTGTTTATGTCATCGCGCACGTCACGATATGTTATCTTGGCAACATTTTTTTATCTCCAAAATAATTCAAAATTTGGAATAATAGATTATACGGCACCTGTGTGCCTATATTTGTTCTTTTTCTCGCATTCTTCAATATGATATGTCAATTTATAACTATACGTTATAAATTGACGTATCGTATCATATTTATAACTATATATACGTTATAGTCTGTTAATATCATCCCGTTTCACCTGTACCTAACTGGATTTTTATAATCAAGGTTATATTTGGAATTTTTAGGAATAACCAATTTTTAAAATTTTTAGTGCAACATTTATCCCATGTCATTTTCTATGATGAAAATTCTGTAAATGTTTCATCGAAGTTAATATTTCTATTAATTTTGTAACTTCGAACGTTTGAACTTTACTAGAATGCAATATAGTAATTCTGTATCCGGAATTCGTGGCAATTATGTCTCAACCAGAAATATTGCGAGGTGGAGCTATACCTGATTATCTAAAGTATAGACAAGTACTCCCTCGCATATGTCTGTGTCTATATAAAAGAAGCTCAACTATATGCTGAGCCTGACTAAGGTAGGAACATAAGGGACAGTTGCCCTGTCCTCCACATCACAGGGCCGCGCCCCAAATCGAATAGAAAGTTCATTTTATGTTGTCAATCGAATAGAGAGTTTGATGTTGTTCCTTAGAGAAATTCGCAGCTGACAGACACCTGTACGGGCTCACAGTGCACTGCCTATGACGAAGATTGTCGGAACAAAGAACTGTGGAGTGTTTGCGGGGTGCCAGTGCAACTACAATAATTTCAGCACAAGTAGATAGATGCGTCCGACGGGAGGTGATGGTGGCTCCGCACAGCACGTCTACCGAAATACTGCAGCATGTGCGAGACTCACTGGATGCTCCCATATCTAGCAGAACCATTGGCCGTTAATTGTTTGCAAGTGACCTACTCTCATGGCATCCGTTAAATAGACTGCCATTGATCCGACAGCACAGGCGCCAACGTCTGGAATGGTGCCGAATTAGAGTTATTTGGACGACGGAGTGGCACAGGATCGTTTTCTCAGATGAGTCACGCTTCTGTTCTTCAGTCGTAGTCCCCGCGTTCGAGTGGGGATTCGAAGTGAAGATAGGTCCAATCCTGTAGCAAGTGTAGAACGCCCCACCACGTGACAAAGTAGCATCATGGTTTGGGGTGCCATTGCGATTGATTCCAGGTCACCTCTAGTTCATATTCATGACACTAAATCAGCCCAACGTAACGTGCATGATGTGCTGCGAGCGGTGACAGTCTTCTACGTTCAGTGGGTGCTCAATGCCCTTATCTGCAAGATAACGCCCGACCACACATTGTTCGCATCAGCCAACATACCCTGCTAGGTGTACAGCTTTTTCCATGGAAGCCATGCTCGCCAAATCTCTAACCAATCGAACATGTTTGGAATATGCCATTTGCAGAGCCTATCACTGTCTCCTTCAAAAGACGCACTTTAGCAAATGGTTAAGAAGGAATGGGGAGCTATTCCTCAGAACGCTATTCTCATTGACTCTGTGTTTAGACGTGTTGCTTCGTGTATCGCTATCTATGATAGTCCTTCAACCTACGGACCCAATCCTGTTTTCATTCTGTATGTATAACATTTCGAAATACAGATCACTTATTGTTTGTTGCTGTCTCTCTCCGTTTGCCGAGTTTCGTCATTTTCGGCAACTTCTATGTGTTGCATTTTCAGTGTCGGGCAGTATACTTTTGAATTTAAGATTTTTTTATATTATAATTTTTTAAGTTAAAATGTGTATTCAAACTTACAGAATTCTATTTACAAGGACTTTTCTATGTATCAGAAATAAATGTGATGTTTTCTATTAATTTCCATATTTTAATATTACTAAACTTCGGTTCTTTCAATGTTATACATGTACATATGTGTGTTTATATGTACATTAGTATGTACACAAATAAAGTGTAAAAACATTCATTTTATTTCTCAGTTAAATTAATATAAAGCATACCAATTCAAATAATATAATTATAAAACAAATAAAAATAAAGAATATGTACGAAAAATTAATCATTTTAATTCTAAAATATGATTGTTTCAACAAAATAGATTTAAAAAAAAAATGAAACACATCATAAAAAATTTCCCACTTCAAAGTTGTCGTATTTCTTTTGTATAATTTATGATTTATTTAATCTTAATTAATTAAATGTTATAAAAATTTTATAACTAAAAAAATAATTACAATTGTGTACTCCAAATAGATTTGAATACCGGGAGGAAAATTCTTATGTAATAATTTTCGTATCATTTTGAGTTTCACATCACCTGATCATTTTCGTAACACCTTAAATCTTAAGTACTGTATTTCGTAATATCTTGATGAATTATTGATCCAAAAACAATCGGAACACAAAAGAATTATATAATTATAACAGCTAACTTTTAGAATAATTGGTTTTAATGGAGATTTACAATCTGTTTTTATTAAACGATTGTTATAACTTTTCGACTAACTTAGATTTAAGAAATATTTTTAATAGAAGAATCTTGTTGCAGCATTTTATTTCTTTTCAAACAAATAGTTCAATGACCGAAACATTTAAATTGAAGTAGGATATCTGTTACATAAGCAGATGATTTCCTTTTTATGCGTCACTCTAAGAATACAAATATGAAAACGTCATTTGAGAGTTGTTTTCATAAATGTAATACTTTGTAAATACATAATCAAACAAACGATGGTAAACAAAGAGGTAACCAGGAAAATGATAAAGATATATGAGGTAGAGTGGCTTATATTTACGATTTCATCGAACAAAGTCTTCTTTATCACCTGTCTTGTCTGGGATAAGCTATCTTAAAATGGAAGCCATTTCCCAGATGGAAGATTCTGTATTTATCAGTGACTTCTGAGAACAATACCTATCCTTATTTATCCTTATATCAGTTGCCACCATTAGGAATGAATGGTGCAATGGTTCGTTCAGTTATTTTTTTAAAGTAGAGAATATGCATTTTCAAATCCATAATAGCCTTTAGTTTTATATATAATCAATATTGAAGAAATTTCTTATATAATACTGATAACGTTTCTGGTGCAGTTTTTACGTTTGAATTTCTTATTTATTTAAATATATTTTTAACGAATGAAAACGATTTCTTCGGGTACCATCAATTTTTATTGCTCATTTTTCCAAAACAGATTTATTTAAGTCTAAGTTATTCAATAAAATGTCACGGAAATTATGATTGCGATTGTTGAGTTTTATCGCGTATAGAAATTCTTTCAAATCTTGAATTTTCCACTTCCATGCTTACAAAGGCTAAATCCAATTACTTTTATAAGTCAGTTTCAAGGAAATAGAAAAAATAAAAGTTCACTGTATTAAACTACTTTGCGAATGTAATTTAAAATATTAACTAGTGTTTATGGAATATAATTTTACGATTTTCCATTAATGTATAAATATAACTGATATATTAATGTTTAGTCTTTCTAAAGATATAAAAAGATAATTAATAAGAGTTAATGAAATATGTATAAAAGTTCTAAATTGCAGTTTATGAAAAAAGGGAATGTATGGCGTATAAATTATAATAAAA
This sequence comes from Latrodectus hesperus, assembly GCA_037975125.1. Lineage (NCBI taxonomy): Eukaryota > Metazoa > Arthropoda > Arachnida > Araneae > Theridiidae > Latrodectus > Latrodectus hesperus. Next base: position 47,229,574 of record CM075851.1, read on the forward strand.
TTAACTGTGACTAAAATATTTTAAATGAATTTAATAATCAATATCGTTTTTTTGTCTGCTTCATTGAAAGTAATGCATGAAAAAATACAAAAAAAAAAAATAGAAATATAATTAAATTTAAGTCGTTTAAAAATAGGTTATTTTATTAAGTATAAGGATGTTTTTTTCTGACTTTAAGAGGAAAAGCGTAAAAGTCGAAGAACTAATCTTTAGTTTATTTATTTTATAAGTTCTCTTTTTAAGACTTCAAGTTAGAAGTACGAATTTATAACAACTAACGAAAGTTCATGATTTCCATATAATATTTTCACTTCTGGCTTTTTTATACGCTTTGGTTTATTTGGGATTCAAAAAGAGAAAAAATATTTACATAAAAGACGATAAAGTCTATTATCTTCAATTACATTATTGAGTGATGTCGGATAGAACCGGTTTGAATTATTTTTCTGGGTGACAACCAAAAAAATGCCCTAAATTTAGGATGATGATTTCCAACCCTTTAATTAATTTGAAAAAAATATTATTTTGATAGTTTATGAACATATGCACTGACTGTTAAAAACAGATAAATAAACATTTATCACTATAGAAAGATTATTTTTAAGATAACAATAATAATGTTAATAATAAAAAAGTACATGTATTAGTTTATTTGTCACTTAATTTAAACGGGTTTTACAAAAATTGTTCTTTTAAAAATTGTTTTTAATCGCAGTAAAATCTTTATTATAATTTGTCTTTATATTGCTAGTGATCATATAAATCTAAGAAATTTTACCAGTTAATGGTATCAGCATAGCCTCATATAACATAACCAATTAAAGAATTGTTCATGTTAATTAAATATTTTTACATCGTTTATATTTAACATGACATTTTTACATGACATCAGATTAATAGTTAATGGACCGTTTTTTCCAAGTAATATTCTATCGAATAAAGAGATCTTATGTTAATTATTTTTATTAACACTTTACTCACTCTTTAGACATTTGTCTATACTAATATGCTTTGTCCTGAGATGAAATTCGAAACATTAGTATATAATGCAATTTGTATAATCATAAATTTATGTGTTTATCTTGTGTGTTGATGTATCACAATTAATATGCATAGAAATAGTATTTATCATTACTAATAGTAAGATAATTATTGAAATAATTAATTTATAGGTATTAATGAATTTATTTTTCTGATTCATTAAAATTAGTTTAACTATTCTATTTTTGGATTCAAAAATTGAACACTTTGATCAGTATTATCAGTAGAAAAATATTCAAACTAATAAATGGTAGTTACTTTGTGATTACTTTTCTTGCATAGATTTCACAGACTTATTTGTGGCTTGATTGATAAAAATTCAATATGAATAGCTTTAAATTTCTGACTAAAAACTTAAATAATAAACAACCATGAAAAGTAAAAGAATTTTATGCTTTCAACATTGGATTTATGAAGAAGAAATCAAAAAAACATTTCACAACTGCGTTGAGAAATTATCAAAATTTTTAAAGGGTGACTTTTTTGTAGTAATAATGTATATTTTTTTACTTTCCCGATTGACTTAAATAAATAAATGAAAGAATAGGAATTCGTTTTGCATTTTTCACTCTTGTTGTCGGAAGTCTATTTCCAACAATATGTTAAAACAGTGAAAAACAGAATATTATATCTTACAAAAATACGCTATTTTATTTAGTTTATTATATAAGTTGAAACAATACATTTCTTTTCCTCCACTTCAATTAGGGTCATGAATCTGTCGTCCATTGATCTGATTTGCTTAGCTTCGTCCTCAAACATTTAAATAATATTGACTAATGAATTGTGTAATAAAAATAATAATTGTGATAAGTACAGAAACTATTAACTTTTAAAACTATAACACGTTGATGGACAAATAATAATTTTAATCACTAATAAAATAACAGACCTAATGATTTTTTAAAGATGATAATTTGTTACATTATTTAAAAAACATTTTACTTACTGATTTTAAATTCTTATGAACTATATTTTATAAGTTTATTTGAATTATTAAATTTATGTTAATGAACTAATTTTTACAGTTAAAAAAATAATGAATAACAAGTTGTCTTTTTAACGTATTTGTAGTTCCTTCATTTTAATATTCGTGGTAAAAATTAGTAAAAAGTTTTTATTCATACACAAAATTTATCAAATTAGTTGTGTGGAAAACAGCATAAACTTAATACATACATTATGCAGATACTTGAAGAATATAGGATATTTGTCTGCATGATAATGCATTTCACTTGTAACATTAAAGTATGAGTAATGTTATAAAAACTAATTTTAACTATTGCATGAAATAACCTAAAAATACAGAGAGAATCACTAAAATTATTATGAAAAAAAAATACATAACTGAATTTTCTATTTATAACGGTTAATTTGCAAAAGAATGTACCCCATGCAGCTAGGGAATCCGATTTCGTGGCCCATTTAACTTTTAAAAACCAGTGACCTTCCCCTAATTTACGAGAATTAATGGCCTTGTACTCACGAGACTTCTTTCCCCCTCACCCCAAGTAGTCGCCAGACAACTCGGTTCTATTTTCATCCCCTGGGTGGATAAAAGATCTTTCTAGACGGCGAAGGAAAGAAAAGAAAAACATCTGACAGATCTGCAGGCTGGGAAGTGCGTTGAACCCGCTTGGCGGACCCGCATAATCGATCATTTTTAATCTAATCTTTCGTATGCTTTAATACCCTTGCAGTCTGATAGCAGCCCGTGATTCCAACAAGACTGCAGAATTTGAATAGGGAATGTCACCCACGTGGTAGACCGACAAGGTTCGGCTGGATTTAATTTGAATACCAAAAGAGGGTGCTTGACATTAAAAAAGCATATTTAACAACTCATACTTTCTCCTTTGACTTTCAAATATGCCATTTTACGTCACGTTCATTCTAGAGTAAAATGTATAGTTTATAAACTGCTTTCTTCCTCTATTTACAGCTTTATGAAATTTTACATTAAAATAAATTGTTCTTCAAATTTTGTTATAACCTTGATACTTGAAACAAGATTTACAGATTCACACATTACACTTCATCTTATCTTATTAAAGATGTACAGAAGATTTGCATACAAATTAAACACACATGCAGCGATCAATATTATTTTATTTAGTACATATTATAAATATATTATATTCAATTATCTTATTAAATGAGATTGTATGAATCCAGTTGGTAATAATTTTTACAAGGTGTTTTTTTTTGTTAAGATGTTAAATGAAATAAATTTAACTTCGTGTTATCTTTTTGCTATATGCCTAATAAATTTCCGAAATTCAGTTAAATTGTTATGAAAATCATTCAGTCCTATTTATTATAAATTTTTATGACAAATATAATTAGATCCATTTGTACATTCAATTTTCCCGAAGAGGACGTGTATGCCCTCAATAAACAGTAAAATAATATAATAAAATGTACAAATGAATAATTAAGAAGTAACCATTATTAAGATTTGTTTAATCTTTTAATTATCTTTGAACAGTTTGTATACATTTATGGTTTGGAAAAGAAAATAATGTAAAATTAATTATTAGTGCGTGTTGATGTTGCTCACTTTCTGGTCAATTTCTTTAATGATGTTTTTTAGATCCTTCACTACCATTATCAATTTTGTTGCTACAACACCTGAAACATAGCATTAGAAAAAAAAAAACGTTTCATCTTTAATCTCTCTCTGCATTCAGAGAAATGACGGGCCCTGAGTCTGGAGCCTTAGACCAATCGGCCATCCTGACACTTCATCTTTAATGTACCAATGTTAAGCGAAAAATTAATAATAAAAAGTATATTATCATTAATGTTTTATATTTAAGATAACTATTAATATATTATTTTATATATTTATGAATAATTAGCCAAATTCCATAGCTGATTTTCTACAATTTCTTATTTTTTTCGCATTGTTTTTTTTCTATTTCATTATATGAATAGCGAGAAATGAACTTGATTTTCCCCATCTTTTGGCACTGTCTGGCAAACAGTCTTATAATTTTGACACCACCTTATGAAATCGGCTTAAGACCTAAATTTCTTTTAAGGCTTTTAAAGCCCACGGCTGAATTGCCCTTAGGGTAACTTTTTATAGGTAGTGTATCTTTTTATGATGTAACGCGTCACAATATAAAAAGTTTGGAAAATTTCCTAGCTATCATTTGATCTGGTGTATACAGAAGAGCAATATCCAACTTCCAATGTTCAACAGTGGCTAGAATCAAACCCGGGACCCTTCGCTTTGAACAGCGTTGTCCTGGTACTAGACTACGATGACCTTTTTACCTAATAATTGTAGATATTTAATTACCCTTGCTTATTGTCATCCTGTAGTTGTTTATATATTATAGATTCACAAGTCACAGGAAAGAAAACATGGAAAATCCAAAATATTTACTTCTGTAGAATTCAAATGAAGAAAACATGAAGAAATCAGAAATTGCTTACCTCCTGTTAGCGGTATCGAACCAAGTCCACTCCAAGTCGCTATCACCCCATGTACCACTCTCTTTGAAGTGAAATATGAGTTGGAAGAGGGAAAAAAGTGTTTTTGAAGGTATGATTGATACCATAAAAATTTTCCTTCAGAGGTATTTTCATTTTTAAAAAAATTGGCCCTCTATTTCTCATTTAGAAAAAAAATTGTGTTCACTTTAAATGTTAATTGAAGCATCCCTTTCTCAAATAATTCATCTTTTTTTCCCTCAAAAATAACTTATTAGGAAAATGTTATTTATAAATTATTTTAAAGTTATTAGAAAGATTGCAAGGTCTTATGTATGTGCATTTATTTAAACTATCAATTTTGTATTAGAGTTTATATTAGATATTATGTATTTTTTGTATCAGAATTAATATCTAGAAACTTTTTTCATACCGAAATTCTGCATTTTAACTCTAAGACTTAAAACATATTTAAAAATTTAACATATTATTGAAAAATAATTAATACTGTAAAACTTATTACTTAGTAAATCGAATTAATTATTCATTATTCAAAATGTAAAATTTTCACTTCGTATAGTGTAAAGTTGATTATTAAAATAAAATTTTTTAATGTGAAATTTTATTTATAAATTAATTTACTTTAATATTTAAAGCCATTTACTTTAGCGAAAAACATCACATACTAATAAATTATATTTAGTTATAAAAGCATTTGTATGTAAGAAAAATATTTTGTCCTGACTCTCCAATTTGAAAATTGTTATCGCTCTTACAATAATTTAATCATTGAAATATTTTCTCCTCTCACGAAAATCTGAATTGCGATAAATTCCAACGGATTTCTCTAATTTGGTTCCTGATTCCAGAAGAATGCGAACAATTTTTCCTTTCTCGACGTTTAGAATCATGAGATGAAGATTGAAATTCCTATCCTTTCCTTATTACTTCCGCTTGGAAATCATGACCGTTATTTATTTCCGGACATTAGTAGTAATAGCTGTACATTTTACTTTTTTTTTCAATTCGGAATCAGTCCCATTTTAAAGATGTAATATAGAAAACATTAGCCAATGGATAAATATTTTAAGTAGCTTTGGTAGTAAAACTTTGTATTTTAAATATAAAGTTTTACGTAAAAATATATGTATATAAAATGTAAACTCATTCAGAAATTTCTTTACTAAAATAAATAAAAGCATAAAGCTAGTACAAAAGTCTAAATATAAAGAATCTTTTAATGGTGATTTTTTTAATAAATGCCCCATTATGTGAGCTGTACAATTACTAAATTTGCAAATGTACAGAATTAAAATTTATAAAATTACGATGATTTAAACATTTTAATAAATTATTAGTTTATAATATTAAGTCTGTGTGTGTGAGTAACGCTTACAACTGAAGAATTTTTTGGGGGGAGGGGGGGGGAAATATACGCAAAAAATATCTAAATGACTTTTATTTGATAAGAAATGAATTTTTGAATCTCTTATATTTAAAACTATTATTTCAGTTTTTTAAGCTTTTCTAACTCAAGATTAATATTTAAATTATTCAATGAAATATTTTTTAATGTTCTATAAATATGGAAAAATAAAAAAAAGTTAATATTTTTTACCAGTGATTAGTTTTTCAATCGTTTTATCATAATATTATTTAATTTAGTTGTTTTCTTAATTGATCATATATTTACATTTTTATTTATTTAAATAAGAATTACTATTTTATAAATTTACCTTGTGATAAATGATAAAAAATTTGCGTTCCTATTTATTAGTTTAAACCTTTGTTTTGAAATAAATAATTATTTGACATAGAAAAAAATTAGAAAAACCATTTGTCGTCACAGCGTCGTCTTTTTATGTTTCCTTATTATTCTTGTTTTTTGTTAAATTTAAAAAAAAATTAACAGTCTAAACATGTATCTTTAAGTTTAGACTGTTAATTTTTAACTTCAGATTTTGAAATGTTTTCTAAAATAAGTTAGTTTACCAATTGAAAAACTAAAATAGTTTATCTTTTTCTATTTTTAACACACTATTATGCAAAATTCCATTAGACAGTAGGTGTTTTTTCACCTCCTGAAAATTAAAAACATTTTTTTAATAATTCTAATGATGATCAGTTGTACCTAAAAATTTCTAAGCTTGGTGGAGGAAAGGAGCGAGTTCGGCACCTTACTTAAGAAAAAAACTAATTTTCTAAAAATCTTGCTCATATTAGATATTTATTGTGTCTATAACGTATTTCATTAGGTATAGTGCTAAAGAAAGATGAAAGAAAATGCCGATCTCGTTACTCAGCCTTTGCTACATTTGATAACTTAAAAAGGCAAATATATTCAAACAAATCCTTAGCATTGTAATCATTCATAAATTTAACTAAATTTTATCTTAGACAGAAACAATTTTATCTTGGACATTATTGTTAAATTCATTATCCAAATTAAAGTGTCTTTAACCGCAAAAGCATTTTTAATCATCGAAAGCTACGTTGTTTGCTTTCTGGAAATAATTAGGAACGAAACATAATCTGACGCCTTTTTAAATATTTGTACATACTTCAGATTTTAAGAAAAACACGTATTTTACCCTTTGATCCGTTCCGTTTTATCATGTTTGCTTATCAGTTGTAAGTCGGAACTGTTTATTGATTTAACTGTGAGACTACGTTTGGGCATGCTCACGTGGACGCATGTTGCTGTAGATAAGATGATGAAGTTCAATAAAGTATTCTAATTGATATATGCGTAATACATGAAAACCTATTTTAGCCTTTGGAAAAATCAGGATTTCATTGTTTTGTAATATCTTCGTATTTATTATTACATCTACCAATTTCTTTAATAAAATTTTTGTCTTTTATACAAATACTTCAGCAATTATCTTGGCCAGTTAACATATGAGTTAGTGGATTTTTTTAAAATTAGTCTTAACAGTTTTCTAAATTCAACACAACATGCATATTTAATGATACGAAAAAATTATGGAGAGTTTAAATGTTATTTTTTCCCTCCCATTGCATTGAATATATAATAAATCGCATAACTTCACACAAACATGACTGTTCATAAAGCAAAATCACACGAATTTTCAACATGTTCAGGTAATGAAGTCCACGCATTATTTTTTTTCCGTTGCATAAGTTTAGTAGGTTGAGATTTTATAAATAATTAAATTCGATTCATCCTCTCTATATGATGATTTATGATTAAACCAATCTTATTTCCAATATTATATTTAAGAAGGATTATGTGATCAAAAAAAGATGAAATAAGGTAGGTCCCCTTTTCAAACAAAAAAAAAACAATCTCAAGTCATTAATTAATCATAACCGAGTTATAATGATGAACTTTGGACGCGTGCAATTTGAAGAGGAAAGATCCTAGGTTCAATCCCAGTTGAATCAAACCTGGAACATGGAAGATGGCCGGTGCTTTTGATGCACATCTGTCAAAGTAGATGCTTAGGAATTTTAAAGTTTCCTTCAATAGCGACACATAGACAGACCTCATTACCGAGAAAAAGATCCTACCGAATTATGAGATTATAGATCCTACCTTTTTATTAATTTGCTTAATTTCGGCAGGAAAAATTAATCAATTTTCATAACTGATTAATTCTTTATAAGAACTTGCAGCCATTTGACTGTGTCAAAAGAAAAGGAATAAATATTTATGTGTTTATTAACCCATTAGTTTTATTCACTGGTTAAAGAGTTAAAATGCTCTTTTTAATAAATCAATATTGTTCATTTAACTATTGATTTTAAATTATTAATGTTAAGTAGAATATGGTTAGAGCCAGTAGTTGACTGCGAGTATGTAATTTGATTTTTGACTAATAAAAGTAATTTTATGATGGTCAATACTATCGGAAAAAAAAAGAAAGAAAAATCTTCCCAATCTAATCAATCAAAGCCTTAAATTCGGGCTCATTCTGTAATTATCTGAATGTATAAAATATGTTTTCTGCATGAGCGTCTGTCAGGATGGGTGTTGGGAGAGTGTTTTTCTAGGGATACATAAATACGATATTCGTAACCGTCACCCACTTATTATGTATTGTATGCATGTATTATTTAATAATTAGAATATGAATGTATAAAATATATATTTCTGATCTTAAATAATCATTAATTTTACAGACTTTTTATACAGTAAAATATTTTATACTTTTAAAAGAAAAGAAATATACACGATATTTTCACGGTTCCAAAAATGTTGACTCAAAATATTATTGCCATTTACTTTTTGAACTTTAACACTTACGTTACATAGCATAAATTTTAAGTAAAGAAATAAAATTATAATTTAAATTAAAATGAAATGATTGTGACTATATTTAATTTGAGTTTTGTTGATAATTATTTCCAAACTTGTGAAAAATTTTACTCTGTAAGATAATCAGTTATTGACATTTTAACAAATTTGCTTTGGCAAATGCAAAATCCTATTTTATATATTTTTTTATTTATATAAAGCGTAAAATATGAAATAGTTATTAAATTAAATTGAATTGTAAGCAAATTTCCATATATATATATATATATATATATATATATATATATATATATATATATATATATATATATATATATATATATATATATATATATGTATATCAATCATTATATATATATATATATATATGAATGATGAAAACTTAACTTTTCTCAAATTTTATCCGTATAATTTTATACATTAAGTTATACTTATTTCGAAAAGTTTTGTTATTGGCTTGAATATTTAACTTTATTTTATTTGTTTCCTGAATTTATCTATTAATATTAATTCCTCAGTTTTAACATTAGAGAACCATTTTTCTCTTAATTATCTTTTTGTAAGATTTATCTGGATTAATCAACAGTTTTCTTTCTTCTAAATGTATGGTAACCATTTGTTAACTTTTTGCATTTCATGTATGTTTCCAGAAAAAAGATTTCGTAATACTGGCAATGAGCCTAAATGCTACTTAGAAAACGAATAAAAAACCCCCCATTTGGAACACTGCGATGAACCATTATCTTTTCCACACAAAAATATTTCTTAAGTATATATTCTTCTAAATATAAATACCATTTTACATTAAACATCTAAATATAAACCATTTCACATACTTTAAATTACATTATTTACAGCAAAAATAAAGATTTTTAAGTCTCAAATTTTCTTATCAAATATTAAATAGTTTCTTCAAATTTCACTAAGTTCCATTTCTTAAAATCTTCCGAGTGTCATTTTATAATGAAAATCAAAATAATGCTTTTGCTGTTCGATTAAAAATATTAGAAATCGAAACAAATAAATCAATTAGGTGATTCTATTGTTCCCGGAAATTACCGTCTAGTACATGAGTGAAACGACCTAACTGAAGTGAAGTGAAGCGAGCTACTTTAATTTAATGAAACTCAATTTCCACGGCGCCCTATAATCACACTCTATAATGAATTTATCAATGAAAAGCGAGGACTTCCTTTACAAGTTTAGATATCAATTATCGTGAGTGTTAGCCTTTCTACATTTCTAAGAAAAATACTATTCGTAAAAAAAAACTAATTAATTCCCATCAGACTACTGATAATAATCTTTTCTTATAAATAAAATTAAAAATTGGTTTGTAAATGTCACTTTTAAATAAAAAGGCAACCAAAATTTAATATGAAATTTTAATTAGACTAAAATAAAAAATGATTCAATTGTAAATTAAATAGGATAAATTAATTCTAAAAAATAATAAATGTACTAAAACCATACGGATTATGATATAATTCATTTTATTGTAAATTATATCAAAAAATATATAAATTAATAATGAACTTAACACAAGCTTTATTAACCCAGCTGAAAAAGTATCATTAATAAAATTTAACTTTTAATTATTATCAAAATCCGAAAGGAATAAAAATTAGGCTAATGGTTTCAAACTTCATTTTTACTTCCTTCGGAAAGAATATCACTTTAAATAAAAAATTTTATTTAATATTTTATTTAAGGCTATTAAATTAGTTATTTTTATATGTGTACGTATACACATTTTTTCTGTACAAGTAAATTATGCATGAGGAATTAAAGCAATTACATTTTCTTAAGAAATTACTACCGTTATATGTCATATTTAAATGACGTTAAACTGAATAAAATATCAAGTAATTTATCTAGCTTATTTAATACTTAACTTCTTATATAATTAAGTTGATTCAATATGTATGATATTTACAAAAATAAAAAATTTATGAAAAAAAAATTTTTTTTTTGCATGGTATTTATTTGCACATATAGTAAACTTAAACATGAAATAAATGAGATTCTTTTTCTTTTGTGCGATTTTAGTATTTAAAATATTTTACAGAAGAGGGTATTTTTTTATAAAAGTTATATAATGAAAGAAATCCTATTGGAACAATATTTTTTATAGTACTATCGTTGTAGATATATTAAAATTTTACTAATGTATGTAAAATTATATATATATTATATAAGTTTTCATTTAATATAGTTACATTATGTAATTAATTTAACTATATTAAATGAAAACTAAGTAATTTCATTCAAAATGTAATTGAAATAACATTTAGAGTTAAATAACCTTGTTTTCATTTATTGTAATGTATATATTTTTTGATTTTTATTTTGTTTGTAAAAAACTATAAAGCTCATATTTTTATGTATGAATACTTTAAAAATCTAATATGATTAAGTTTTCGTCCTTATTAAAATTCCATCATCAATTGAATGGAAGTATTTCACTTATTTTATTTCTGATAAAATCATTTCATTTTATAAATAAGTTTTAGCTACAAATTAAATTATATTCTACAGCCATATGCTAAAATTTTATACTTCTTTCTCCTCTCTTCCTTTTAAATATTTTCTTATTTCAGTTCACTTTAATATCAAATTAAAATTGTAATGGCTGAGAAAATTTTTTATTTAAGTTTTATTCAAGAATAAACAAGATTTTCATTAATAAATTATAAAATTATATCAATCACTCTCTTTAGGTAGTTAAGAAAATGAAATAAAAATAAAAGTTTTTCAAATTTAAAATGCAAAGTTTATGATAGTTCAAAGTATATACATTTTAATTCCTTTCTTTCTTTACGATAATTTAATATATAGCGCAAAGAAAAAAACATGTTTGAAGATTATCTTAACCTAAAAAATAAAATAATTCATGCAAGCAAAACTATTTAAATTTTTTAAAAATACATTAATAAATGGAAAACAATTTAAATCGTTATAAAAATACATTAGTAATGAATAATTGAATCCTAATTATATCATGTAAATTTTATTTGTTGTTATTTTATAATTTCTAATTGCGTTTAATGTTTCGTAAAAAATTTTGTTTTATTACATAACACTTACAAGAATTTATTGAAAGGGAATAAAAACTTCATGAGACCATAATTGAAAAAAATAAAAAGAAGAGGGGGCACCCGGGTTTGAACCGGGGACCTCTCGATCTGCAGTCGAATGCTCTACCACTGAGCTATACCCCCACGATCAACTTGGCATTTATATATTTACATATTTCCGTTGCAAAAATTCTCTTTACATTTAATTTTTAAAAGTTAAATTGTTTTCTTTTTTTAATTTCATTCTTTCAACTTTATTACATTGTTTACGTCGAAATTCTGAAACGCCGCAAAACAAGGGAAATTCTTTTATCGTCTCTGACTTATTTCCTCCAAGTATCACGTTAAAAAAAACTCCTTTTTATATTGAAGACAATTTTTTTTTCATTTTAAACAATTATTGACATTATTTATTTATGACTATTCTCTGAAGAAGTTTCTTTACCTTTGAAATTTTTAAATAAACTGTACAAAATGCTTAAAATTAGAAACTTTTAAAAAAATTTAAAATTTACAAATATTTTGTGTCGATAATGTTAAATAATAAAAAAAACTTAAAAAAATTAGTTTAAAATTCATATTAAACTAATTTTCAACTAAAACTTTAGAAATATGTTCAATTATATGGTACCCAAAAAACTACTGATGTATGGAAATGATGTTTTCAAAATTGTGTATTTTCTCAATTTGAATTTGTGATTCTTAATGTAATTCCTCTAAAAAAATGTTTATCTTGCATTGTAAAAGAGACAAAAATTCACTCCCTGTTTTTTTCTTTTTTTTCTCTCTCTTTTATTTGTCTCATTTAACATACAAGAGTTCAATAGAATATAATTAATTGTGAAACATTTTAAATCTTCCTTCTGAAGATATTCACAAGCTGATGTCACAACATTCCTCAATAGCTGCTGTCTACTCTTACATTAAAAAGAGGTTGTTACGTTGGTTTATCGCTTAAAAAGGATTATAAATTACATTTCGAAATGTGTGAAATTGTAAAATGTAAAGTACCAATACGAATTTCATAATATCATATATTTATAAACAAAAATTTAGTTCTTCAGCAAAATTTGATTGCTTTATAAGGAATGTTATTGAAAATAATTTCAAAATTAACAATTTAATTTTATTTTAATAGTATTTTTGATACCTTAATTACTTTGAAGCAACAATAATGAAAAATGTCCATTGTTAATTAGAATCCATTATTGGTTTAAATGAATGTCTTATCTTAAAAAAAGTTTGATTATAGTGAACTTGATTTTATAAGAAAAAATTTTCGTTCTTTTAATTAATCTTCGTGAATAAGAATCAGTCTCTGTGAGATATAGAAGATTGATAAACTAAAGACTGATATATTTTTTAAAAAAATCTTTCAGAATTTTCACATAATAGAATAAGAAAATGTTTTTGCTCCTGGCCTCAAATATAAAAATTAAATCAGCTGAATTTCTGGTCGTATTTAGAGGTCACCTTGACCGTTTACAGGACTAGGCATTTAGCGAGTTAGAAATCGTTCTTTGAGATATTGATTATTAGGAGAGTTACACAGAGTTTTCTATAAGGATTTATTATGAAAGGAATTTTGGACCGGAATATCTATATTTTTTATTAAAATTAGAATTGCATATTATTTCTACGTTTTAGAGATGAACCTAAGCAAGGAAAAATGAAAATAAATCAACATTATTTTCAAATTTCACAGTGTCTGTAATTAATTTTTCTGCTCTAATTAATTTTTTTAAAACTTTTATAGGATACTTTAGGAGCTCCATTTAAAAAATCAACTGTGGAAAGATGATAATTCAAAATTTTGTTTTCAAACAATGACAATTTTTTAAAATTTTGAAATACTAAACCACAATTATTTTTAATAAAATATTCAAAATCTTTGTTTTCTTGAAGATAAGATATATAAATTCTAAGCTTTTTTCATTTATACTCTAAGACTTGTTTTTTATTAAATTTTTTTATGAATTATTTTTCTACAAATATATTTTCTTCAATTAAACTTTAATTCACTCAAAGAGATTACTCACTCAGTAAAGAAAGTTTCACTATCAGAAAAATTAGATTACCAAAATTTTGTATCTGAACAAAAAATTTTTTTCCTTATGAAATAAAATGATATGCCAATTTGATATTGGTTTTTATAATATATATAATTAAGTTCTTTTTGGAATAAATAGTGATTGTTATAAATTGTATATACATTTAACTGTTTTATATTATACTTATTTTATAATATACATTAAAGAAAATGTATTTAGTAAAACATGTGTGCATTTAGCATTGGTTTGATATGGCTAAAAATATTCCAGTATATTTACGGATTAATTCAAATTATTTTCGCTTTATGTTCTTCAATTAAATTTTGGATAACCTGGATTCTACAGTAGACATTTCGGAATGTTAAATAGAATTATTTTATTTCCGCTTAAAGCCATTTAAATGCAATATGAAAAGACATTCTATTTTAATTTTATTTATATGAGCAACATTTTGCCATTAATGAAAACAAATTTTTCAATTACATCGCATACCAATCGGCAAAATCCAAATATGTATTTAAAAATTATATATGAGTTTCACCAATCACACACACACACACACACACACACAAGACATTTAAACGGTTAATGGTTCTTGTCAGACATACATAGTCAGAGGAGCATAATTCTGATAAGATGTCTATAGATTCTACTTGATATATCACATTCTTTGCACATCGTGACCTAATGATAAAATCTCGTTGTGCTGAGTACGCGGTTTCTTGTTCGATATCAGTTTCTGTTGAAATATGGGAACTTCTACTTTCTGCGTGTACATCTGTAGGGAACTTTTAAGTTTACCAGGGCTTTTCCCTATAGATGACATAAAAATGTAACTCACTATAGATGACACAAAAATGTGGCTCATTATAGATGACATAAAAATGTAGCTCACTATAGATGAGTCAGAAATGTGGCTCACTAGAGATAGATGATATATAAATGTGGCTCATTACAGATGAAAAGTCCTCTAGGAAGGAAAGACGAGTCAAATGTTTTGCAGTCGTATCTAGACTTTTAGACAACCGCAACATGAGTCGAATTGACAGAATCTATTTTATCTATTAATATAAGTTTTGTACATTTAATAAATTAGAAAAAGAATGTAAACTGTACTAAAAGAAAAAAACGCGACATTATCGAAGGAACTAAGAATCACATGACAGAAATACCTCTTAGATATAAAAGTAGAGCAATAGAAAAACATTTTTACGAGAAATTAAACAACTGCAGGTATCGATTTTATTAGAATATTTACTAGTTTATGGTGGGTTTCTCATTGTCTTCTACCATCGTCTTTTGCATACGTGAGCAAATTCAACTGAACCCTATAATTTTATGCGACTTTTGAATCGCTACAACGATGCACATCTATTGTAGGAATCGAACCCACGAGCAGTTTAGCTGAAAACCTAAGTACTAAATATTTTACTACCAGCTCAATTAGCTTATAGAGAAATGAAACTCGCTCAGTTAAAAGGTATAAAGAAAAAATTATTTTTTAAATTAATTAAAATTGCTCTCTAATATTAACTACTGCTATTATTAATTTTACTGATAATATAACAACTACTAATTTTTGTCTCATTCCTCCTGATATAAGACTATCTAAATACCATGAATTTTATTTAATAAAAAAAACTATTTTGAACTTTTTGGAGATTTATTTTAACGAAATAATGTTTGATCACATAGTTTGATTTATATATAAGAAATAAAGTTGCTTATAAGCTCCAAAACAACTAATGATTACGTTTGGATGATAAAACCATTCTGAATATAAGGTTATAAGTAAATACATTGAAAACTTCAAATGTTAAAAAAACTAATTTTATCAAGTCACAATAGCATATTTTTATTTACTCTCAAATTAAAAAGTCATCAGTGAGTGTGTATGATCTTATTTTTAAAAATAGATTTAACAAAAACGAATCGAGTACGTAGAAACAATACAAGGTTTTCTAGGTAGGATGTTATTAATTCCCTGTGAGAAAACTTTTGAAATAGAGTCAAGATGCATCAAGTTATGTTTTATTAGAGCTTCTATCTTTATTTTAGGATTTGGATATTGGAAAAGTCATTTTCTTGGATATCTGAGTTTTGAAAATACACTTGAATGTCAAATGAGCCTGAATATAATTAAATAATTACGCATGTCAGAGATTGTAAGAGTTCATTATTGAGAAAGCATAGAAGTTACAGATAGTAAATATGCTCATGATAAAGGCAGATTTACGAAGTTTCGTGAGAAATAATTTGAGGTTTAAAAGTTTAAATCGCAGCTGAATGTTATTTTAAAAAATAGTTGATGTTTTCGCTTAATATTTTAAGAGTAATTGTCTTACTAAAAGTTTATTAGCAATACTTAATAGTTTTTATACTTATAATAAAAGTAATACGCGCATGCACTCATGTGCACATACATATAACATTAATTTGTATGTGCATGAGTGTGTGTGCATACATATATAACATTATTTTTGTCTATTATTTCAGATTTGAAATTATAGGATTTCATAGCATCATCGTATCGAGATACTTCATGTGAACTAACATTTATGAAAACATATATTATTTTACTGAATATTTTTTAAGTTTCCTTAAAAAGTTTCTCAAAAGTTATTTTTAAATTGTTTTCTTGTTTTAATATTAGCAGAAACGCAAGAAATCAAATGGTAATAGAAATACATTATTTTGCATTATTTTTCTTATCTATTAAATGTTTATTTACTGAAATAAATTTACTCGTCAGTAAATTTTTGTACATGGTTTTGCATTTTATTTCAATCATTTCTGATGTGGCACATGACTGAAGCCTGCTTTAATTTTACTTCATTCATATTTTTACTATATAGGATATCTATAACATATGTGACACATTTTAATGTTAAATGATTTGTATAATAATAAATTTAGGTTTAACTAATAAAATTCAAAAAACTCAAATTTACTTAGAATTAAAAAAAAATTAAAACCTGTTTGCCAACGAACTTTTATGTACTTCTTTTGTCTCAAAGAATGTGAAGATGTCAATCGATTTCAAGTCAGGATTAAGGGCAAGCATTATAATCTTGGCCTGTAGGAGTCGCCAGTGTCGATATTTTCCTTCTAGAAATAATGTCCTTAAATAAGGTTCAACTAAAAAATTCCTGTACACACGGGTGATATGAGCGCTAAAGGAATGTTCAATATGTGAAATGGTTGAAGTGGTCGATGCAAACAATAAGTATAATGTTCAAATTAGGAAATGAAACTGACTTCAGTTAATAACACGAAATGACAATATTTACAGCAGAAAAATTATTCAAATGGGAAAAGAAAATTGTTCCTGGAAACTTTCACATCGTAAAAAATATATCAATTACTCTATAAATGTCAAGTGCTTGTTCAGAATTTCATTAATTTATGAGCTCTAAACATACATCAGAATGTGTCAGTCATTTTATAGATATCTGTATGAAAAGCTTTCATTTTAAACAGAATATTTTTCATGAATAATTTGATAAAAACTTACAGACATCGAGAATTTTTTCTGATTTGCATTTAAATATGAAGAAACTTAGTAACATATCGTATAATTTTAAAATTATCCTAAATGTAATTTTATTATTTACTGATAAATATTTGAAACTAATTAAAGTAATTTAATAATGAAAACTTTACTTTTATATTTTTCCTTCGCATAATGCATTGATTTTCAATGTTTATTGCATTTATAATCAACAACTCAACGAAGTACAGCTTTAATGATATCAATTTTGTGTCTAATCATTATTAATATAAATAATATAAAAACGATACCTGCAAAATAAAGTATTATGATGTAATGTCTCGCCATCGGCACTTCCGATTTTAAGAGCCTATGTTTTTTTTTTGTTTGTTTTGATTCAGTGACTCTCTTTGTACGCCAAGCAGGCGAGAGAGATTGTCGCGAACCCATACATGACTCCTTGTAAATTTTGTTCTTTTTTTAATTAAATGTGTATGTTTCAAAATTGGAGTCTTTTGTTTGTTTCATAACAATGATATGAATGAAAATAGTCCAATTATTTGTTTAGAAATTCATTGATTTTAAAATCCCACCTTTTGTCTTTCATATATTAAGTAGCTTTAAAAGTGCGATATAATTTTTGTTATTCCAATATTTCACTTTTAGTTCATAAGGAACTATATATTTCTTAAATTTTAGGAAATTTAATTTTTCTCAACGAATTTCCCAGAACTTGAAAGATTTCATTTTGGTTTAATTGAAAATTGTTTACTCATTGTAAAGATTTTCCTAAGCGACTTTCATCGAAATCCAGACACCCTGTGTGTGTTGTTCAAATTTCATCATCAATATCCTTTTTAAACAGCTGTTTCAAGTTACAACCCACTCGTTTACCAATAAGTCATTGTTGGCGTTTTATTGTTGACTGTAAATAATTGGAGATACGCGCATAAATCTGTCACGAAATATTTGTCCATGGCTTGAAAGGGGAGTACATATTGTATTTTAAGAATACGGCGATTGTAAGATTGGCAAATAAATATCTTGACCACTCAGCTGATTTATTGGCGTTTCCAAAAATGTGACGTGTTTCATTTTTCTTTCGATACCTCATGGCATGATCAATCAGAAAAGTACTAGGTCCATCCCTTTTGAGATATCGCTGTTTGTCGTTATCGTCGTCTGGTGATAAGAAAGCTCTAAAGAGTGAAAATCAGATAAATCAGTGAGCAGAAAGTTGGTTCAGATCTGCGGTGGGATCTTTTCGTGTTGGTGACTGAAGCAGGTACACGACAACATATCATCGCTGCTAGCCTGTGGCAGTTTTACCTCTTAATTTAGCTGTGTTCTACTGTAGAACTTAAAAGTGAGTCATTTATTTGTTTCGAACTTATATTAGTAATTGTATGTCGTAAATTGATATTAAATTATTAATTTTATAAACTATTAGAATCTTAAGAAATTAAAATGGAACACTGTAAGTAATACAGTTCTCGACAAAATCATAATGTACTAAATATACATAACTGTTTTAGGAAAGCGAAATATTTTCTTACATTAAACCTAGCTAAAAAAATTCTTTTTTTTTTTTTTACAATCTTTTTAATATGTTTGATTATAAAAATTTATTTCCATATATAGGATCAATTTAATTAAATGATATATAGTTTAAATTGTGCATTTGTTTGATTAAAGCAAGCATTTTTCATCAAGCTATCAGATATATAATAAAATATTAAATATATGTTTATCGTATGAGTAAAATATGATATTACTAATATCATTTTTCTGTTGTACAAATTAAACTAAATTATACATGACAATTCTAATTATAGGTAGAGATTTTTGTATAATTAGTCATGTAAAATACATTAAATAAATATTTTTCTTAATTACTATGTTAAAATTTCAGTTATATAAATAAAATGCTGAATTGAAAACTTTTAAAATGCAAATGCTGCCTTTATATAAAACATTCTATCAAAAATATTAAATTATAATTTAAGAAATGATTCAGGCAAATTATAAAAATACTTTTTTCCTTTTTGCGTATTTAATTAAAAAAATTTCCTTGTGTTTTGAGTCTTTGCTTTATGAATGCAATATAGATTTAACATCTGTCTTGTCATTCATCTAAATCAAGCGCGTTTTCAATGTCATTGCAACAAAGGAAAAAACAATGTGTAGCGTCAAGAAATATACTTTATTTGATTCGGGAATGCTAGCGAGAAAACATTAACAAAATAAGCACAGTGTAAGATAAAATGTGGTAAAAGTAAAATTTATTCATTTTTTTTTGAAAAATGTTTATTAAAAAATGACTAATAGCAAATAGGAAGGAAAAAATATTGAACACTTATATTTATTCTGGATTTATTGCTATTAAATTATATCATCTACGCTGTTATATGATAAATTCTGCTGCAACTTTAAGGTAAGACTAAATCAATTTAAATATTTTCTTATTTTAATAAATGTACATTTAGATCAGTTTTATATTCTTTATTACGTGCTGCATTTTAAAATATTATGAAAATACTTTAAAGTATTATGTATTAAATATTTTTTTCATACTTGATTAGTATTTTTTATAAACATGCATAAACATCTTGACACAGTTTTAAATTTATCATTACACAAGAACTTAAATGTTTATATTTTTGAAATGAAGAAGAAATTTTAAAATTCTAATTATTTTTGACAGGAAAATTTATTTATAACATTCCACGTTAAAACTTACTAATTCAAAATTTTTTTTTCCTTGAATAAAAAAATTAGTTTCTACATGGTTATGAAAAGTTTATTATTGGAATTTAAATATTTAAAACTGCACGATTTGATATTAAAGCGAAAAACTGCCCTTATAAAAAGTAAATATAATTTGAACAAAAAATCTTATTGATTTTGTATAGAAAATCGTATTTTATAAATTATATAAGGAAAAAAATAATACATCAAAATACAGTTCAAATTGATTTAAAATACAAACCAAGGCAATATTTATGATTATAAAAATTGTTTTGAAATATTTAATGTAAAAAAAATATTTTTGATGTAAGAATTAAAAGAAATATTAAATAGCGGGGATTCAAGTGAATATATATATATATATATATATATATATGTGTGTGTGTGTGTGTGTGTGTGTGTGTGTGTGTGTGTGTGTGTGTGTGTGTGTGTGTGTGTGTGTGTGTAAATCATAAACACTAGACAGCTATGCAACGATCAAAATTTAATTATATTGAAATAAATCATATGCATGAATTGTTATGCTTCTTATTCTTACACATGTAAGCGTGTTTACTGTATGCTATGTTTATTAAAGGAATTACAACGAATTCATAGAAGCAGCTTATTAATATATAATATGTGTTACAAGAATTCTATATTTTCACTTATGTTATTTCCAGTTTTATTATTTTAATTCAACAAAACATCTAGAAATTTGATTTTATTTTTGAATAAACTCGGAGTGAAGAAAAATAATAGACCACAATTATTAATCTTTCTTTTTATTTAAGATAACAGCTGTTTTTACCAAGTCAACACAGTTTTTTTTCCCTTTTGCATCATCTTTTGAGAGTTTGTAGAGGTGGAAAATCACATCTGTCAGAGTTATCTTTTTATCAGATTGTAACAGATTACATTTTTAAGGGTTCTTTGGTACTTAAAAGAGTTCGCAACATGTGATCTCAATTGGCATGCTTATAGTGATTAAGTGGTGAGATTACATGTGCTGTATTTTCACGTTAAAGTTTCCTCAGGTCAGTTTTTTATGGCCTCGTGTTCGAAATTTATATTTAACTTTGAATAAAATATGATAGTTATATTTTCCTAAAAAAATTTGTGCATTGTTGATTATAAAAAAGTGTATCGTGTATATGCTGTTCTTAATTTAATCTATTAAAAAAAAAGTTTTCCTAAAAGAATTTATAAGAAGCGTTTATATATTTCTTTAGTTTTGTAAATTTCTGAAGAAATTTCACTGTCCCAGTTTTTTTCTAATGAATAATTTAATATGTATTTATATATTAGAGCACTCATGTACAAAATAGCTTCCGGAGAGCGAATAGCAAACTGAATCAAACTTTAAGGAATGGAAATATTTATAAAATATTTCATTTTAATTCATTTGCTTATTAAAAATTATCAGTTTACTAATGTATCCCATTTATAAGTGAATTTTTTATTAGTCATAAATTTCCTTGAATAAATTTTTTTGCTTTAAATTACAGCAATTTCTTATGCATTTAGAATTAAAAAAAGTATGATGGAAAGAAAATTACGCAAGCAAAAATATTTTTTTATTGAGAACATTAGAATTTTTTAGAAGAAAAATTTTAATTTCAAATTAAAATCTTTTCTGACTAGTTGCTCCAAACTGACCTAAGGAAATTTTAACTTGAAAATAGAGCACATGTATTCTCGCCATTTTGCTACAAGCATGCCAATTGTGATCACATGCTGCGAAGAAATCTATGAAAAGAACTATCGTTGTTAAATAGTCGTAATCAGTAAAACAGATTCTCTTTAAAAATGCTCTAACAATATTTTAGCAAAAATTTGTCTTAATCTTTGTTAGTATTTTCAAATATTTAAGATATTTATATGGTAATATATTAGGAATATGTCTTATACTACAACATTTTTCTTTGTCCTTTATTCTACACGCATTTTTAATAACTCTACAATCTTGTGAATTCAATACGTTAAAAAAAATAAATATTTACAATTGTGTGGTTGAGCTAAGCTAACCAATGACTGATTTCAGGTATGTATGTCAAATGTCTCAAAATTTTCAAGGGTTTAAAAAACATAAATAATCATATAGTTTCTCATTAATTTGAGTTATTTAAATTTCTGCAACTAAGATATTTTGCGTCACACATTTTTAGATTCTTTTGTTATTTATTAATTCTAAAAATTAATATAATACTATTAAATACTTTAGTTTTACACATTTGTCTTCAGTCATATGATGATGTCCAATCGGATCTTCCATCATACAAGTGAATGCTTTTTGTGCTTTTTAAATATTATATTTGTGCTTTATATATATATATATATATATATATGTTCGATCCTTTTAATAAATTATTTTATTTTTGCAAATGATCTCAATTTCATATCTTTTGTAATATTTATTAAATTTTTACACATAAAAAGGAGCATTATAAATGAGTTTCTGATTTTTCCTTTACAAATATGAGAATAATGCAATTTTCTGAATATAGTTGCCATACTGATTTTGGAGTATGTTTTTATATAAAAACAACTTAGCCATTATCTATGAAAAACAAAGTGGTGGTTTTTTTCTGTCGCATGCCCTAACCATATGTAAAAATACAGAACATATCAAAAGAAGTTCATTTCCTTTATATTTTTACAGTTATAACAAAAATATTCTTTTGGAGTAAATCGATTATCCTCTTGTACCAATTTTATTTTTATATTATCAAACAAAAGCGCAAAATTCGCAGATTCAACTGTAACTCTCGATTTTCTGATGATTCCAACGACCCACTGCAAAATAAGTACAATGTATAATAATTAATTACCCATATTTATTAAAACTAAACTTCTTCTCTAATATTAACTCATAATTTAAACTTAACACTTTTGGCGATATTTTATGACAAAAGAGTTCCTAAACATGGCTACTTTTGGGCAGATTTAGGTCTTACATGACTGTTAATCATGATACTTTAAAAAATTTTACCGCTAAATTATAAATGTTTTTTAAAAAAATATTATGTTTGTTTTAATTATTATAAAATCTTAATATACAAATATTACAATAATTTGTTAAATAAAGTAAATACAGTTCAGCAGTTATGGTCAGAGAATGATGATTTATAACGGATTCCCTTTCTTGAATTATACATGATAGAAAATTGTTAAATCTGACTCTGATATATTAATTGCTAATACTGTATTGCTTATCTCAATATCTCAAAAATATTAAAATTTCTCTTTTTAAAATTGAACTTTTGAAATTCAATTGAAATATTTTTCAATTGAATTTCAATCCCAATTATATGTTTAAAGATTTTCAACTGAGAGTTTGTTCGAATAGTTTTAGTATAAAATTTGGTTAGATTCTCATTTGGTTAAATGTGTTGTAGTTTCGAGTACTTTATTATTTAATTAGTACAAATAATTTTTCTAGAGCTATTTTATTACTTTCTATCAGGAAAAACATCTTTTTTAATACCAATATTCAGTTATGGTAGAGCAAAATAGAGGAATGTATTGCTCACCCCTTCAAAAAAAGAAAAAAAAAAGAAAAAAGAAAGAGTGAGAGAGAAACAGAACCGTAGCTTTTTTTTTTATCAATGAGACGCGATGATTTTAATCGCACGAAATCGTAAATATAAGCTAGAACTGCTAATTTTGTTTTATAAGAACTGAAATTTTTTATTAAACTATCCATGCCCTCCTTATTTGCTATTTTGGCGGTTTACCAAAGGAACTTAAGTTTCCTGAAACTAGTTCACGGGAATCGTTACGTATTCTTAGACCATTTAATTGATATTTGATAAAGTAGTTCACCAACATTTTATTTAAATTTAGGTACAAAAAAAATTATTTAACACAAATTTAAATAAACCATACATTTTAAAGACAAGGTTATATTTTGATGGTTTAATTTTCTTACATTTCTAGTACCAAAAATCTTCCAAGCCTTTTTCGTTTCCGGTTTTCGTCTGTTATGTATTTCGTCTGTTATGTAATCGAACATTATTTATGAATCGATGGCTCCAACAGGAGTGAACTAGCAATGGCGATGGTAATAAGATCAATGTACATTAACTAATCAATTTTAGTGAAATTTTATTGTTGAAAAAAAAAAAAACTTGGGCGTCAATCGCATTATAAAACCATGACGACAAGGTCTAATGACGAGGGCATTGACTTCGACTGCGGTTGAGAGCATCCAAATAACAGTCCAGTCCACAGTGCTTTGCATAATTCTCGTTCTCGTCAAATTCATCACAGAACAATACGATCACGATTTTTCTGAAGTAATAGATTTTAATATATTTATTATTTATTATTGTACTTCTTTTTCCAAGAAACAAGATAAGCATAGGAAAAGATGTTGAGTTGATAAATTTTTCACAATATTCATATCAGAAAATTTAAGAGTTATAGCTAAAAACGTTTCTTATAACATTCGTTGCTCTAATGAAGTCATATCCAGGTCTGATGCTCGATTTCCATTTTGGAATTTTTTTTTTATTATTTTTATTTTCTTATTTTCAAAATAAACGTTGTATGTTTGATATTTTTAAATAATATTTTTACATGAAATAAATTAAGTAAAGATCTAATTAGACAAAATATTTTAATTCGTTACATATATATATATATATATATATATATATATATATATATATATATATATATATATATATATATATATATATATATATATATATGGTGCTATTGTCATCAAATACTAGAAAACTGATAATTGCTGTAAATCTTATCCAAATATTCAATTTGTATATGTCATCCGAGAGAAATTTTCATACCATTCATTATGTTCACTATATTCCGCATTCACTTATCTTTAAAGAGGAAACTCGAAAAAACTTCTATATAACTAAAATACTATTCTTTTCTTGGCCAACAATGAAGGGGATTCGAATGTGAGACTTTTCTCTCCGAGAAACAAGCTCTCCTCCACCAGGCCATAGTCAATCAAGCTAATACTCTGGAAAAAAAAAACTTTAATTTAATGATAGTCGGGAAAATTTTTTTCCGATAATAGGCCTAATTCATAAAATTTAAAGAAAGAAAACTTCCACCAGTTACCCGAATACATTAACAATGCTTCTACCACACAAAACTGGCTACAGTAGAACGCAAACTATCCGGAATTGCTTTAAGAAAAATAAATTAAGCTGCGGAAGAGACCGGAAATGAGAATAAGAAAAAGCTCAAGAAAAGGAAAGGTAAGAAGGGAGAAGATGAAAATGAATGAGTGTGTGTGTGTGTGTGTCACTCGAGAAATTCAGAAACATTCTTTTGAAAATTCCTGAAAGTTCAGAAGTTAGTGCTGAAGATATAAGAGAATAAATTATGAGTCTGACACTGTATTTCAAATTGCAAATAATGGTCAACTTAGTGAAAATGTTTATAAGGATGACCCTAACGTACAAGTTGAAGCAGACACTGGACCATCGACGAGTAAAACATTTGCTGACTTTGAAACAGTTTTGAAGAGGATGAAGCGTTAACTTGAATGTGATCACAAGAAAATTCTCAAAATAAATTCTTTTTTTTTTTAAAAATATATAGTTTTTTTTCTCCCGTTTTCAATAAACAATAATTAAAATGGACCATATTTTAAAAAAATCCAATGAGTTCGGATAATTAAGTCGGATAATACCAATTAATAAGGATAATTGGAATTCTACTGTATAAATATGAAGTTGCAACCTTCCATTCCTATGAAGGCTGTTTTATTCCCATTGTGAACTCGTATTTTTAACTATTTTTCTTTCCTTTTCTGTTAAAAAAGCTATTCATTATTTTGTAAATGTTAGTGTTTGACAATTTATTTTATATAGAGTGTTATTATCATCAGAATGTATGCACATATTAGAATGTGTTAATTAATTAGTAATACAGATTACATGATGAACATCAATGTTAATAGTACTATGTCTTGCAAAATAAAAATTACTTTTAAAAAATTCTTTAAGTTTCTATGATACATGAACATTAGGTATATTAAAACAACGCCATTAAAACTGTTAATTAAATATTTTCGCAATTAAATGAATGTAATTAAAAGTTATTCCAATTAAATTACAATTAACTGAAATTATTTATCTCATTATGTCTCAGTTGCTTTGCTCTACGTTAGATAAAATGATTATTTCTAAAAATAAAATATATTGGTACTATAATTTCGAAGGAAAAAGATCTAATAACTTCAATATGAACTATGTTACCTATGTGGAATTCAACTCCATTAATAATGCATCGATCAAACTTTTCTAATCTGAGTGATGTTACGATGCTATAAAAACTTACACGTCAGAATAAAAAAGTAGATTTTGCGCCTTCACGAATTGGCAACATTCCACATTTTCTGTAGTGATAGTGAGTAATCAGTTTAAAGTGGGGTTAACAGACTTACAAAATGAACTGCAATATCTTAAAAAAATGAGGTTTAATATTTCACAAATAAAGTTTCATATTTCCTTTGACCAATAATCTCTCAACATTTAAGATATTAAAAAAAGCAAACCAAGCTACTCAGTAGAAAATGTTTTACAATACGCACTTTATCCATTTTTTATTATAAATACATATTTATATTTCAAAGTAAAGATTCCTCGAATATATTTAAACATACTCATTAAGGATTGTGGTCTTAGATTTGTGGTAAATATTTGTAAAGTTGTATTTAAAACAAAGTTAGAATTGCTGATTAAAGTACTCAAAATAATTATCAATAAAAAAATTTGACACATTAATGTACTTATCTCCGAAATATCATTAATTTACGATTGACCTTTATTTAAAAAATCGTTTTGAAAAAATTTCATAAATGTATATGGAATTGATAATGGAGAAATAAATACAAATACTTAAAAAAAAATTCACTATCATACTTGCTTTTATTAAAAAAAATATAATTGGCTGCATTTTTATACTTTTTAGCCGTAAATTCATACCGTTAAATTCTCAGTAGAAAAGATATATGAGCAACAATAAATGACGCTTGAAATACATTCTTCTCTCTTTAAACAGTTAGTTATTCGAATTTCTCAACTCTAGTTTTTAAAGAAACGTTTTTTAAGGACACGTGTAAGAACTGTGAGACGTTAAGCAAATTGGACGCATACAGATGTCAAAGGCATCTGTTGCTTTTACCCTTTTTTCCCTATAAATCACCCCCGGAAAGTGCTTACGTCAAGACGCGTCTACCAAGGTAGGTGTCTCTTCCGGAAGATTCTTCGCGAAGCTGACTCACGGGAGAGATGAATAAGTTGGTTAAAAACGGAGTGTTTTAGAAGCGTTTTTTTTTATTTATTTTGGCGATTTAAATACTACTGAATGTTATTTGATTTTTGGAGGTATTTCAAAAAAATCTTCAATAAACACATTTTTCTCTTATTATTTAGGAAAATATAATATATAGAAATTTATACAATGTTGTGTATACATTATAATTTAAAGCTGCAGGATTTATATATTTGCATAACTATTTCTTAAAAGTAATAAACTCAAAAATAAAAATAAAAGTAATAAGCGTCAGAATTTTTATCTTTACCTGAGATATATGCTTCTAACCAGCTTGCTTCGATAAATTGTCATATTAATACTAAGTGAATCGGATTTAAAATTGATTTATCGAAAATCTTGTAATCATGCAACATAATTTGGTTTAATTTATTTTAACAAGTTTTTAATTTACTTTATTTTTTCCCGTATTTCGTTCCTATATTTATAGCTACATTTTCATATGTTCAAGCTTAGTTAAAAGTATTTTAAGTAATAAGTAATAAAGTAGATGTATTTATTCATTTTAATTTATTATTTAATTAATACATATAAAGCAATTAATATAATCATATAAATTTAAAATATTATATGCTACTTGTGTCACAGATTCTGCTATATCTGTGACACAAGACCAAAAATATTATCGGTTCATTCAAGCATAGACTAAATACTGAGACATAAGAGTTATTATAAAAAGAAGAATTTTATTTAAAAAAAAAAAAAAGACGAGAGTCAAAGTTAAATTTTAATACATTTTTTGAACAAATATAAAATAATCCTAATTATAAAATGAAAATGCTTTTTTGAGTAATTATTTACTGAACACAAAAGTTTTGTGTGAATTAAAGAGTATTTATTTTTTATTTTTTACAAAACTGCCATTTATTACTTATTTTTTTCATCTAGCAATTTCAGGTGAAAGTTTTCCAGAAGCAAAATACTTTAAAATTCGCTGATATATTTTAATCAAAATTTTGCAAATGCGACGTTTAATTTTTAAAAAGTATTTCGTACAGGAAGAAGTTAGAAAATAATCTATAAGATTTTATCATCTAATGAAAGAGATTTTATAATCTAATGAAAAATCGATTCTTCAATTATAATTATTTTAATTATCTTAGAAGCTTTTTTGAAATTAACATGTATTTGATATATTTTCTGCAGTATTGCTTATCTTATTTGCTTAATACAAACTAGTGCTGACTCTTGACTACAGTATTAATTACAACAAAGCTACAAAAATTTAGTTAATAAATATCATTATTAATAATAATCACTATTAGAAGAGATATCGGTGTTTTTTATAGCATGCATGTTCAAACGAAAAATATTATGGAAGTCTAGCTTCTCAGATAGAACACTGACATTTGGTAAATGAAATTGAAACGGGAAGAAGTCAAAAATTTTCTAGTTCACGGTAACTATGTTGATTTATTGGTACTTGTACCACACTCTTCGAAGTGAAGGTGTCCAGGTTTGATCCCAGCCATTATTGAACTATTGGTCAGATACGTTTTGCCTGTCGGAGTGAGTAAAGGGGATTTTTTCAGTTTTTTTTTTCTATTGCGACACAGTTATGTATGTATCCATAGAAGTACGACAAACCGTATCTATGCAATTAATCTCAGTAGGACGTTCATATATATCCTTCAAAACTCTTGACTGTTAAACTGCTCGCTTTATGATGTCAAGGGGTCAAAGTATTCATACCAATACCTATATATTAATTAGACACTAATATTGATAAAGTAAGTAGTAATGATACATATTTATTAACTAATGTTCTAATTTTACGAAAAGAAAAAGAGTTACATATTATATATTAACTTTTATTCAATATATGTGTATTATGTGAAAAATATTAACGGCTAATATTTTATTTTTTTTGCCCTTATTAAATTTTTTTCCAATAAAATTCGGAGCACAAGCTCTTCTGAAAGATATTTTAATGATTCGATTTTGTAACAGTTTTTAACTGATTGTGTTGTGAATTCTTATAAAAAGTTGTTCAAATTAAAAGAACACAAGCGAATTAAAAATTATATCCTGTGATAAAGGAATGAGTATAAATCAAGTACTATACAATTAAATATCTTTCTATATGATAAAATACCTTATCTTATTTGATCAAATAATAATGCATTTTTTACAAATGTGGCAAAAATAATGTCTCAATATATTCTCGCAGTAAGAGCAATATTTGTTTGCTTCACTTTTTTTTTAAAGATTTGTTTACTCCTTTATTTTTATAAACACAACTGTTGCCTTAGAGACAACCTTCAATTGTTTTTATGTTCAACAAAGATTACACCATGGAAGAGATTAGTAGTTCTATAGTTTCTAGAATCTTTAAAAAACAATGGTTAATTGATAATGAGCAATATTTACATGGGTTTGCTTTAAATAATTTTTTATTTTTAAAATTGAAATCAGATTAAAACATATTTTTAGAAAAATGTGTTACATCTACTTAATTGTTTATTTTAATTATAAAGTTTGAAATTTGAGTTTAGCTGTGGTATTTTTACTAATAATAAGAAAAGTAAATAATTAATAATAAGAAAAATAAATACCCAACAATAAGAAAAGTAAACAGTAAGGAAAAAAATTTGAACTTTCAGAAACAATTGTTAGATTCTATATAACTTTTTACTGTAAATAACCCTAAAATCTTAAATAACTGAATGGAACTTTGAAATAATAATGAAATCTTCAATACTTCATATAAATTATGAAGTGACATATAATCATATCCTTTATAATATTTTCTGTAATTTATGAAGTAAAACATTTAATGACATGTTCATAATCTCATTATGAATTATTAATTAAAAATATTAAATAAAATTTTGTTCGTATTTTAAAAACATTTTAATAATTTAATTTCAATCGATATTTATTTCATATAAAATAAAATTTTTGAGGTGAATGTTATTGATGATAAATTTAACTACAGCTCTTTCACGATAAATTTTTGATAAGATATCTTACAACAGCGAATCTATTTTTCATATTTAAAATAAGCTTCATCTTTCATTACAGTTAATGTCGTTGCATGCTTTGCGCAGTTGCAGTTAAATCTGGGAACAATGGTTTTTACGAGTGATGTTGTGTTTCCCACTCCCAATTTTACCTTTAAACATCAATTTGAAAGTACTTTTATAATTTAGGGCGTAAATTTATTATTATTATTTATTCTTAAATTCTTCTTGATGAAACTTATCCTGAAGAATTCAATTTTGATTGAAAATAAGCATTTCACAATTCTGCAGCTGAAAGTAATCATATATGTAATGACTCAAAATTTTATGTTAATGCCAAAAACACAAAAACAACTAAATTTTTTAACAAAACACATTTTTTATTTGCTTAAATCTTTAAAAAATTGCAAGAAGAAAATTATAACAGCTGAAATCTTTTGAACGATACTGCATGTACACGTGCAAACACGAATGTGTGCATGGTTTGTCATCCGTAAAATGCAATATGTTGAATGTCTGTTCTATTTTAATCCATAGTACTTCATTAAAGAAGTAATAAAATGTTTCTTCCACACCTGTGTTTTCTAATGAAACCTATTCTATAAAAAGAACCTTACTACACATGAAATCGAAATAATGATCATTTTATTATATTAGATGCTGTGGCAACCGATTTACATTAACAGTAAAAGAAAGGGGAGAATTAGAAATGCTGTAAAGTTTTGCGATAAAAAAATTTCACTCTCAAGAAAAATTATTTCAGAGAAAAAATCATTTAAAACATTAAAGTATTAAAAGGAATTTAAATTACTTATTAAAGAAAGTAGTTATTTTTAAGAGAATGTGGTATAAAATTCCAAAAAGAGTGTTTTCTACTTAATAATAAATTAAGTATTTTTAAAATATTTTAATTAATAATTTTCAGAAAAATAATTATTTAAACATCTTTCTCAATATTTATTTCTAAAAAAATTCTAATAAAAGAGCTAAAATCAAAATTTCTTTCGTTTCTTGGTGCATTTCATAAATAGTTGACGAGTGCATTTTTCACAATGATAAATGTATGAAATTTTATAAAAATGATTTACTTACCTATTAACAATAATTTATGTAACAAATATAAGCAGTGCAAAAGTTTAAGAACAACAATTAAAGAAACATAAATACTCTGAATTAATTCTTCACAAACTGAATAATTTTGTCAATTTAATGGCTCTTTTTTCTTTAAAGAATTAGATAAGATTAAATTATTTTCTAAATTATATTAATTTATAAATAGAGTTAATATATTAAAGAAGATTATTATATTTATTAAATTCATTATTTCGTATGATGATTTTTCTGTGAATGCCAAATGATAATATTAAGATGAGAATGCATTTATCGCTTGATAAATGAAATCAAAGGAAAATGCAAAAAGTCCTTCGGAAAATAAAATGTATTGAATATTATTAATTTTTTACTATTAATAAATAATTTAAAAAACTAAACCTATGACACGACAGCCCTTGGGGGCCAAGACCTACAGTGCCCATATCTGTTTTTATAACCGAGAGCCCTGGGGTGCAAAGCATATGTCACTGTTAGGTGGCCAGCCTAACGCGAATAATTAATTTATATCGAAATAATGTAATAAATTAGCTATGAAAATTTATCATAACTAAAGTTACAATTTATAGAAAACTATTTGAATAAATATGCAAAAACCGTTTTTAGATGAGTGAGCTAAATATAATTCATAAATGTTTATTCTGTTTAATCATTAACGTTAGAAATAGTTAAACAGAATAAACATTTATCAGAATTTTTAAAAATATCCAGAATTTTTTATAACGTAAAAAATTCTGGCTATAAAATAGTATTTTTCTTTTTTACCATTTATGTAAATCAAATTTTTTTTCAATTGAATTCAAAATGGAAACTAGTAATTAAATTGCGATATTTAGAATTACAATTAAATGCTGCTTTTTTTTCAAATAAATTAAATTTCTCCAAAATTATTTATTATAAGAATTTAAATATAAAAAAGCAAGGAAGAAAATTGAATATTTTTTCATTCACTTGTTTCATCAAACATCTGATATATTAATTCTGGCTTTATCTTTTCTCTTCCGGTCGAATCAACATATTGTGGCAAAAGTGACTACATTAATAATTCACTTAATTTTTTTAATTTAATTTCTTCATTGAAATGATTAAAATTTTCATAAATAAAATTAACTGTCATCAATTCATGTAAGAGTTTGATTAAAACGTATTTTCTGTTATATGGTATTAATTAATATTATTTTAAATTTTGACGAAAATAACTTCAATATCTTTTTTATGACATCATTTTTATCGTAAACCTCATTTCAACATTTATCATAACATATATTGCAATTTCTTTTGAAAATAATAATTTCAGGTTTTTGAGTCATGTTCAATATTATTATCATTGCACACGCGATTAAGACTTTCAGAAGTAATTGCGTGATTCAAGGAGTTATTGAAAACATCAAATAAGTTCTTACAGATAGTAATTTCCTGGTTTTCAGTCTCAGTTTTTTGAGGTTGCCTTGGTAACTGAACTATGTAACAAAAATGAAGTCTAATAAAACATAATCACAGGATATTATGTATCTATGAAACATCAAAATAATGGATTAATTCGAGATTATATTTTTGAAGTTTTTGTAGACATCATAATTTTGATTATCTTAAAAAAAAAAAAAAAAAAAAAAAAACAGGTTGATTTTCTGATGGTATAATTTAAACAATAACTCAATTAATTGAAACAAACCTTTGTTTTACACTGTTTTTGATAATTCAGTGATTCAGTACACTTTATATTTCAACATTTTATTATGATAGTATTCTATACATTTTAATAATATTATTTGAAATGCAATTGTGTTAAAATTTAGGAAGAAATTATTGCTCCGGATTTTGAACATTTTAAAAATGTATTTCTTGTGATTATGTGTATAAAAATAACTATTCAAAAGCGATTATGCGTATTTTGCTGTATCACATTTTACAACAATGAGATATATTTTCCAGCAAATTTCTATTTTTAAAACATTTAATAGAATTTAAGTAAATTAAAAAAAAAATGTCTCCACATTATATTGAAAACGTGTTTGAACATAGTTTTTCTTTTTGGAACATTGCCAAAATAAATTTTTTTAAATATCAGGCATTTTCAAAAATATATGAATATGGATCAATTGCTTTTTATTTTACAATACAATTATTAAATAAAAATTTGTTATCTGTTAAAATAATTTTTTCAATTCAAAATGATTATTTCAATGATTATTGAAATAAAAGACCAAATAAGAATTTTGCTGATGTAATACTAATATTTTATTATTATTACCGATCATTAAATGAACCAAAGGCTAGTCGACAGTTGTTTTTTTCACGATGAAATTTAATTTTACACAGTATACCTAATGTACTTACATTTTTTGGATTTAATTTGTATAGTTAAAAAAATATTTATAAGTCAATATTTTTATATTTATGCCAACAAGGTAAATAAATAAATTATTAAACTTTCTTTTAAATGCTTCAACCAAAAGGCATCCCTGAAGTTAAGTCTAGTTTTGCATCATTGAAAGTTGTCTTTTACCCTTTGAAAAGATAATTTCATAAAACCAAATAAAAAAAATAGAAACCAAGGTTACGGATGAATTATTAAACATTCTTTTTTTTCTTGCAATATATTCTCAAGTGTGACTTGTATATATGTAAAAAACGATCTGTGGTTGACTTGAGTGACGTCAATCCTTAACACTGACCTTCACAACGTTCCTTTGAAGAACGGTTGCTTTTTAGCTCCCGTTGATTAGTTTCTCTCAGAAAGTGCTTTATTTTATCTTTTCCTGCAGATAATAAACTCGCCAAACAAACGCAAAACTAGAGTATACATGAGATTAACCTGGTAAAATGAGTTATTACATGAGATAGGCAATATAATATGGTGGCTCATACTATAACATTGTGCAACTTTTGCTTCATATGTTCCGAATCCAGAATATTATTATTTATCAACTGGGAATTGTGAGAGATAGAATTTTTTTGGCTTAGGAATTTCTTTGGTAAATTTA
This sequence comes from Latrodectus hesperus, assembly GCA_037975125.1. NCBI lineage: Eukaryota > Metazoa > Arthropoda > Arachnida > Araneae > Theridiidae > Latrodectus > Latrodectus hesperus. Next base: position 47,264,057 of record CM075851.1, read on the forward strand.
AAATATAATTTGAAAAATAAAATAAGCTATGAAAAGATATCATTTTAAGCATTAGGTATTAATAAATGCAGTTAATACGATAAAAATTAAATTGCACTGTTATAGAATTTAAAAATGGAAAAAAGTGCCAAATTTATATACTAATAGGAATGCTTTATGATAATACAGTTTAATTTGAGTTAGATGATATGATACCTTTGATGTCTGATAAAAGATCTTTTATCAGACATCAAAGATATCATATCATTCAAAATGAATTTGTGTAGTTAATCTATCGATAGATTAACTACACAAATTCATTTTGAATTTTCTGCGATACAAATGTAGAATATCTATCGAGAGAGATTTTCAATGATAGTTATTGATAAGCATGTTTCATAAAGGGCAAAATTTAGAAATATCCCAAGCATTCATTCCTATCAATAAATGCCGAGCTGGCAGCCGAATGGTTAGCGCTCCTGCCTTCGGTTCAACAGTTCGTGGGTTCGAATCCCACCTTGGGCATGGATGTTTGTAGTGGTTCGGAATCCACTTAAAAACTGTAGGTTCCGGTCTAATTAGCCCTCGTGTGCAAAAAATGACCGTTGAGCGACAAACGAACAATCAAACAAACAAACCTATCAATGAATTTGTATACCTATTTATGGAGGTGTGGAGGAATTCCAGATTGTAACTCTTCATTAATGGATATAACCTTATCAACAGTAAATCAATCATTTAAATTACATCTTTTTCTTACACTAGCAGAAAAACACTTAATGATGCCAAATAATATTTGATATATTAGACTTAATCAGTACAGCGATCGTTGGAACAGGACCATGGAACATAAAACGTTATTTGTTCCTTGATTGGTTGTGTGTGTGTGTGTGTGGGATTCAAGGTCCCAAACCATGAATTGCACATTAAAAGGAGTCTATGTCAATTGCACCAGCAGTTCTTGTAGAAATGTACAGTTCACCTCCATATTAGAAATGATAAATTTGAGGAACAAAATATTAATTTGTTAACTAATTAATATATATTGCAGGTTTTTTATGGTAATTTATATTAAGTAATTGTAAGACTGATTTTTTAAACACTTAAAATGTATAATTAAAAAAAAACTGAGCTATAGTTATTAAGGTAAACTAAACACTATCTAACATGAATGCAATATTTTATTAAAATTTTTCTTCTGCTTTGTTTCGCAAATATATATATATATATATATATATATATATATATATATATATATATATATATATATATATATATATATATATATATATATATATATATATATATATAAAGTAGTTTTTCCACAGCTTTTTCAGCTTCTATTCAAAAGTTATAATAGCTGTTAAATTTCTATCATCACTTATCGAATTTCGAATGCGGAGAAAATAGGCTTTTATGTAGTTTATCGTTAAACGACATTGTTGATAATATTATTTAGGATCGCACGACTAACATAGAATCGATCATAACCAAGTCATACTAAATGCTTTACAGAATTTCTGCAGCTACTACCAAATTTAATCATATTTTCAATTTATTATGTTGTGTATATACAATAAATAAAAAATACTTTTCTTTTTCTTCGAAGTGCAGCAGTTTAGTAGTAGCTATGTAAATCAAACATAAATTTATTAATTTAATTTTTTGTATTTTATGAATGATTTTCGGGTAACAAGAGTATAATAACAGATTTTAAGTTATTTTGTGATTAGATATTTTTTCTTGTACTTTCTATGCATATTCAAATACGTTCTTAGTGCTGTGTGAGCTCATACTCTTACACACTCTCTCTTCCAAACACACACACATATACATGTATTGGTATCAAACTGTAATAAATTATTTGAATAACAAGGTTATTTTTTATGTGTTAATTATTTCAAAAGAATAAAAATATTTATAAGCATTTTTTATCGCTCTATAAATAAAAATTCTTAGTTATTTAACAGAACAATAAACTCAGCTATTAACTTTGCAATGAGTCATACTTGCTGAATCATTGAAATATTGCATAATTGTGAATCTCTTTTCCATTAAGTATGTGTCACTGTATGATCAGCTGGTCGTCTCCTGCAGTCCCATATTTATTTATTCGTTTATGACATTTTGTTGCAGGAAACGCTAACTACTTGTTTTTTATGGTTGGATATTTATGTTTTTATTCATTTGTAATTCAGAGATATATATCGATTGGGAATTTCAGCAATTAGTTACTGGAGGCTGATTATTAAATTCTGAATTGTGAGCGGGCTATTTGCCAAAATTGGTTGCTTTGTAACCGTTTTGTACTAAATGTTGAAATGAATTCCATCATTTTTTTTTATCTTACAATTCTTTTTACATTTTACGCTTCCCCAATGTGTAATTTTATACAATGATGAAAATAATTAAGGAATAAATTAATATAAAATATTATTTAAAAAGAAAAATTTTTATTACTTCAATAGATAAAAGTTGTATTATATGATCTTGTTAATTAAAACACCTTAAAGTCTATTGACTTGAAGAGAAATGAAATACTTTTCTACTTCTATATACGAATATTAAATCATTTGAATTAATGAAAAATTAAGGTTTGTAGTGTCAATGACACACTAGATAATTGTAATAAATCCGTGTAAAAATTCACGTACATAACTGAAAGCCATGTTGTTATCACAATAGCAAAAAATCTCGTTAAGAAATCTCAAAAGGAAATCCAGTTAAAGATTAAGTAATTTCAGAATTTCAATTTAAAAAGGGTGAAAACTATGTAAACACTAAACATTTTATTTCATCCAATAAATACACAGATTTTTATTTATATCTATCTTTTTATTACATTTAAAATTATCCTTATTATACTATACATAATACATTAATATATATTTTTAAATGGAATTCTAAGCAAATTTTAAAAAATTTGGTTTTTTAAATTTTTTTATATTATTTTTTAAATATTATCCTTAATTTACATGTTCCTAGTTTTTTTCTTTTAAAAGAAAATGCCAATGACATCTTCTTCTTCTACAGGTTGGGTTTGTATATCATTGGCACCTCTGCTTTAATCAGCATTTTGTACCATTAACTCCAAATCCAATGTTTCTTAGTTCCAGTTACTCGGGTCACCCACTTTATTAATATAGTCCAATACCCCTTTAATGGAATCTTGGTGTAACTCTCTAGTATGGATGATGCCTAAAGAAGTTAATCTAGGGAGGGCAAGAGCCTCGCATTCGTAAATGATATGCTTGGCCGTTTCCTCTTGCATATGACATTTCCTGCAGATAGGGTCTTGCTGAAACAGTCCCATTTTGTGGAGGTGTTTTCTGAAATAATAGTGCCCAGTTATGAAGCCTACGATTAAACGTATCTTCTGCCAAGAGCATCTTAGAATTTCAGAGGAAATCCTCGCTGATGATCTACAGATCATACTTTTAGCGTGGGTTTGACCAGGAGATTTGAGCCAAGCTTCATACATCTTCCGTTTTTCCCATCTAAGAACATTGGTTTTTGCGGTCTTCAAATTGATCCCACAAAAAGGTTCTGGACCAATGGGAACAAAAGACGATCCTTGTTTAGCAAGCTCATCAGCCCTTTCATTACCTTCGATACCTTTGTGCCCTGGCACCCATACAAGGATCACCTTGTTTCTAGTTGCCAGTTCTGTAAGAAGGTTTCTACACTCCAAAATCATTTTAGATTTGATTTCGAAGGAATTAAGCGCTTTTAAAGCGGCTTGACTGTCACTGAAAATGAGAATCCGCTTACCGTAGTAGCCCTTCTTCATATTTAGTCGCAGACAGTGTATAATGGCCAAAACTTTTGCCTGGAAGACCGAAGCGTATCGCCCAAGGCTTACAGACAAGCTGATTCTTGGTGACAAGCCACAAACTCCCAGTCCTGAGAGGCTGTTCTTCAGTGATCCATCTGTGTACCAGATTAGATCTCCTGTTTTAGTTTCAAACATGTTGTTATCCCATTCGTCTCTAGTTGGAAAAACTATTTCAAATGTCCTATCAAACATGTATGTTTTTTACATGATGTCAGAGGGCATCAGGAAAGTAGGGTCTTGAATTTTCCTGGTGATGCCCCTGTGCCCTTTGGCAACAGGCTGATCATACCAGTGGTTTTGCAGCTTCATTCTGTACGCAGTAATTCTTGCAACGCTGCAGATGAAGATGTCCAAGGGAGTCAGATCCAACACAACCTCCAATGCTCTGGTTGGTGTGATGGAAATTGCTCCCGTGATGCAGAGACAGGCCAGTCTTTGTAGACCTCCCAGTCTGTCAATCACAGTCTTCTGTTCCACCTTACGCCACCAGATCACACAGGCATATGTGAGAATGGGCCTGACAAAAGCTGTGTACATCCATAACATTAGTTTTGGATGTAAACCCCAGTTTTTACTAAGCATTCGCCTGCAAATCATAATGCTTTTCTTTGCTCGGTTGATCCTATCATCAATGTGCTTATTCCAGGTGAGTTTCTGGTCTAAATAGATACTCAGATACTTCACCTCTGAAGCCACATTGATTTCAACATCAAAAAGTCTTGGTATGAAAAAACCTTTCCATTTCTTTTTGCGTGTAAAAGGTACAAGGTAGGTTTTCTGAGGATTAACCATCAGGTTGACCATTGACCTACATAACTTAAAGCATCCTGCATGAGATGACAAGTTATGTCAAAATCTTTACCAAGGATAAGGATGACAATGTCATCAGCATATCCCTGCGTATAATAGCCCCTATCATTTAGATGTTTTATAAGGCTATTTACAACTAGGTTCCAAAGTAATGGTGACAGAACACCTCCTTGAGAACAACCTCTAGTAGTCTTTTTTTCAAATGATTTACCGAAGATGTTCATATGTATACATCTATCCGAAATTAAGGCCTCAATCCAAGTACACAGGGTCTGATTAATCCCTGCCCCTCTAAGTGCATTGAGGATGGATGGATGGGAAGTGTTATCAAAAGCACCCTGGATGTCGAGGAAAGTTGCCAAGGCAATATCCTTTTGATCCAGAGTGGTTTCAATCTTGGAAACTAGCTGATGTAGAGCAGTCTCAGTAGGTTCGCCGGGTTGATAAGCAAATTGAAGAGCATGCAAGGGACTATTACTACCCAAGTAATCTCTAATATGCCGATCAATGATTTTCTCCATAATTTTAAGAAAGAATGAAGAAAGACTGATTGGTCTGTATGACTTGGCCTGGTCATAGGTGTCCTTGCCAGGTTTAGGAATGAAAACAATCCTAGTCTTTTGCCATGTATTTGGTATATATCCCAGTGCCAAGCTAGTTCTGTAAGTTCTAGTTAGCACTGGTATGACAACCTTCTCTGCCTTCTGGATCATGATGGGCATAATTCCATCAGGCCCTGGGCATTTTAGAGGTTTAAAGGCAAAGATTGCCCATTTAACAATGTTGTAGTTTATGATGTTTTTAGCGATGGTCCATTGATTGCTATTGACTCTTTGCAAAGAGCCAATGCAGTGCTCCCCTTCGTTGCTATAAATATCTCTAGCTCCTGGAAAGTGGGTTTTGGTCATAATTTCCATAACCTCTTTCTCGGAAGCAGCAAAATTACTCTCCTCGTCCTTTAGGGTGCCAACCAAAATAGGTTCATCCCTTTTAAGGAGTTTCTGGAGTCTAGCTCCTTCAGAAATAGAATCTATCTCGTCACAGAACTTCCTCCAGGAGTTAATTTTGCTTTTTCTAACAAGTTTGTCATAATTAGTGAGGGCCGTTTTATAGTTCTCCCATTCACCATTTTTCTTGGCTTTATTAAAAAGTTTTCTAACATTTGCTCTTTCGGCAGCTGGAGAGTCATTCCACCAAGGACATTGGAGTTTAGCTCTCCTAGTGCGAATGGGGCAATTGTTATGATAAGAATCTAGAATACTACTCTGCAGAAGGTCTGCTGTAACTTCTAGATCGTAGTTGTCTCTAATAGGTCTGTTCCCGAGCTCAACCAACCCAGTCAGTTACTCCTGGAATTTCTTCCAGTCCGTCCTAACTGGGTCTCTGAATATGCGATCCAGACACACATTAGAGTGAATTTCAAAATGGATGTTTTGATGATCTGAGCCAGAAGGTCTGTCATCTACTTTCCAATTTTTGATATTTTTACTAATAAGCGTTGTCGCTATAGTAATGTCAATTACTTCAGATCGATTGGAAGTAATAAAAGTTGGTTCATTGCCCTCATTTAGAATATCTAACCCATAGTTTAGAATAAATTCCAAAAGGTACTCACCTCTTTTATTTGTGTCCGTACTTCCCCAGACAACATGATGAGCATTACAGTCTAGTCCTAGGACTACCTGTAAGTTGTTATCTCTGCAAAAGTTCATGAGCTTGTGCAGAGAATGGTCAGGTGGAGCCTTCTCTTCATAGGGCAGGTATCCAGAGCCAAAAACAATTTCCCTGTCCCTACCCTCTATGTTGAGTCTGACTTTCACAGCTGTCAGGTCCCTAAGGATAAATTCAGAGAGGGGAAGAACCTCAATGTTTTTATGTAAGAGTATACAAGTTCTAGCGTTACCATTAGTACAATAGATAAGCTTACCTTTAGTTCCTTTGAGACCACCGATTCTCCCCCTAACCAACCAGGGTTCCTGAATCAGGGCCAGGTGTATATCCCCAGCAAGAAACTTCTTACTGATGTTAGTAGTACCACTTCTACTGTGGTGAAGGTTGGCTTGAACTACCTTCACCCCCATCAGCAGGAGCAGGTTTGTCAAGTACTTTAGCCTGCTCTTGGTGAAGTCCAATATAAAACTTATATCTCCTTACACGAAGTGTGGCAGCATCTAATTCAGTCACACTAAGAACGATGGTCCGCCTAGATGGGTCGTTCTTAATGTTAAGAACGTTCCACTGCATTGGAGTGACCCCACCGTTCTGAGCCTCGATTTTTCTCAGGAGCTCTTTAGGCTCCAGTTCACTACAGATTTTTGGCAGTTTTGCAATTATCTTGGTGGTTCTGACAAGTTTCCTTGCCTCACCCACCAAGAGTTTATGTTCCTGCCAAGGGCTTATGTCACTGACATTCTGTTCCAGCCACTTTGAGCTCTCCAGATCTGCACAGTTGATAATAAGAGCCCCATTCTCAAGTTTACAGGATAGGAAGGTTGGGGCAAAACCCTCCTCATTCCTTCCTATTTTCCTGGTTAACAAGAGTTCCAGGTCGAAGGCCTGTTTCTCTGTTAACCGTTTTTCTGGATGACCCTCTAAGAGCACAGCCATCTTGATCGCCGTGAGAGCCGCCCTGTAAGTAAATCCCTCAGGTCCTTCTCTCTTGGCAGCCTTTCCGACCTTGCCCTGGTTCGTCCGGTTGGCAGGACGCTTCTCGCCTTTGGTTACCTTGGGTTTTTCAACCCAAGTCCCCTCAGCGATTTTGCGCTCCTTCTTCAGCTTCTTTTTCTGGGCACCAGATAGTCTCTTTTTAAGCTTGATTCTGGTCAGAGAGTCAGTCATGCTAGAGATAGTTTCCTGACTCTCACCAGAAGAAGATGGTTTGGAGGTCATTTCTACCTCCTGTGAAGGTTTCATTGCTACCCCTTCACTAGATTGTCTCTGAGTTCCCTTGTCTTTTTCAGCAAGGTCTGCTTCAGAAGTTTCACCTGTAAATGCAGAAAGGTTTGTTATTTTTAATGTCTTTTCAGCCGTAGAATAACAGTTAATAAGCTCAGGTAATATGACAGCCCACCCAGCATTGCCTGAGTTACTAGGCAAGGCAAATTACTCTAGAAGTTCGCCAGGCAACTAGAGGCTCCGTTAAGACACCAACACCGCGGTGCCAATTAGCCCTAGGCACGGATAGCTTAACACCAGGGTTTGCGGGAGCTGGTTCTCGGGCTCTGATTCAATATTCAAGACTATCCTGTCATTCCTACAGGACATTCGGCTATCCACCACCAGCCGACGCGCCTGGTGGCTGCTCAAGCCCTAGGAAGGTACACGTACCCCCTGGTTCCAGGTGCCAATGACATACAAACCCAACCTGAAGAAGAAGAAGAAGAAGGTCATCTTTGTTCATCTTGTTATATAGTAATATTTAATATTTTCAACATTCTTCCAATCTATATAAATTGATAAAAGTTTTAATATTTTTTGGTTGCATTTGACACGACACCAACCAACCATAAGTTTTATGTACAGGTATTATTGGTACATTATGATTTAATAAAATGCCTTGAGTTTCAAATTTAATTAAGATGCACTAGTATACAACCAATGTGGAACATCACTAATCACTTACGGTATTATTAAAAATGTGGTATAATGTCACCAATATTTAAAAATATGGTAAACAAATGTACACAGTAAGTATTTCTAAATAAAATTGAAATTTATTTGTTAAAAAAGACTAATAGAATGGACAGAATGAAAACTTTTCAAACCTAAGAATTAGTATAAATTAGCGATTATTGGAAAAAAAAAACTTATTTGCTAATTCGGCATATACAAATAAAAAAATAATTAAGTAATTACTTTGGGAAATGAACAATAAATTTACTCAAAGAAAAGACACTTGCAAATTTAAATGAGATATAATTTATTTTTTATTATTTGAGATATAATTTTAATGAGATATAATTTTATTTAATGAGATATAATTTATTTATATATTTGCCATTAATTGACAATAAAAAACTTATAACAATGTGTTAAGAGAGAATTTCTAGATTACCCAATGTATTAAAATAAATTAAGCATTAAAAGAGAACATTTAAGTTTATTTGGGGTTCTGAATTAATCTATCATACCGCGAAAAATTTAATAAAAAGGAATGGAATGTTTTCTGAAGATTTTGATAATGAACCAATAATATAGATTTCCTCATTATATTTTATGAACTAATATGCTTTAAATTGTTATTTGTTTGAAAAAATTCCATGAAATATTTGTCTTTGATAGCCATGATTTTAAATTCGTTATTAATTTATCAGTCCAAAAAAAAAATTAAAATAAATAAAAAAGGGAGAATGTTTTTGTAAATTTTGATATTGTTAGATTTATAACAATAAACTAAAATAAATTAACGTACATTTTCTCTTTATTATATTTTATGAATTAATATGCTTTAAATTGTTATTTGTTTGAAGTGATTTCGATTTTTTTCTCATGGTTGTGACAAAACATCATTAGAAATACAGAAACAATTTCTATTATACACATTCTATAGAATAAATTATATATTCTAAATTACCCAACTTTCTTATAAATGGAGTGAAAGGATGTTCCTTGATCAAAAGTCTTTCAATTTATTCAACAGCTTTGATTTGGTGAAAGGAAAGAATTGGCAAAGCGCCAAACTTTCTATACACCTTCACCCGTAAAGGCGCGGAATATATGAAGTTCCCCTAAAATCGATAAATCAGTCGCCAAAGTGGGCGCCGGTTTTAGTGGTACAGTGTACGCTTCTGGACTTCGGAGCGGTCTTAACCGGATTTGTATGTTTTCCAACTAACACGTTTGTGTTTGTTTCCCTGCTAGACTTCACAATTTTTGTTTACGTATCGAACTTGCATACGCCGGTAATTGCGGCATTGAAATATTTTTAGAAGTTCTATCCTAAAATTATCAAAATTGCTAAATACGCAGTTGAAGTCTTTAAGAATAAGATGGAATTGTGTGCTTGACACTGGTTTATCAGCTGGCTTTGCTAGCTATTTTTTAACTTCAGGTAAACATTTTTCGTATATGTTATGTATTTTGATTTTGTTATGAATAACTAATAAATTAAAATTTTTTTGTATTCAAAATGTAACATTATTTTTTTTCATCATTATATTTTTGTAACTTTTGCGCATGTGTTAAGAATTCAATGACACGTATTTGTAAGCTGTAAAATTCTTATATGTATTAGTTTCTTAAAATAATCGTAATAGTTAAACATATTTTGAAAATTGAAATAAACAGGATGTTTGTTACACTCATTGTTGTAATTTAAACTTCATTAAGAGCTATAATACAAAGAATTTTATTCTGTTAAACAACAGCAAAGTATACAAAAAAATCAACAAATGTTATTCGTAGAGTTTTAAAAGGAAGTCTAATATATTAAACTATTATTTCAATAAAATTTATATACCTGGCCAAACTAAAAATAATTTTCTAGTGTATTAACCTTAAACCATTGGTTGATATAAACATTTAGAATCAATAATTATTTTGGTTAACTGTTTTACAACTTTTTCCTTATCATATTAGGAAATGATATTAAGTGTATTAAAATTTTCTTTTGTGAATGTTGCAAATCTAGCTTTCAGTGATTATGGCTGGAGTGTAAGGAACATCTTTTATACAGTTATTTGTTATTTATTAACTTTTCAGCAGAACTAATTTTTGAGTTAATATTTCATATTCTTAACAACACCTTAAAATTTTATGAGTATACAAAATTGTTTTATTTATATGTGCTTTTTAAAAATTAACTTAGATATTAGTTTAAGAATAAAAATTTATTGGTATTATTATGTACTTATTTTTGGATTCTTGTTTGTAAAACTTATATTGCTTGTTAACAATATAATTTAAAATTGCTTTAATAAATGCTTAGACTCCAAACAAATAAGCAAGTTTTAAGAGTCAAGATTATTAGTCTAAAATCAGCTTTTCAATTTTTTTAAATTTCTTATTTGCATGAAAACAACTAGAAACAAAACACCATTGGTGGCAAAAATAAATACATCAAATTAATTATCTGTTAATGCAGTTAAATCTATAAAACTTTCTATATTTATCATACATAACTTTATTATATTTAAAATAAAATATAAGATAAATTTAATTTGGTTTGATATTATTTATCGTTGGCTCATTGAAAAATATATTTTTTTTGCATAATATCTCCATTTACTGTTATAAATGATTGGCAATGTCTTGAAAACATTCACTACCTGCTATCTTTATATTTGATTTGTAGAACTATATTTAAATGACATTCACTTCTAAATTAAATATAAGAATCCTGTCCTACAATTTTCTGCCCAGCTAGTGTCCCATTAACTAGTTTTGTTGTTTTCAACAATTTGCAAGCAAACTCCAATCTTAGACATAGAGGCTTGTAATGATTCAAAATCCACTTCAAATTGTAAATTCCAGTTGAATCAATCCCTCTTGTGAAATAAATAAATGTAAAGTATAACAAAACAAAAGTCTGCTTATTCCTAAAGGTTTTATATTTTCATAGACTTTGATTTACACAAGATTGAATTGGTGGATTTGCTAAGATTTTGCTTTGAGTCCTCTATATTTACACTGAATTGATAACTGAATAATTAATGTTCTGACCTTTAGTCCTACTGTTCACAAATTCAAATCCTATATTGAGAGAATTTTAGAATCCACATAATATCCTGATCAGGTAGGTAGGGTGACAAATAAGGTATAATTAGTAACTATCTTGATACTTGATTAAATTTTGGAGGCAATGAAATTAATGCAACTTTTGTAAATGCTTAAGTGTTCAGTAATTATTTTACTATCTTGAAAATTGTCAAGAAACAGATTTCACACATGCAATTGCCATTGTTTCAGAAAAATTACAAATGTAGCTTATAATAAATTATCTGTTACTCAAATAAGTGGTAGTAGCATTTCTGCTACTCAGACAACAGTTCATTATTTTATAATCATGTATATAACCTTTTTCTTCATCAATCTAACACAATTTGAGTTTTTGAATCCAGACTTGGTTGTTGCATATTTGCTATTTTAAAAAGCTAGAAGTCTATCACACACTTTTCTTTGAATAACTCCTTATGTCAATTTAGTATTTACTTACATTATTTTTGTATTTATTCTATTTGACGTTCTAACATAAAACTGGCTTTGCTGAATTAGGTCACAAAAAAATTTCTTTTATTGCAGGTGATTCATCTGATATTTAGATTGAAAATTTGTTACATATGATGTGTATATTATACACATACTTGCATGCATATGCTCGAGTATTAACACAATAATAGAAATAGTATCCGCGTAATCACATTTCAGTTTTGTCATCTTAAGAAGGCTTAAAACTATATACTTGTGTTTATGACTGATTTAACGTATTCAATATTAATTAATAATAAAACCCAAAAATACTTTCCTGCTTTTTCAATATCTACATGTGTTTGATAAATTTTATATTAACATAATAAAACTAGTTTTAAAAAATTTCTAATTCAGAAACATGTATTAAAAATAGCAGTTTGGATTGAAATATAACAATTTTTTATTTAATTTTTTCAAACAAATATATGCACTTAGGTTTTTATTATTTTGTACACTTATTATATAATTTCAAATTTTAATTATTCATGAATTTCTTTTGGAATTTTTCTTTCTTTTTAAAATGGATGTGAGGCATTTAGTCAATCATATGCTCTGTAATTTTTCTATCAAGCATGATTTTTTATTGTGAATCCCAAAAATTTACTAAAACTTCTATATTTAATTTTCTGAAAATCGAGTCTGTCTCTGTCGAGTCTGAAAAAAGTATTATGTTTATATTTTGAATGTTAGATTACATTTCAGTTATATGTAATGAATAATTATATATTCATAATTGCATTTTATCACTTTTATAGCATTTTTTTTTACTTGTGAAATTATAAAACATCTTGGATTTATTGATTTGAGAACTGTAATCATAAATATCATAGGATTTTTTAAAATATCTTTATAAAATTTTCCAATCTGTACGGATCAAAATTTGTGCCATGTTTTGAACTGTTGTTTCTTTGGAATAATGTGAGCTGTTATATATTCTTTGCAAATGATTGTATCAAAAAAAAATTATACGAGCGAATTTTGTTTTATGAAACTAAAAAGCAAGAAATTAAATATCAGACCTATTTATTATTGCATCATGAATTGTAGAAAATGACTATCTATAAAGGAATATTCCTTTCAATTAATTACACTGCAGTTTACAAATGTAAGGTTCTTTAATGTTTTCTAATATCCATTACTAATGAAGTCAATTATTTTTTTAGTATGATATGCTAATATTTTTAGCGTTTAAAATATTCCAAAAAAAAATCGCAGATGTAAATTATAATTTTTTGTCAAGGAAATTAAAAGAAAATTATTAATTTATTTTAATATTATCTGTATCCATAAGTTATGTGATTTAAAATTATGATAATCTCAGCTGTGATATAAAACGTAATTTCATCCAATTTATGCAAAATTGAATATTATATTTTGTTAAAGTAATTACAAAAAAATATTACGCAATTCGAAAATCGTACAAGCCCTCACCTGTTTTAAGTACGTGAAACTTTCTTTATTTCCAATGCCCGGCTCCTGTTAATGCCTGGCGGCTGCTTTCAACAGCAGGGAACGGAATTGAAAGAAACTTATATAGTAGAAACCCACTGAGTGTGCCATTGTTGCTCCAAAAGTGGTTGGATCTTCATTGTTTAAAAGTAGGGACCTAAAAGAACCCAAGATTTGGACTGCCACCCTCAAATATAATTTCACATAGAGGACATTGTGACCACGACATATATTACCTGTTCTAGCCGCCATTGGGATCGACGGAGGCCTCACCTTTGTTTCAATAAATTATTCACTTATAGTTTGAAAGAATGTTTAAGCTTTCAATTTCTACCTTTTGAATCTCTTATATTGCTTTTACAAAGGACTCTTGTAAGCATTTTGAGGTTTAAGAAAGATTTAAAATGCCTCCAATATAATTCTTGTAACTAAGCTAAAAGTTGCTTAAAATTTTATAACTACATTTAAATTAGTTACAAAAGCAATTAAAAATGGCTAAGAATTTAAAATATTAATTTCATTACCTTGTAAGATATTCATCTTTATTTTAAATCATCAAAACTAAATATTTTATCAACTTATTTAGAATGAATTTAAAAAAATTTCTCTAAAACTAAAATAGTCTTATATGTGCACAATTATTTCTTTTTATCTTACTTTTATATACATATTGACCATTTGTGATAAAGTGTTATTTCTGAAATGTTAATAAAGTGTAATTGATTAACAGAATTAAAATTATTTCTGTTCATTGGGATGAAAATTATGTATGTGAGTTGAATAAATTAATGATACATTAAAAATGTTTTAAATAAAGATATTTTTTTATTTCGTATTTTTGGAGCAAAGCTGCTTTGATTAGCATTTATTACCAGCCTTGGAAACTCGGCGACCTTTAATCTTTTTAGAGTTCACTGAACTTAATAGACAGGGTGATGTCATCCTGTTAGGGCAGACCCATGCCACTGTTCCAATTCTTCGTCCTGTCTGGACAATTTAAATTGCAACTGCGCAAATTGAATGTTTTTTCTACGTCTGTTGTATATTTGCATTGTTCTTCAGCATGTTAAAAATATTTTATCGATTGTGATGCGATATTATATAAAAATGATCGGTTGCCGAAAGTACTTTTAATAGAATTTACATTTTTTATAACTAATAAGACATTTATCTTTATAAAATTGTAAGAAATCTAAATCTTTTCATTCATTTTTTTCATATTTGTATGACAAATTAGATAAAATTACTAACATTAAGCTCATATTTACGATTTCAGATAGTATATTCGAGCCGTTTTACGATCCGTAACAAGCAGCAGGCCTGACACGATTTCGCTACTTAGTGGCCTATTGTTTTATTAAGCTCAATTTCTCAAAATAAAATATGTTAACGGCTTTGTGCTTATGCATAATACGTTTGACATTGCGTAACAAACAGCCTATTGCTGCTGTGAGATATTTGAACAACCTTCTGTCTTTCGGAAAGACTTCATTAATTAGCAGGTTTTATTTACAAATCGCGAGATGAAAGGCTAGAAAATTCCGGAGCCCACTCCTTCAGGGGTGCATGCAGGAAGCAGAAATGTAATTCCCATCCCCCAGTGACCAGACTTTCCATTCGGAAGAGCTGTTGCAGTCTCCAAACTAGTTTTTATTTGCCACTCTTTGAGTTAAATCTAATTTTTTTACAAATCTGGTAATTTATTTGCTTATATAAATTTTTGAGTCGAACTCCTTATAGTAAATTTATATTATAAATCTTATATAGTTACATAGGAGCATTTTGAATTTGAATATTTATAGTTGTATTTAAAATAATTTGCAATTTATCTCGTTAGAATTTTTTTTAGTTATTTAATTTGAAATCTTAAAACAATATTCCTATTATTCATACAATTGAATATTAATGTTAAAAAGTAAGATATTTTCAGATACAGTAAACTGCTATTTTAAATAAAAAAAAAAACAAATTAAAATTTCTGAATTATTAGTTTATAAAAACTAACTTTTCTTCCTTGTTCTCAAAAAATTTAGTCAAGGTAGATTTTTGAATTTGGCTAGTCGCAATTTGTCTTCAAATTCCTATTATGTTTAATTTCTTCTCCAAACAATTTTACATTTGAGGTAAATATTCTGTTTTAAATTAAATCAAACTGCAGACACAAGAGATTGAAATTACTAATTGTTTCTGACTAATTAAAGAGTTACTATTAATATACTTTTTGCTACTGAAAGAGGATGAATGTGTTAACTAATGTTAAAATAACTTTGTACATTTAAAATAGTTAATGTGAAATTCTTACATTAAATATAATTCTTAAAATATTTAGAGACTTCTACTTTAATTAATTTCTATATTTTTAAATTTTAAGTAAATTATTTTTTAGACGTTTATGAATTGTACATTATCGCATCGGTGAAATCGTAACCATTTGGTTTTCTAAACATTTATTAACAGTAATTAGATTATGTTTAGAATAGACTTCTTTTATGCTTTTTTATGAATTGGAATCCCGATATCGATTCATACTGTTCTGATTTTTTAAAAACTCGGAACATCCTTTTATTTCCGCTAACACCTGTTTGCTGTTTTGGCACGTGGTGCTTTGGAACTGTTGCTTTCGCGCAAATGAGTTCCGCACTCTTAAAATTGTCGAGCCGGCATACTATTTTTAGTTCCTTTGACACTATCTATTATGTGCACGCGCATAGTCTATCATCAACTTCTTATATACTTTGATGGGGTTAAAAGTTATTTATAAAGAGCGATTATCGCGTACACAAATAACTACAGCTGCTCTGCGGTAGTTCAATTTTGTTAGTAAATCTTACTGAAAGAATTCAGAATCGGATGATTTTTTTTATCTAAAGATCAACTTTTCAGCAGATCCTTTCAATTGTTAACGTTTCTAAAAAATCAGTTTTTGCTTTTCATCATTGCATTGCAACTTTATCTTTTGCAATGCAATGATGTAATTTTATTGCAATTTGCAAGAATGCGATATTAATCGCTTTTCGAAAACATGACTGCTGCATTGTATATGTTGAGATAACTTCTCTCATGGATGTTTTCAATTAATTGCCATTCATTGCATTTATGTTAGTTGGTAAACTTTAATTATCTATGGTGTAATTTAAATTTTTCTTTGAGGCGTTAAACATTATCGTGTTTCTTTCTCAAAGTTCATTAAGAATAACAAATTTAGACATTTAATTTTATTCTAGAAATACTACCTTGAATTGCAACTGAATGTTAGCGATCTGACTTTTGGTTCTATAATTCATGTGCACGATTTTCATTTTGGACATGGACGGTTGCAGTGGGTCGGAATCTACTTTAAACTGTGGAAAACCAGTGGTGAAAAAAAGAAAATTGTTGAGCTACGAATAAATTATATAATAAAATAAAAAAGAGCACTTCGAAAATTCTCTAATTCATCTTCCTTAAAGCAAGAACTATTCAAACAAATGGTTTCTTTACATTGCATTCAAATTAGTTCTTTCCTGAAAAAAATTTAACTAATGATTATATAAGTTTGGCTATATAATGTCGTTTTTATATTACTAAATTTAAAACCTACTTAAATTTACAATGAGTTATTTGTATTGAATAAATTATTTTAATCCAGTTATTTATTTAAATATATAGCTTATAATTAAATATTATAAAACTTTTTTTTGTAAAATCATGCTAATTTGTATGTACACTGAACTCAATTATTTATTAAAGTCTCAAATATTTCGTGGAAACTGAAAATTAAAAAACGATTAAAAATATAACCGCTTCTAAACACAAATGTTTTTCTATAAATTGTGTGTATAAAAATAATTGAAATTTTATTTATAACAAGTTTAGCTTTCATTAAATGTAAAAATATAAGTATCTTAAGTCCAGGCAATATTTTTTAGGCGAGATCTTCACAAATTCTATAAAAATGAACTTTAATTTGATACTTCAATTTACAGGATTTATTTATGAATTTAAACAAAACCTTTAGATGGGATGAGAATACCAGACCAAGTCATTGCTTAGATCATTCCATTTTGCTGTGCTTGACTCGTCTACTGTTGTGGCACAACAACTTTGCCTAAAGTATCCATTCTTTATCGCCGAGCTGGCAGCCGAATGGTTAGCGCTCTTGCCTTCGATTCAACAGTTCGTGGGTTCGAATCCCACCTTGGGCAAGAATGTTTGTAGTGGTTCGGAATCCACTTTAAACCGTAGGTCCCGGTCTAATTAGCCCTCGTGTGCAAAAAATGACCGTTGAACGACAAACCAACCAACCATTCTTTATATATTCAATTTATTAGACCTAGTCGGCAAGTTCATTCAACGAATATATTTAAAATAAAATCGTTGATAATAGTAACTTTGTTCATCACCCCTTTGCTACTTTTGTCAACAAGGAAATCCATTAGGATGAAGCCAAAATTTACAATTCCTTATTAGATTTAGCACTCCTTCTCTTAGTGAATTAATTTAAATGACTTCATTTATTAATATATAAAATCATGTAATTTATTTAATGTCTATTTATGAATATGTGCAAGTGTTTTCTTTCAAATATTGTAGTATTTCCCAAATATAATAAACCAATATTTAATAGATCACGTTCGCTGATTTACTGTGTGATCCTTGCATCCGCCAAATGAATTGACGGCAGCTATCTTGAAAGTTAAATCACGATTCACCCGTTAAAAGATTTTGAGTCCTTTTGCCTTTATTAATAATATTTACATAAGCGCACAAGGGATTGAAATCAAAATATTTACTTATTCTGTACAACATCATCAGTTTCAGTAAAATAATTCTGGACCATAGTATTGTGATAGTCCGTTGACTCGGTGATATGATTGGATTGTCGCCATAGCCGTAACGTCAGGCTTTCCCAAAAATTTAATAAACATGTCACTTGCATTGTTATTTTCAGCATGATGGATGATTTCAATTAAATTCTATTAGTTTGTCTAAAGCGCTGAACGTATTTAAAAAATCATAAATTGGCTCAGTACATATTTCACATTTTAGATGCAATATTTTGTTAATTGTATAATATAAGAATTATATTTTCGCATTCATTGAACTGTTAATTTTGAGTAAGAAATTTCTATTGCACACTCATTTGATTCTTAAAGATTTCCAAAATCAAGTTTTATGTTGATGATTACTTTACCTGACTAGCTTGTCATGCTTTAATGTTTAGAAACATTTGTAGTATTTTTACATTTTAATTCTCAATAGAATGATTCAATTTTTAAATGGATTGTATAATAATAGAAAAAAAGCAATTTTTAATTATTTAATTAAAATTTAAAAATTGTTTTTTTTTATGAAATAAAATTTACAATGTCATAGTAATGAGTGAAACCATGTTTTTTTTTGGATAACCTTAAATTAAAAATTAATGAAACTAGTTTTGTAGACATATTATAACTTGTATACACTGAGTGGTCAAAAATACCCTCTTAAGTCTGTCCTGCTGTACGTTTCTCATGAAAGTAGAATTTTGGTTCAAAAATTGAGGTATTTAAATATAAATATACGTGCATGATAAATATTTACACGTGATAAATACACGTGTATAAATATTTAATGTAGTTGTTTACTTTTTAAATTTATTTCATTTCCAGTGTTCTATATGGGTTACTTAATCGTTACATTTTAGGAAGTCAGAATCACTGATACTATGTTTCCTTCATTACCTACAAATAACAACTGGAATTATTTAAAAAGAAAAAAATGTAGTAACAACAATAGACCTGTAACGAATCTCTGGATAAAGGACATGCTGTCTAGTCTGTTCCAGGATTTACTGCCAAGATGTTCTTTTTCGTTCCCAATTCACCAAGGCTGATGGCTTTCGCAGATTGGATCAGATTCATGCTCTTAAAAAGAGTATCCCTTTTATGAAACATTATCGCTAATTTGGCGAATTTACTGCGTTGCCTTAATTGGAATTTTCGGGATAAATGTTATTTTTAATTTTCTTTCATATTAGAGATGGAATATATGACTATGTTAAATAATGGCGTGGTTATATTTAATGTGGAAAATAATTCAGACACACAGTATTTTTTCACTTTGCTAGAAAGTTATGTCAAACGTGAGCATTGGAATGCTGAAAAATATTCGAAAATCTTAATGTATATTAATATTTGCAACACTATATTAAAATATTTAAATAAAATATCACAATGTTTTGAGTTTCCATAATTTGGAAAATTTTTACCGCATTCATGTCTTACCGCAAATATTGAAAAGAAACTTATTGATAAATTGTTGATAAAAACTTGCGTTAGTAGGCTAATATATAAAACCTTATCATAAGTTCCCTAAACATCTTATGTATTGAAATTTGGAGGGAAGGATATCAACTTTTTCTGTAGATGTCGCCATTAAAAAACTTTTAGCTTGTGAGTTCGATTCCTACTAGAGCGTAAATATCTATAGTTTTTCAGAATGTATTAAGATCAGGTTCCAATCGAATTATTTTTCTGTGAGAAAAAAAATCGTCAGAGTTATAATTTAAATTCAGAGGCTTATGGATTAAACTTATTTTTGGTTATCCCTATGAAAGTTAAAAATTTTTCATAGAAACCTTCTTATTGAGTTTAATGTCCCATCACTAATTCGAAGAGAATGCTGAGAGAATTTGATTACCGACATCGTTTTTCTTTATATCTTTGAAATGCTTGTTGGTTGTACTTAATTTATCACAATCAACTTTACAAACCGGGCCTCTTCCGTACCGTTATGTATTCATATTTAGATTGTTTGAATCATCGCTGAGCAGTCCTGCTTCGTTGTATCAATTATTATATTTCGTCAGTAACCCATTAAAATAGCTGTGTTAAATAAATTTTTAAAATAAAAAATATTTAACACATTTTCAAATATTTCATTTATTATTTCGGAGTTTCAGTGAGCTGTCTATATATTTAATTTTTATGCATATTTTCAAAATACCAATTTTTAAATATGTCTTTTTTGCTCGCTTTTAAAACGTCTGATAATTTTATGCGAAAGGTTTGATTAAATTAGATGCAATAGATTTTTGATATGAAATATTTTTATTTTCTTTAAAAATTAAAATTTTCTTATAAAATAACCTAAACATTATTCATTTTTCTAAACTTTATTACTCACTTTAACAGTAATATTTAATGCTCAAAAATGTTTTTTGAGTTTTCAGAAACATTTACTTTAATGAAAAAAATTTTTTTTCCCGTTAAAGTGCACGTGTGAAAAATTTTTTGATTAACTTTTAAGCAATCACAATCGATAATATTTCGATACTTAACATGTGAATCTTTCTTTGGAACATGTTCATGCACGTGATTGCAAATTGATACTTGTGGAATCCAGTTTTTTTGGTGCATTTAGATTTTTTATTTGTTTGTTTTCAAATTTTGATAATATTTATTTAGAAACAGTGAAATCGAAGTTATTTCTTTACGTTTTATTTGTTTAATCAATTTTTATTTATACGATTTTCAACATTGATATATAAGGGGCCGATGATTCTCTTCATGCTTGGCAAAAAGTTTGAAGAGAATTTTGATTATACAATTCGTAATAGTTATTTTCTAACGCTTGTCTCCTGTTGGCGACTTCCGTGAGGTCAAATGCGCAACGAGGATACCCCCGCTGCAACTAATTTTTGTTTCTTATTTTGGCTAACTCCCAGCTCTTTCTGCCGCGTGGAAGTGGAACACGTTTGCTAAAACGATTGGGAGTGCAAGGATCTCTCATTTCGTTGCCGGCTCGCAACTGTGCACCCTTCCCTCACGCTTGCTCTAATCGCGCTCTTTTGCTGAGGTGTTAAAAGAATGTTTTTTTGAAACGTGGTGTTGTGAAAAGCATAAAATATCACAGTGTATTTTCTAGAAATTGTTTGGTGGTGGCTAAAACAATCCATAATGCCGTCTACCAAGAGGTAATTAATTACCTAAGTATTTGAAATTTAAAAAATCATTTTTTTATGAAATTAAATAATTTTATTCATTAAACTTGCAATTTTTAATTGTTTTGAATTTATATGATTTTTCCAAGATTTTGTGAACTGTCCCCAAAAAATATACAGAGAGAACTATGTTAGATATTTTTCCTAAATTATACTAAAATAATTTCTGATCATTTATTAATTTTATTTAAGCTTGTATCTAAAATGAATTATAATTTATTTTGCCTAATTGAAGTTTTAGTTATTTTAAATGTGTTATATAATTTATTGATGCCAAATTCACAATTAAATTTTATTAATATATTGAATAAGTAAATATATGAAACAATCTTTGGAAAACTAATCTTTAGAAAAATAATTTTATAACATTTTGTGATTGGTTGAATTTTTTCAAATATGTTTTAATTGCTCAACTTTCATTATTTTATTCTTTAATCACTTTTATGATGGAAATGTTTGTACTGTAAATTCCTAAATTTTGGTTTAGAATTTTTTTTTTTACCATTATTCAATTAATCAATATTGAGTTTCATTTACATTTTAAGTTTTTAAAGTGATTCATTAAAATTTAGGATGATCAGAAATCTCTGTATTCAGTCACATAATATTTTATTTTTATCTATGTATAGTTTGTTAGATTTATTAAATCTTTATGAATTAAAATTTTTAAAAGTATGAATTTTGTGATTTCATTTTTTACTACCCCAGTTCTATTAAAATATAGATGTTAAAATATAGATTTATCAAAAGAATTGGAATATATTTTTATGATAATTTTATTTAATTGTATATGGAAAATAATTTATGATTAAATTCTTTTTATAGCTGCAGTACTACTGTTAATAATTTGATGATGCAGAAGACACCTTCCATAGAAGAGATGACTGTCAAGGAAAAACAGAAAGAAATTAAGCAGTCCAATGTATTTGTGTTCGATGATACAGCCTATAGGGAAAAGATGTTTGACAACTTGAATAAGTTGAGAAAAAACAGGCAATTTTGTGATGTTACTTTACAGGTAATTATTTTTTTGATAACACATTGGTAATTTTAATTAAAATTATTTATAAGTTAATTTTTGTAGAAATTACTTAACTAAAAATTTTGCTTTAGAGTTAATATTTTTGAGTAAATCAAAATTTTAAACTTCCCTAGTTATATTATAATTTAATGTATTTACTATCATATTTATGAATATTGTATAAAAATGCACAAATATTCAAAATTATTTGCAAATGGTAAAAATATCTAGTTTTTATGAAAATTTAATTTGTTGGTGCAAATTTCAGATGGAATAGTTATTCCTAAAAGTTTATTTGTTTATTAGGATAAAAATATTATTTTAGAAGACCTTATAAAATATATAATACAAGTTATCTTAAACTAGCTCCCTCACTGTTAAGATTTGATATAAATTTTATTTCAAATTATATTGTGTTCATTGCTTATTTTTAATACAAAGTCTACGTTTGAGTTTTTTTTTCCACACACTCACACACATACAAAATCTAGTTAAAACTGTTTTAAATGATAATATATTTTCACATTAAGTATGTTTACATAGTTACGTAATTTTTCTGACATCATGGATATGTTGACTGAAATGTTTGACTATATTTATGGTATTGAAACAATTGTTTACAAATAATTAATATTTACAGAAAGAAAAAATTTACTTTTCAGAAAAAGTATTTTGAGAAATTTTGTTAATCCAATTTGTGTGTTGTACAAAGTTAATATTGAATTGAAAATATATTGTGTCTGAAATGAGTACCATTTGACATCTTGAAAATGCTTTTAATATGTTCAATAATGTTATCTCTTGCTTTGTGTCTTAACTACTTTAAAAGGCTATTAAATATTTTTGATATTGAAAATTGAAGGAAACAAAACTAATATTGTTTAGAAAAAGTTATTTTTTATCAGTTAATATATTACTATTACAATTTGTAACTTAAAAGGATTTATTTCTTTTGTTTGCTAATTTTTTGGAAATTGAATGCTATTGCTAACTTTGCATTTTTTAACTGTGCAGAAGTTCACTAAAGGATTATATAAACCTTCCAGCAATGCATCTCATTATGTATTCTACATAGTTTTTTATGTTATTCAAATGTATTCCTAACAGCTCGTGGGTTCGAATCCCACCTTGGGCATGGATGTTTGTAGTGGTTCGGAATCCACTTTAACCTTTTCGTCCCGGCGGTACAACTGTTGTACCACGAAAGTGAGTGTCTCAGAAGACGGCAGTAGTACAACAGTTGTACCATGGATTTTTTCCTCCTTTCAAGTGCCTGACTTTTTCCCGCTTAAATTTCTTCCCACAGTTGAGGGCGATTTAATTGCTGCTCTTTTGTGTGTGAAAGTCGTAAAAATTGGGGACTTGTCTGAGCGGGGAATTTTGGCGAAAAACGGTTTTCATCGGCTTCTCTTTTTAAAGGGAAGCATATTCATCCTCACTTTTAGCAAATTTTTTCATTGTAATCAGTTACTTTTTTCGTCGCTAGAAAAAATATTTTTGATGACTGCACGTCGTAAAGGGTTGATTGATAAAGAAATTAAAAATTTATTGGAAGAATTAGAAGAAAAAAGAAAATTTTGCAGACAGTGATTCTAATTGCTGTGATGAATCTGAATGCAAGGATATTATTTTTTTTACGGCAATAATAATGCAAATTTCTCTGTCATTTGATTTTGATTGGCGTAAGACTAAAGCAGATGATAAGCCTATCATTTTTAAATTTACGGGGGGTTATGGTATTTCTGAGACAATAAAGGATTTAGTTGAGGAACACTAATTTTATTAATTTTTTTCAGAAGA